>JAHHUM010000584.1:999855-1376154 GCA_036173005.1 Crenichthys baileyi | reverse complement strand
AGCTGAAGATATTATTCAGTTTCAGTTTATTTATTTATATTGCGCCAATTCACAACACATGTTGTCTCAAGGCACTTCACAAAAGTCAGGTACATACATTCCAATTAGTCCTAACCATTGAACAGTGCAGTCAGAGTTAGTTATTTATTCAAACTGGATAAAAACTTTTTCTGTCTAAGGAAAGGAAACCCAGCAGATTGCATCCAGTCAGTGACTTGCAGCATTCACTCCTCCCGGATGAGCATGTAGAGACAGTGGACAGTCACTGACGTTGACTTTGCAGCAATCCCTCATACTGTGCATGCATGTAGCGACAGTGGAGAGGAAAAACTCCCTTTTAACAGGAAGAAACCTGCAGCAGAACCAGGCTCAGTGTGAGCGGTCATCTGCCACGACCAACTGGGGGTTAAAAAAACAACAAAGAAAAAACAAAGAAGCACTGACCCAGGAGTACTTCTAGGGGGGAAGGGAAAAAAGGAAATGTTAATGGATGTAGCTCCTTTAGTCGTTTCACCTAGAAAGAAAGAACATATAAACTCTGAGCCAGTTTTCAAGGTTAGAGTCTGAAAGAGAGCACATAGAGTTAGTCACAGTAAAAGCTCAGTCGGTCGTCATGTCTAGGAGAGAGAAAGGGTTAAACTCTAAAAGACAGGGCCATGTGAATCATCGGTAGAGGGTGAGCAGTTGCCAGCAGAAGCTCGGACGATGCCCCTCTCCAGAAAGGTGTCACAGGTAGACACAGAGTCAGGCCAGGTGTAGCTTCTAGGAAGAGAAAAGAGAGAACAAAGTTAAAAGCTGAAATAACAGCAAATAATGGATCATTGGAGAGTAGTGTGAGAATGTAGCGAAGAGGGTGAAAGTGGTCATTATGTCCTCCAGCAGCCTAAGCCTATAGCAGCATAACTACAAAGAAATTTTCCCATTCAGGATTATTAGTTAAACGGCGCTTTTTTTCAACAATGTCGTTTTCAAGGCACCCACAAAGGGTCCCACTGATGGTCAGGTTTATACTAAAAACCCCCAAGGATTGGGATACCTCTCTCTGTCAGACTGATTATAACCATTGGAAAAGAGAAGGGGTCATACAGGTAGCAGAAAATGGAGGGTGGTGTTTGCACCTCAACCATAACTGAGCCAGTTTTGGCTAAACCTGACTCCCCCTTACTCATCCAACAGGGAGGGAGGAAGGCTCCCCCCTGATAACCTAAGCCACTCTAACTATAAGCTTTATCAAAAAGGAAAGTTTTAAGCCTTAGACTTAAAAAATAGACAGGGGGTCCGCCTCATGGAGCTGATAACAAAAGATCTGCCCCCATTTACTTCTAGAGATCTAGGAACCCCCAGAAACCCTGCAGTCTGAGAAAAAAGGGCCCTGTTAGGAACATATGAACAATCAGTTTCTTGATGTAATGGGTAATCTTTAAGGGCTTATATGTGAGGAGGAAAATTTTAATTTTTCTATTTCGGGATTTAACGGGAGTAAATAAAGGGGAAGCAAAATAGGAAAATATGATCTCTTTTTTTAATTTTCATCAGAATTTTGTGCAGCATTTAAATCAGCTGAAGGTTTAACGCATTTTGTGGAATCCTAATCGTAAAGAATTAAAAAGTCCAGCCTTGAAGTCAAATGCATGGGACTATTTTTTTCGCGTCACCCGGGATAGGATATTTCAAAATTTTTGGCAAGTTCCGGAGGTGAAAAGGAAAAAAATCTAAAAAAACCTTTTTAAATTTGGGGATTTAAAATGAAGTCTGGTCAAAAATAACCCACCAAAGTTTTTAATTTTTACGAAGGAATTTTAATGCCATTCAGGTTAAGTGTTTTGGGACAAGCGTTTCTTTTTTAAAGACTCCGGGGTCCAAAGACGACAACTTCGTTTTTGAATTTAGAAGCAAAAATTTAAAGTCCCCCCAAGTTTTTGTATTTTCAAGAAGGTTCAGTCTATCAGGTTGGGCCATCAGGATTTAGGGATAAGAAAAGCTGAGTATCATAGGTAACAGTGAAAATTTATCCTATGCTGCCGATAATTTACCTTTGGAAGCATTATATAGAAAAGAGAATTGGGCCCAATACTAAACCCCTGTGGTACCCAAAATTTCCCCCTGGATTTTAAAAGATGTTTTTATCATTGGGACAGAAAAAAACTGGAATCTGTCAGACAGATAAATTTAAACCAGCCTAGCGCTTTTCCCCCCGATCCTAAAGCATTTTTCCAGCCTTTTAAGAGAATATTTATGGTTCGACTGTATCAAGGTTTTTCAGGTTTTTATGAGCTCTGAACCGACTAAAAACTCTTCAAACAGGTCTTGCTGTGGAAATGCTCACACATTTGATTAGCAAATTTTCCAAAAAATTTTTAGATAAGAATGGAAGATTGGAATAGGTCTGTAATTTTCAATTTTAATCCGATCAAGCAAAGGTTTCTTAAGTTTAATTACAGCTCCCTTTAAAAACCCTGTGGTACATACCCATTTTTAAAGATAGAAAATATATCAAAAGGGGGCGGTAATCAGAGGGAACACTTTCCTTAAAAAAATTTTGGTTTGGGGGATTGGGCAACATAAAATTTGAAGGTTTAAGAAGCAAATTTTTCTGAAACTCAGGAAGCCCCACAGGATAAAAAACAGTCCAAACACAGATGGGTTCTATATTTATTTCCAATGTTTTTCCCCCTTTTGGGAGGTGAAGTAATCATCTTCGGGATTTATGTCAAAGATTTTATTTTTAATAGAATCAATTTTTTTTAAAAAGAATCCCATAAAGTCTGAGCTAAAAGCTAAGGGGAAAAGGGTGGTCAACAGGCTATGACTCTGTTTTAAATTTAGCAACTGTACTTTAAAGAGAAACCAGGATTTCTTTTCTCTTTTTATAATGAGAAAAATAAAGCTGTTTTTGCTTGGGGGAAGTGTCTTTTTTTTACAACAGTAGGTATTTTTTCCAGATTAAGTAGGAACCTTAGTTGTGTAGAGGCCATTTCCCCAATTTTCCTCATTTTGCTTTAAAATACGCAGATAAATTAAACCATGGACCGCCTCCTATGAATAAATTTTCATTTTTTTAAGGGGGCTGCATTGCTAAGACCCCGCAAGATGAAGAAAACTATCAACAAGAGAATCAATTTGGGGAAGGGGCACAAAAAGAATTATTGCCCCACGTGCTTTTTAGTGATAATGAGGAGATTAAAAATGGGAAAAGATTCTTTTGTTACAGCATTGTCTGATAATGGTCTTATAATTGAAAAATTTTTTTCGGTGTGGAGTTCCGGTTAAATTAAAACCAAAGGTATTAAGAAACGGGCAGACAGAAAAAGGGTTTGAGAAAATAGTGTAGTCTTTACACTAATGCCATAGTAGACAAGGTCCAGAGAATGAAGACAAAAATGGGTAGGTTGTTAAAGTTTTAGCAAAACCAATTGATCTAAAATAGATTAAAGGCTATATTTAGGCTAAACACTTCGAGTAAAAAGAATGTTAAAACCCCCACTATAATAACTTTTTCTGTATTTAAAAACAAAACAGATAAAGGTCTGAAAAAAATGATCTAAAAATGGAGAATAAGGGCCTGGTGGACGGTACAAAACAACAAATAGAAGTGGTTTTAGTGCTTTGCAATTTGGATGAGGAAAACTAAGGATTAAATATTCAAAAGAGTTGTAGCTATAGATTGGTCTGGGACTAATCAATAAATCGGACTGAAAGATGGTTGCTACTCCTCCTCACCCAGTATTCAGAGGAATGTGAAAATTTAAATAATTAGTAGGAGTTGACTCATTTATAGTAACATAAATATAACATATTATATGGATTAGCCTCATATAGTCTGAAAACTACCTCCTAAAGAGATTTATGACCCTCATGGTACACACTAAATATAAGTATTTGCTCTCAGGCAATGCTGGAATGAAACTTCCAGGCAAACCGTTAAATGGAGAAAAGAGATGGCTCTGACAGGTGTGGCGCTGGTGGGTAAGCACATGACCCATGTATGGAGGCCTTAGTCCTCAACGCAGACTGTCACAGGATCGAATCCCGGCCTGCTGACATTTACTGCGAACCCTTCCCCTGCTCTCTCCACCCAACTTCCTGTCAACGTACTTTGGAAAAATAAAGTGCTTGTGTCTATAAAAAATACCTTTAAAAAAGAGATACTTGTGACAAATGAAAAAACTTGAAAAGTTTGCTTTTCAAACTAACTCGGACTTCTCCCAACGTTGGCCCACAGGCAGCACCTGCTGAGATGCAAACCTCCAACTGCTGCACAGCACGTTTTGCTCCAAATGAGTGATGGTGGATATGAAACATGACAGCTGAACACAAAATGCCACTGGCATGAAAGCCAGTTGAACTCTGGTGAACTCCTAAAGCATCACCTCAGCAGGACCACATGATGTAAAAAAAGCAAAGTACCTAACACTGCAATGATTTCAGGGACCAAACCTGTCTCCTGTGTCTTTGCCTGCAGCAGTGCAGTTCATGTATTGGTCTGACTATCGATTTCACAAACCTTCACGAACATTCCTAAAAACTGTATTACACAGGCAGCGATAATAAAAATGTAGTGTCCAAATAATAAATATATCAGCAGCCATACCATTTGATTTATTTCAACAAAACACAAATCAGAGATTTCCTATATGAATCTCAAACTTCGTGGAACTGTACAAACAGGCCTGATTTACCCTTTAATTAGGAAAAATAATTCACAACTTGTTACAATTTGTTACAAATCACAATTTTTTACAAATCAAAATAAAAAAAATACACCACAAAGCATTGTTACTCACAAACACTGACACGGTTTATTTCACCCACATGAATCTAACTACTTACTGATTTTGTAATAAAATGATCAAAAGGGACCCTATGATGGGCTGGCGATCTGTCTGGGGTGTACCCCGCCTCCCGCCCAAAGACTGATGGAGAAGGCACCAGCTTCCCTGCGACCCACTATGGAAAAAGCAGGTATAGAAAATGGATGGATGGATGGATAATTAAAAGGTTGTCTGTTAAACCAGGCTTTGTATTTAAAATACCAATTTTACTATCTGTCTTTAAAAACCTCCTCTATACAGCTGACTGTCTGTCTCATCAGTCAATCACAAGTTGTTGGGGTAGAGGAGATAATCAATGCCTGCTTTCACAAGTTGGGTTGATATCTGCCAAAAATGAGTTGTTTCAGGGAAAAGGTGCAGCAGAAAAATTGGTAACAAAGTGTTCTGACATCTACCTGACCTTAAGTGTCGGTAAAACAAAGGGGACAGAAAGCAGCAATGCAACCAAGCTTCAGGAAGATTTACCCTCTGCGTGGATGCTGCTGTGTCTTTTGAGGACAGATTTCTGTCTCAGGTTATGCATTATTTGTTCACTGGGAACTAAAGAAGGTTACTCTTCTTTTATCTTTTGTTGCCATCAGTCATTGGAATAGATGACACAGATCCTCTGACTAATCAAGTAGGTACTGCTGAAAACAGTAAACCCATATTTCTTCAACTGATAACCTATAGTTTCCTCTTAAAATATATGAAGTGGCTGAATGACAGAGATGACATTGTAGCTATTCAATAAACAAAAACAAAGCCAGAATAGAAAGGCTGGGTATAAAAAGACAACTAGGTACACCCTTGCTGCTCCCATATGAATATGGGGTGACTTAATCTTCCTTACCTTCTCATTCTTCACTCCTATTCACTCCTCCTTGCTCTAGCTTCCATCTGTGGGGGACCTAAGCTGGCTTGTGAAAAGTCAGCTCCCTGAGACCATACTCTCCTCTCCTCAAGCCTCTATCAAGGATCCCCAGATGACTCATCATCACATCCTACATGGATCATCTCCAAATCTCTTGCTTCATTAAACCTTTAAACACAAGTTGTTGTGGCGTAGCCCTGGCTAGTGAAATGCCAAATAACTTCACTGATAACTGCTGCAAAAGGTGGTTTTACAATATTGTCTCAGGGTGGATTTATGAAATTGGTTGATAAGAAAATGTTCATCAGAAAATGTAAAAAATTGAAGGAATAAATATGAAGAAATGAAGACTAACATGTAAGCTTGTCATAATAATCTGCATAAAACTTATTTTTTGACAAACCAGAAGTCCATTTAGTTAAAATTATATTTCAAACTGGAAAGACTCACAAATGAGAGAAACACAGAGATGGCAATTAGAGGAGTTTATTAGCTGATGTTTGTTTTCTTTTGGCACTCGGAACCCGGTGGAAGACATGGACGCTGGTAATGACATGAGCTTGAATAAACATCTTAGGGTTAGAATTAGAGAAGTCCCCAACCCCCCACCCCCACCCCCCCACCCCCACCCCCCCCCAACCCCAACCCCAACCACCCCACCGCCCCCAACCCCCTAACCCCCCACCCCCAGGGATCCTGATACTGGTGGTGGAGTGGAGGCCTGAGAAGATAAGGTAGTCGGAAGGAGCTTGAAGCCTGATGGAGGAGATGGGGTGGAGGAGGGTCGAAGCTCAGCTGAAGAGCAGGAGATTCTGCGTATGAAGGTCTTTCAAAGCGAAGCCTGCAGGGATGATTGGCTGAAGAGGAATGTGGATCAGGAGCTGATTGGTTGGAGCGGAGAACGTGGTGGAGTAGGTAGACGGAGCCTGAAGTGGAGGTGAGTCGTCCAAGTTGAATTTTCGTCAAAACTCCATTAGTCCAAAAACATTTGTGCAGCAAGTGTCACTGCAGTAGCTTTATATGACACCACATTTAGCCATGATGGCCCAAACAGTTAGACTTGAATGGTTAAATAGAATTGTCTCTTTTCATTATCCTGGGTCTGTAATAATGCTCATGTTTCAGGTCATTTTGTAGCCCACCTTCTTGTAATGGGGGGATGTTCATCTCTAAGTGCTCATGTCGTGATATTTATCATTGTTTGCTGACAAAGATGAAAAAAAAAAGGTTTTATAATTGAGTTCAGTTGATGTAACAGCTACACCTGCCAGTGTTACAAAGGCCCTCTGATTGAGCTTTTAGCTTTTGGCCTTTCTCCAAATGACCAAGTAATTACCCTGTATTATTTCCAACCCTTGCTGCCTCTGTGCAAGAAACCACTCGAGATCAGAGGGGCAAGCCTAAGTGACAGTTTTTTGTCTGGCTGAAAGTGCACTCGGCAGTACCTTCCTGTGTGATCACAGGCTGCTGACTGGTAAAAGTCATACCTCGGCACCTACTGCTAGAAAGTGGCTTTGTGGGAACACTACTGTGTAATTGCATCATCATGAAAGTATTTTAGGCAATTTTGTGGCTCATAATGTGATTTGGAAATTCTTTCAAACCAGAGCCAATAATAACCCACTTTGAGAACCAACAGACTGTGATTGTTTGCAATTGTAGATAAGTTTGCATTTCATGTAGATGTTCCGAAAAAAACAAAATGAATCATTGAAAGTCAGTGAAATGCGGTTGGAGCATCACAGCAATTATCTTTAAGGGAGGAAAATGTGAACAGAGCAGCAATAAATGCCAATACGGTCTCCTGTCTGTGGTATTACTGTGCATTAGGTGTGCATTTGTGAGGCTTACATAACTACAGAAATGCATAAAAGTGATAGCGCTTTATGCATCGTGCTGCATAACCACAAGCATTCTTTAGAAATGCTTGCAATGGCAGTAGATAAAAATCCAAGATAGCAACAAAGGTAATTTTTTGTACTAGAGTAGAAAGTTGTTGATTTCATGTTCTCCTCACACATGTATGGTTTCTGATCTGTAGCATTATAGCAAGCACCCACACAGTTCAAAGCTGATCTGAGACCTTCTACTACCTAGTCAGCTCATCTCACAGCTGCTTTCAAAAATGTCATGTTGCAGTTCTTGGTGGATCCAAACACTCATCTGGTACCAAATGCTTAATGACTCAGCTATTGTTTTTGTCAGAATATTTCCACGTTAATTAGCCATCTGGAGCCATCAGAGACACATAGACACCAAATTACACATTTACGTCAACTCAGTCAAATACTACAGCACACATTTACCAGATGATGGTTAGACCAAACTATCTGGATTCAGGCGATCAATCTTGAGTCATTTGTTCAGAGATATTTTTCCTTTTTAAGACCATTAAAATCCTGCACCCTGCTGTTTCTTGAACTTCCCACAGTCAGTCAAATTTGTGATTAGCTGAAATGCCACGATCCGAATAGACCTAATGAAATTACATAAATTAATGCTATGATCACTGCACGTCTTGTTTCTACCTCTTTACCTCAGTTACACTATTGTGCCTTTTTAATTTTAAAGTTTTTCTTCTGCCGTTAACTTATATTAACAAGCCTCAGCTGATATTTTCTCTCTAAAATAGATGTGAAACAATGTTAGTGCAGCCTTTTTTTAAAGAAATAGTTGAAGAGTTACTTTTCACACCATGCCATTTTGATAGTGAAGAACAGACCTGCTGTAAATGCTGCACTGTAACATCTCCCCTATAAAGATGGTTTTTAAAGGTCATATGTGTAGTTCTGGTGCTTGTTCTAATTAAGGGTCTGCATTTTGGTCTGCTTTTTGGCAATTCCTTTATGATATATTTAAATGACTTCAGCTTACTGAAGAACATGCCTGTGTTAAATGGGATGCAGTCTGTTACTATACATCTCTAAAATTCTTGCTTTAAGTCATTTTGATAGATCGTGTTATGTTGCATAGACATCTTTACAATAAGAAGAAATCAAATAATTATTAACTACTTTACCTCCTAATATTACTTTCACTAGTGTTTTATATCACCAGAAGATACTCTGATTTGATTTTTTAAACAGGCACTTAAAAAATCTAATAAAGAAGGCTCTGTTCTGGGGACACATCTGGAACCTCTGGATATCATTCTGCAAAGAAGGATTCTTGAAAATGAAGAACATTATGGAGAGCCCTGAGCATCTTCTTCATGCAACTGTTGTACAACAACAGAGTGTCTTCAGTCAGAGGCTTTTTCAGATCTGCTGTTAGACAGACCACCACAGGAGATCCTTCCTGCCCACAGGAATCAGCATCTACATCAGTTCTTTGAAGAAACCCGCATAATATGAGCTACAACAACATTTAATTTTCCTTTGGGATTAATAAAAAATCATCAATGGAAATCAAATTTATTAACCAATGGAGGCCTGGATTTGGAGTCACACACAAATCGGATTCAGATCTGGGGAAAGGGCGGGCCAGTCGATAGCTTCAATGTCTTCATCTTGCAGGAACTGCTGACACACACCAGCCACATGAGGTCTAGCATTGTTCTGCATTAGGAGGAACCCAGGGCCAACCCCACCAGCATTTGGTCTCACAAGGGGTCTGAGGATCTCATCTCGGTGCAGTCAGTGGCAGGAACCAGGAAGTCAACAAGTGCCTTGTTGACTTCCTGGTTCGAAGGTTATGTCTCAGTCATAATTTAGACTGAGTGGAAATCAGGTTCACTTGGATGTTTTTTTGAAAGGTTTGTTTTAGTCTGCATAAAAGAGTAAGCACACCAATAAAAACCAATTTTTTGGTGAAAAAAAAACTCTAATCTTTGAACAGTGCGTGGACATAAAGATGGGGTACTTCAACAAAGCCACAAGTAAAATCCCAAAGTAACTCTGGCATTTTAATCATTTAGGTGACTGAAACATCAAACATGATTTTCTTAAGAAGTTCAGTTTTTGTTATTTTTATCAGACATTTGCTAAACTGCTAGAAACTGAGCAGTTCCTGAGCTTGCATCGGCTATAAATAACTGGTCTTAAGGCGTGCGTCCACATTTTCACTGAGTGCTTCTGTAATTAATTATTAACAGCAGAGCAGAACAGTTGACATTTCAGATCACTGATGACCACCAAGAAAGCTAATGTGGATAACTTTAGCACACATCACCCACCGTTTTCTTGCACTAAATGGAAACGGTGCTTATATAAGCACCACAAAATGCTTTTTAGCATTTTTCTGTGAAGCCTTTGAAATATTGTTTTATTCTCTCCCTTAAAACGATTTCAAACATAAAGTAGCTTTTTGTTTGCATCATTTCACAGCCATCTCTCCAGCCTTTTTATTTCAGGATCTCTATAAAACACAGAGAAAGGAAACCAAGAAAACTTCTCTGCTGCTGTTGGAGCATGAGTGGCAATTTACTGTGAAAAGGACATGACCTTCACCAGTTTTCCTATAAATGTACTCCCCCTGAAATCAGAATTCACATTTCAAAGTGCACACATGCACATAACCAAAACCTAACAGACCTCAGAGGTTAGTGGACTTAAATTGGGGGGAAAAACTGAGTTGAGTTTACATTTAAAGATACAGTTGTGGTGTGTTTTCTCCAATAAATGCACAGAAATGGAGATGAAATATGGTGGAAACCTCAAATAAAACACATTAAGATTTAACTTGCAAGAGTAGACTCAATTGTTAATTTTTCAAACTTCTATTATTATTTTTAAAATGGAAAAAAAAACATCCAATCCCTGAAAATATTTAACACTGTTGCCCTGTGATGTACTGGCAATCTGTCCAGGGTGTACCCCGCCTTTCGCCCAGTGACTGCTGGAAATGGGAACCAAGCCCCCCACCCTCCACATGACCCTGCATGGATAAGTGGATATAGGCAATGGATGAATGGATATAAATATATGCTTGTATTGCTTCATCTACCTTTGGGTCAATGCCCACTGAGCAACGTTGTTTAAAACCTGTCTAAACTGCCTCTTGCTATGTGGACTGTCAATTTATTCCACTATTATTTGGTCTGACAGTGACCACATGGACATATAAATCCAGCTTCAGACAGTCATATATCTTTGCATGCATGAGGCATTCTTTTGTGACTGAACAGAAAAAACTGTTCTTTTTAACTGTCCTCTTAATGCAAATGTGGCATAATTTTATGCAATATTACACTATTATCTCTCTTTTCTTTCATCAACTGAATGAGAGTTTATTTTCAACTTGTTATAATCACAACCAAAAAAGCCTATCAAACTTTGGTTGTGCATCCTACATATTTTAGTTGTTTGTGTGGGATATAAAAAAATAACTAAACTGCAAAGGCTATCTTCAGGTATAACTCACGGTTAAATACTGACAAACTTCTGGCTAAATAACTTTAAGGTTGAGATTCTGTCTGTTGCTCAGTAGATTTGTCTTCTTCAGACATTCATACAACTCTCTATGTACAGTATGTTTTTTGAGTAATTTAAGGATGAAACAGATATAGAAGAAAGCCAAGGATGTTACAATGCTCAGCAAGCTAAGGTATATTTAGAGAACAACATTGTTTTGTCTTGTTGACGAAAGTCATAACAGTGTGATTAAAATGTGTGATAAAAATATTAAATCCACTGCACCAAAGGTACTAAACAAAAGGATCAGTGATGCAACATAGTGCGAAGAATCCCACAAAACACCAGAAAAAGGACCAGATGGAAAATGTCTTGGCTAACACTTTGTATAAGACAAAGATACAAAAGTACATGTACATAGGCTCCATATATTCTTACCACAAGGTTTATATAGTAAAGCATAAATACAGTACCATTAAGAATATCTCAACCACTATTACAAGGTTAATTTCCAATCTAATTTTAACAATGACTGGATGCATTTTGTAGTAGGATTTTTGGCACACCTCAGGGCATTAAAATAGAGTACAGTTTTATTAAATTATACTTATTTATTAAGAAGAGAAAATAAATTTTCTTTTTGAGGCGGTCCCTGAATAATAACTGCTGAGAAAAACAACACATGAGACAACAGGTCATATCTGCATATCCAAAGTGAAAGGTTAAGAAAGCTTGAATGATGATAGATATAAAGCATAAAAGTTTGCCAAGATGGACCTACGGTAGCAAGGATTGTTGGGAGCTTTCTCTGCTGTGAATGAATGTCTTTTATAAAGTGTCATACAGCCTAAATAAAATATTAAGGATAGATTCTTAGATGTACAGAAAGCCTAATTTATGTGGAAGCCTTCTTAGTCCCACAGCATCTGTTTATTAAAACTTTAAAATGGTGGTCAAGTGAAATGACTGAATTGACTTTATTTTAACATTGGGTTGATTCCATTATTATTTTTTACTTGGTCAGGATTTATTTTGACAGAGTTTTTCTTTTGTTATTTTTTTTAGTAAATTAAGTCAGATTTTTTAAAATTCATTTTACATGAGTAAATCAATATATCAAAAAATTTGTCATATATTGTGAAAGCAGCCTTTCCCAGCAGTCATTAGGAGGAGGCAAGATATACTTTGAATTGGTTAACAATCCATGGTAGGGCCAAAACAAACAAACAGGGCAGACGAACAAATCTACCAGACAAATTCAACTTAGAGCCAACGCCATTACTTTATTCAAGTCTAAAACTTATATGATTCATGACTTTGTGTGTGTTGTTATGGTTTTTCCTCCTAATGAGTCTGTGATCCACGCCGCAAAGGTAGGTCCGCCTTCCAACGGTATAGCGCTTGGACCCAGTCCATGCTTGAGATAAAACACCCGAACAATCCCATGCCACGCTTAACTGGAATCAGGATCACTGTCCTTGGACGTTATCTTCACCTCTCCTAGTAAAATATACACAAATTCACCAATAATTACCATCTTCTCTGGAAAGTCTTTAAACTGTGCTTTTCTCTTTTAAAACAGTTTCCTGGAACAAAAAACAAATAAGAATGCTGAACCTATAAAAGTCACTACATGGTTGTTGTAAATAAATTTAATTCAAAGTGTATCATTTCTTTGTTGAATCTAACTGTGATTCAAAGCCTCCTTCAACCTTAACAAAAACATAATGTTGACCCAACAATAGAGGTGTGACTGTATAAATTTCACAATCTGACCCTGTTCTATGATGCTAAGTTGGTAATCGGTCATAATTGTTATTTTACTGTAGCCCCTATGTAATGTATGTAACACTGTATGTAATGTAAGCTAAGTGATTAGCCTACATTACATTCAATTCAACCTTTCGCTACATTGGCCTATTGTTTTTATTTTGTTCGTGTAAAGCTTTCAGCTCCTTCAGGAAGGGAAGGGGAGCAGGAGCAGAAACTAAACAGGTTCAATTTCAAAACCTTCTCCCTCTCTTCTCCTAGTTACAGACTACACCTTTAAGTGGCCTCTTACCAGACAGTTATCATTAATGTTCATCTATTGAGAAATATGTTGATCTGTACATTAAGATCCATAAACTCTTGTGTATCTGCCTTGAATTTAAATAGCACGTGCAGATACAAAGTTTTAGGTGATGATACAAAGTTTTCAGAAACTGTGAACTATGCAGATGCTTTGTCTGCACTGATGAAGTGCACTTCAGCATGCCGAGTGCTTAAAGTGGCTCTAACTGCAGCAGTTCATCCTTTTTTCTGATTAATTCAGCTCATTATTATTTTACTACATGGGGACACTTCTACACCATGTACAGAAAATTGGACTTCCATCTACAGATATTCAGGCAATTATTAAGTATTGAAAAGCTAAGCAAAAAGGTATGCCGTGCTGACGCAGTAGAACATTGTAAATTTGACACCCCTTATCCCCATACAGACACAATATGCAACACAGGGATATATCATAGGTGGCATACATACTTCAAAGAATTGGCAGTACCTAATGTTACACAAAAAATAGTTCATTTCTTCACATGTGGACCAAGGTATAATGTGTTTTTAGATAGACTAGTAGACAACCAGAAGAAAAAAAGAGTCTGAGAGCAGCTTTAGAGTTTTGCCTTGGCATTAGATGAGAGAGACAGTCAAGGGAGAGGACACATGACAGTTATTCTCATCTGCCAAAACATGATTTGTGTTCTCGGTTTTCAATAATTGTTTATTCTTGATGAAATGAAAAAACAAATCTGTAGAGAAAGGGGTAATCTGGTAAAACTACAAATAGAATCAGAATCAGCCTTATTGCCAAATTTGTACAGAAAAAAAAGAATTTGACTCCGGTACACTTTGCTCTCAATAATAAGGAATATCTTTTTAAATGTACATATATAGACAATTAACTTTACTATGGAATATAATTTATATTATCCAGTTTTTCACATAAAACCATGTGATTAAAAATCTCTCAGTATCACTAACATATAACAACTAACATGGGTTTCAAATGAAAGAAATATTCAACCTTGTTTCATAAAGCCATCGTTGTGCCTGAAGTGTCAAGCATATTAAGTAAGAGCGCAGTTGTATGAATCATTGTCCATTTGTTTATAATGTAGGTTGTGAAGCCACATGCTGACCAAGCTTCATCTGCCTCAAATATTGATGTCACATTTTAACAACTAAACAAGTGTGCACAGGTTCTGACTGGATTAACACGCCTTCAATATGTCCAAAGTGTCCGAAGAGATAGAGTTCTCCAGTAAATTATGTTAATAGTTACTTCCTAAATTAAAGATGTGCTTGCTCTGATCCAATATCTGTATCAGAACCAATACTTGGACTGAATTGTTCCACATGTATTTTTGACCTTTGATGTTTTCCAGTAAGCTCCAAGTCTTTAGGTTTGGAAGGTCTAGTATCACCTTCTTCAGAGATATTTAAGTGTTGGAAAACACAAAATATGTTTTTTGTGTGGTTTCTACAGAAATGTGAAGCAGTGGAAGGTGAAGGTGTGTTGCATTGTTACAGTGGTTAAAAGGAGAGAGAACTTAGTGGAGGAGGTCTAAAGAGGAGAAACTAAGAGCTTCAGCGATAAGCAAACTGAATTACAGAACGATGCTTTATTTCACTCCTTTGAACCTTTAACCTCTACCTGTTGTGGAGTAGAGAAGTGTTTGGAAATTTTGGCAGCCTGTTGAAAGACTTTGATACTTGGCAAGAATAAAAACAGTCTAGAACATACTCAGCGAAGCTTCCTTTCAGTAAAATAGTAAACTACGATATTGCTCAGTTGTTTGCTGTTACTTTTTTCTTAATCTCTCTCTCTATCGCTCTCTCTCTCTCTCACTCATTCACACACACACACACACACACACACACACACACACCCACACACCCACACACACACACACACACATCGTGTAACATACCCTCTGCTCTTGAATAAACAATGATGATTTACGACAGAAAGACTCATTATATTTTAATCGCTAATATTATCAGCAAATTTTCCGACTTTTTAAAACATTTTATCAACATTTTATGCATCCGCAAAGCCATAGCGATAAAAACAAACGTTTCTTTTTTAATTAAAACTACATTCTGATGCTCATCATGCCTCCACCCTCTCATTTTCTTAGCTGTCTGTATTTAAATAGCTCTGTAACTAACACGAATGTCAATATAGATATAGAGGGATATTATGAGGTTTATTAAGGACATGCGAATCCAGTGAATTCCAAAACAACTGGAGGTATGAGCACAAAATGCAACAGTGCAGCTGCAACTGCATCTGTTTTATTTATATTCACTTATACAACACCAGAACAGAAACAACACTAAATGTTTCAGTCTTGATCGGTGAATACTGATATCTGCAGACAATTCAATGTAAATTGGATTGGAACTCAAATCTCCTGAGTCAATCTGTCTACTGTATAGTTTTGATATTAATAAAATTATACAATACTATTATGAATAAGTCAGAAGTTGTTCACTTTCTATGTGATTAGAATATAGAAAAAACAGACAGACCACAGCTGTGCTTTGATTTCAGATATTTGTAATATGTAATGTATTTATGAAATGCAAAACGTGTTTTTGAGAACATAAGCGAGCGAACATGCTTGTCTTAGTTCAGCCCTGCTGACTGTGTTGCTACCAGGAAATCTGAAACCTTTGAATTTAGCAGACAGGAGTACATTGCTTCAGATTTTATATGGTAATATGATATGTATTTCTATTCATATTTCCAGAAAGGCACCCTCCGGCACAGCTTCTTCTGTGCTCCCAGCTGACTCCAGCATTTTAATAAACCATTAAGGTTTAATTCCTTGAGGGCAAATGACCCTGTGACCTTTTCAGTCCCAACTGTGTTGCCCTAGCATTTGAACCCACCATACACAGAATCAGACCTCCAAGGAAATGAGATAAAGTGCACTTGAATGACAAGACTCTGCAGCCCTGCTTTGTGTCGTAAAGCTGTCATGGCTCATCTCGTCCTATGCTTCTGTATTTTTAATCTCTTCCTCCACTGCATGTCTATTGTCGTGTATTATTTTGTTTATCCAAACGTTCTCTTCATGTTTAACTAATACGTTTGGTTATTGGGGCAAATCCTTGAAACAAATCTTTCATACAGCATTTTTTTCTGTTAAAACCCAAAAACAACAAATAAAAAGCACAGATTTTATGTAAGACATTAGAAATATTTGGAAGGGCAACTTTTGCAAAATATGTCTCAAATTTCTTTCAACACATTTCACCCTATAGTTGTTTTTCATTGATGTTTTTCATAGATGACCGGATTGGTAAAATAAATAGTCATGTTGCTTTCAGTTTTCCAGTTTCCTGGTATCCCTGTTAAAAAGCCATGAAGAAGTCAACTGCTGACACTAACTGGGCATCATCCGCAGGAACTGCACTATAACAGGAACCCTCTTTTTCCAAGTTGCAACACATTTTTCTACGGTGACTAACTTAATTGAAGATCTTTTTTTAGCACAGTTAATCACCTGTTCAAACTCTTGCTACTGACCCAAACACACCTGCCCTAAAATATTAGTAGTTCAGCACAAAATCAATTAATAAGACAGTGTTTAGAAATCCATTCCATAGCTCTCTCACTTACTACGGTCAATTGATCTAAAATTAAAACCCTGCACTGTATTGTGTGTGCGACCAAAGTGTAGACAGGAACAATGCATCATTGAGTCAAACACTACAGCTTACCTCCAGGGTGCACAAGGAGCACAACACTATCCACAGAAAAGTAAAAATTGCTTTATCCATGACTAAACCTGGTGATTAAGATTGATTAACTTTGCAGAGTTTCCTTTGGTTCCTGGATGCAGGTTACAAGGTGCAGTCTCAGTGGATCAGGCCTATTCTGACACCTCCCACTGATGTTCCTTCACATACAGATACATGGAGGCACAGTAAACATTTTGGGATCTTTGTTGGGTTTGTTAAAATATTCTCACTGCTGGATGGTTTGTTTAGTGTTCAGAAGAGAACTTTTCCAAGACAGAGAGCATCTAGGATATTCAAGAGTCAGTGGCTTCAGTAGACTGCTAAAAGGTGAGAGTGACTGGGAGGCTTTTCTTGCAGGCCCATGTTGCCTTTAAAAGTCAACCCTGTTATCTGCTTTTAAACAGAGATTATGCTAAATTGAAAAGGTTTAAGAACACCCCCAAAAACCCCTAGATCGACAGCATACATTTTACCAAAATAGAAATTAACAGAGGCTGTACTTTCTTTTAATCATGACTATTATCACCCAATTTTGTACGCATGCTAATAATAAAAAAATGGTGAAGCCTAATAGTTTGTTCATGTTTTCATGTACACGAATTAGAAATTAGGACACCCTCTAACAGTGTTTTTCTAACAGATTTGGAGATGTTGAGATTTAATTAAGTAATGTAACCAAACAATTAAAACAAAGAAAATCTTTATGTTTTGTTGAATGTAAAACAAAACATATTCTGATGGTAAATAAATTATGATACCATACCATTTATTCCCTCTTAAAATGGCTAAAATCACACACAGGTATTTTACGCCAGGTGCACGCAATGAGCTCATTCATTACTCAGGACTTTAAAGGAGGTTATCTAAACCAAATACGTGTTACTGTTGAAGTGAGTGTGAACACCATGGCAAGACCAAAAGATCTGTCAGAGACAAATGGGGTTCATTGTTGCAGCTTTGGAGGGATCTTGAAGAGGTCTCAAAAGAATTTGAAATCTAATGTTTCACTGTGTGGAAAACAGTCTACAAATGGTGGACATTTGAAACAACTATTAAAATGCACAGTCGTGGTGGTTCAAGCAAATTCACCCTGAGAGCAGACCACTGGATGCTAAAAGAAGCCTCAAAAATACAAAAATATCATTACAGGACCTACAGCAGGTTCTTGCTACTGAAAATATGAATGTGCATGCGTCTTCAGTTACAAATGTAACTTTCATGGAAGGTGTGCAAGGAGGATACCTAGGCTCTCTAAGAAAAACTAAAAGGACAGACAGAAGTTTAAAGAACATAGAGAAAGACCAGGACTTCTGGATTAATGTTCTTTGGAAAGATAAGTATAAAACTAAATAATGCAGACACCAGAACAGATGATATATGATACATACACCAATTGCAGCATTTCAGGAAGAAACTTAATTCTAACTGTAAAGCATGGAGCTGAAAGTGTCATTCTGTGGGTGTCCGTTGCTGCAGCAGCTCACCGTCACAGAAGCGACCTTGAGTTGTACCATATCTCAGGGAGTGCTTGGGGAGTATGTGATTTCGTCTGTAAAGAAAAATGAAAGTGGAGCCAGAATTGGACATTGGAACATGACAGTGACTTAAAACATACCAGTCAATCTACCAAGGACTGACTGAGAATTATAAACTGGAATGTCCTAACCCGAGCCGAAAACCAAGATATCAAACCTTTGAGATGCTTTTGGGTGTTTTTGAATTGTTGTACATGCAAGAAAATGCTCAAACATCTTGCAGTTGAAAGTAAAGATCGATACAGATGTTTCTCAATGTCATAGAATGGTAGATGGCTACAAGATGCATCTTACTGAAGTTATGTAAAGGATGGGGTTATGAGGCTCTGACTGTATGTGGTGGCAGATGCCTTACCAAGAAGACAAGGGTGGGTTTTACATACTTTTTATCGTTATCACAATAAATACCTCAACTAGAAATAAAATGTATGTCCATATCACCCACCCCTAGATGTAAGGTTTACAGCAATTTCCAACAATAGAAAACAATTGAAACAGAAGAACTTAAAGGGGACATATCATGCAAAATCCACTTTTTTAGCCCTTAAATATATTTTGGTGTGTACTTGGAGTCTGTAGGAGTGAAGAAAAGTTTAATTTAGTCTCTCCAAGTGCTGGGTAGATATCTTTATATTCCGTTTGGGTCAAATTTTTCAATCCATACAGCTTTCTGTATCATCTGTTACATTTTTTGAACTGTTACGTCGCACTATTTGCTGGAGAACAGCTTAACAAGGTCTTGGACTTCCGGCTAAACAATTTCGCATATACCCCTTTTTTTTTGTGAATTTTGTAGTCCAAGTAAGTGGATTAGTCTAAGTGTTCAGTTGTTGGGTGTATTAACTCATTACACCATCCCCTACCATCAGAACCTCTTCAAAGTGTCTGGTAAAAGTTTATTTTTCATGAAATGTTTTCCTATGTCCCCCACTTCAAGGATGAGTGCCTTCAGCAACCTCCGCCAGTATCAAGAAGGATTTGCTGAAAGACTTCATCTGATTAAGCAGTTAGTTCCTTCTGTCTGTGGAAACGACGGACACAGCAAAGCGGTAAATTGCAAATAAAGCTAAAAAGACAACAAACTTTATTTTAGATATGAATTTATTGTGTTGATATGCACTTTATATAGACCACAACTGAATGATTTAAGTGTGAAAAGGACGGAGCATGATATGTCCGCTTTAGTACTACCTAAAGCTAATCATGCAGACTCATGTCATCACATGTTATTATACACACATTGATGGGGGAATGGCTGCATGCAAAAGCATATATGTCACAGTCAGAGGTCACAGGCCAAATCTTAAACAAACCTGATCAAAGTCTTGAACATTGAAGAACATGTAAGTAAAATACAAAAGAAGAAACCAAATCAAGATACAATAAGTAGATAAGGCAAGTTATTTAAAACAGTATTTAAACTAAAAGAGGCAATATTGTTTTAATTATATATTTCAGTGTTTATTTCATTTCGAATTAAACTCATCTTCAATTTTTTCTGTTTAACTTTATTAAAGATATGTTTGCACTTTCTTCTAAGTTATTTTGAGAAAAGTTAAGTTCATGTTTCTTTGTGAATAAGTTTACATCAGGCATCATAAAAGCATGCCAAATTTATCAAAAAGTTTTTACCATTATGACTGAGCTATCCCTTAAGATCAACACTTGATGACTGGAGTAAAAATCTTTTTCCAACAGCAAAAATAAAGAGGAAACAGGTGTAAAATAGACCTTTTTTTTCCTTTAATGTTTGTATAGGTTTAACAATACTGGACTAATAAAGACAGAAGAAGCAGAAACATCATTTAAAGTTTAGTTAACTTTATGTGTGGTAATCAGAAAGTATTTAAAAAATGTATCTGAAGTTATATAAGCAATTAGGTTATTTAAATCTCTCCTCACGCATTAAAATTTCTTACAAGCTAATCAGGATCACTTTAATATTCATTTTACAAGCATAGCTTTTACAAACATAGCTTGGGATATTTAGAATTTAAATACTAAATCTTCGAAGCAACAAACAGTTCTTTCACTAAATGCAAATACCTAATATGGGAAGTCATTAGCTTTTTCATTACTTTTTAATTGCATTTTCTGCTTTAAATCTCTGATTTTCAATTTTGCAGATGAGTCTCCTAATCCTCTGGGATATATTTCAAAAGCTTGAAGGAAGTTAGAGAATATACTGTTTGTCTCCATACTCTCAGAACTTCTGATAGCACCACTCTTATGTGAAGTTTGCCTCTTTGAATTTCAATCACTAATATATGGTTCATATTCCGATGAGAAGACAGAAGGTTGAATGTGATCTTTCACAAAATATTTATGTTATTATCACTTTTGTTGGTTTTTCTTGTGGAGATTCTTAAAAGTAGATCATCTCAACTTTTCTTACTGTGAAGTCTGTTCAGACATTCTCAGATGACGCCTACATTCTCAAAATGGTTGTTAAAATATTCCCATGGCATTAATTTGCATTTATCTTGTCAGCGGTCAGACACAATCTAATCGTATAATTCCCTCCATTTACAGCCAAATCCAGCTAATCCGACCACATGAAATAGCATATTAATAAGACATGCTGTCATGCTGGATTTTATAATTGTGCATTTGGACCTGTGAAAGGGTATTCTAGTCTTTTACCTGACCCTAATGAAATTAATTTTGAAAAGCTTGTAATGCATCACAATTGCAAAAATGCACCAGAAAAGTTACAATATTAATGGTTTATACTCTGAAAGCATGTCGCATCAGCTACTTCCAGTATTTCTATGTTAAATTTGGAATCATTTCTTAATTATTTTTTCTCCTTACGTATCAAATTTTAATGGACAAATCTCTCTGTTGAAATAATGTTGATGGGTGATGAAATTAGCAGCAAATTTGGCTTCAGTCAAATTTAGAAGACTGCCAAACAGAGCTCTGCCCTGCAGCAAAACATTATTTACCCTTGTGCTTTGGTCAGTGTTTGTGCTTCAGATGTGTAATGTTTCCCTGCCTTTATCTGGCATACATTAAAAAACTTTCCATTTGATTGAGAATCTAAATTTTCACCCCTTTTTGTGATTTAACCAAAAAGACAGCTCAGGATGATACTTTCAGGGGATTTATTTGAAAGCATGCATGTTTGTAGGTGTACCTTTTCAGAGGCTCGGTGGGGGTTTGATCTTCTGGGTTTTATAGGCTTGGCTTGTGAATTTCTGAGTAAGCCAGACGTGACCTTAATGAGGTTTTCTCCCAGAAGTGAAGCTGGCTAAGGCAAGGGTGAGCAGCAGTGATTCTGAAGATGAAAAGCAACGCTACAACAGATGGATGCCGAAACATGGTGTTTTTGGAACAGGAGATCTGTAGTGCAGGTGTGATCCAAGCCAGAACAACAGGCACTGCTTCTGAACTCCATGATGAGGGGAACCAGTGGAGGAAAGAAAAATAAATTGTTGGATAACTACTAACTACTTTTAATACAATGTTCTTCTACAGAAAATCAATAGCTGAAACAGTAGAATATAATTTGGCATTCTTACTGCATTCCTAAAATATTTTCAGCTACTCAGTAAACCTGCAGCCAAAATATTCTATGTTTGTAGTCCAGGTATTTGGTTTGGCTTAGTTTTGGTTAGCTTTGGTTATTTATTGACTTCTATGTTTGGTTTATGCCCTACAACTTTTGCACATTCACTCTTCCATAAACATCCACACCTGACTTACTGATACTTACATCTCATACTGTACTTAATTTTGGTATATTATTTTTTGACTAAACTTTAGTGGATTTAATTAAATTAGCCTTTAATTAGGTGGCATGACTAAGTTTATTTTTGGGTCAATGCATTTGCCACACTTTATTTTTTGTTTGCTTCCGGGGTTTTGTTTCTTGTTGGGGTTTTTTTTGTTTGTTTTCAATATAGATTAAGATAACCCTTCGATGATGTATGAGGACTGTTGTGAGGGAAGCAGCCAGCTGACAGCAGTTTTCGAGTGAAGACTCATGCATTGCGGTGTGCTCGGAGACAGAGGCTGGGTAGCAGACCTGTTTCCCAGCCGAGACTTAAAGCTGACCTGCAGGACACAACTACTCTACTGCATTTTCCTGCTAATGTTCATCTTTTGGATTGTTTACAGCTAAGTACACACACACTATCTAGCTACTTCCACAAGAAAGAGACTGTGGTGTTTCTTTGGTTTTTGACCATGGGTTGTCCATAACAACGCCTCTGAGTCATGCCAGATGTCCTAGAGGGAAGACAGCTACAGTTCCTCTGTCTAGATGAAAAAGTGGCGTTTCTGCTGCAACATCTATATTCAAATGCTGTGATTAATGCTTGTTTTAAACCTGATCCCACTTGTCAATGCAACAGTTGGCTACCATGGATAATAAACCTAGGCCAAAGAAAAGACAATAATGATGAAGTATTCATTTGGACTTTTCAGGCAAGACCTCCTATTGCTTTGGCATCTAGAAATAAAACATCCATATTTTCACATTTAAATTGTGTCTAAAAACACCATACCTGATTGATATCCTCTGTCTGCAATTTTGTTTTGTTTTATATTTTTGTTATGCAGTTGTTTAGCAGATGTTTACATCCACTTTGTAAAAAGATGCATAACTTTTTATTCCTCAGTGTCTAAAACTGAACCAGATTAAACGTTCTATCTGAGGCTGGGTTACTTCCGAAATTTACATATACTAAGATAACCGTGCCTTTAAAACAATTTGGGAAAATCCACATGAGGATATCATGGCTTTGCAATCTACTTGTTAATTTTTTAGCATTTTGGTTAAATGGAGGATGCATTGTAAGGAAACACTTCAAAAAATAGGTTACTTGTCTGGCACGATGGAATAAATGAAGGAAAGAAAGCAAGATTTTGGACTTCGACAAGTGGTTACAAGTTTCTATATGCCACGTTTTTCTGTATAAATGATTCTATGCACGTATACCATAGGGAAAGTCCATCATATTGTTCCCAGAGATGAACATGTTTTAGTGTGAAATTTGTCAATCAACACCAGAACATTAATAAAAGACCTTGTGAAGACACTGGCTGAAGCTGGTAAGAGGGTGTCATTATCCAGAGGGAAACATGTCCTGTACCTTATAAAACTGAAGTGTTTGGCCATAATTACCATTGTTACATTTGGAGAAATGAGGGTGAGGATTCCAAGCCTAAAAACCCAATCCTGGGCTTAACAACACAGATCACTCCTTTAGCCAAATGGAAAAACAACATTCAGAAATCATGTGGTATTGTGTTGGCGCCCTTCTTCTCTGTGGATCCTGCCTTCACTTCACTTAATTAATGTCTTTCAAGCAGATTTTTAGTTTGGCAAATGCAAAAGTTTTGATCTTATATGTTAAAATAAACTTTCTAAGAACAATAAATGGAGCAGCAAGAGGCAGCAAGCATGTTACAGCTTGTCCAACATGCAGGATCTCAATGACTGAATAAAAAGGCACTAAAAGTTTGGCTCTTGCATCGCAGTAAAAATTAATTGAAATGTTAAAAGAACAAAAAGGAAATTAAAGTTAATAAAGCGTGTAATGAAAAACATGGGATGAACACAGAAGAATAACCTGAGGAAGGAACACTAGCGAGGCAAACAAGAGAACCTGACAGCTGACAGGAATGACACGATTAATTACACAGTGTAACAAGCTCAATGGAAGCAGTTAGCAATGCAGATAATTACCAACAGGAACGGATGAGAGCAGTTTCACTCTGACCTCATGTGACAGATGTGAAAGGGTCTGGAGAAGCTGCGGTGAACACTATGCTGCCTGCAACATTGTTTAGCGTGATTGGTTTGGTGGTGGGTCGGTGTTGGTCTAGGGAGGCATATCCATGGAGGTCCGTGTGCTCCATCTCATAAGGAGTATGCCCCAATTTTGATAGGCATGCATACAAACACGTGGGGCCCATAAAAACTACTGAGTACCATTTTGGGTTGCTGCAATGACATTTCATCAAGTATTTTTTTCAATAGAGATCTGATGTATTAAGTGTTCCTTTAATTTTTTTTGAGCTGTGTACATAATTTAAATACCTTCTAAAAGCATGACACTATAATAATGAGTGTTATGAATATTTTTACTTCCTGGGTTCTTCAGATTAATAAAATTCTAGGTTTAACCCGATAATTAATGTACAGGCACATTAATGATGTGACTTTTCATGTAACTATTATTTCAAACCTATTAAAAGTAGTGGTTAATTAAACCATTATTTATAAGAAATGACTGCATGACATTATTAAAATGTTACTGTTATCATCCTGCTTCTGTACTACAGTCTTTACATTTACCAGGATCTTCTCCAGTTTGAAATTTGAAGCATCCAGGGAGTGTACAAAACAATGAAGAATGCTGCCTAGGTTCATCTGTGTGAATAGTCCTTGTTTATGTAGAACACAGGGCTTCTTTCCAAACCTGTAAAACTTTACATTTGAGTAATAATAATTTGTCACTTGAGAAGAACACCTGAAGAAAAAGGAAGTGATTTTGAGTTTGAGTAGTTACTGCAGATTCCTGCAGATTTTATAACAAATCATGAAATGAAATCCTTCAATGCATCCAGTTCAGTTAAAAAAAGAAAAATAACACAAATGCTGAAGCTTATAGCAACGTGTGCTTATTAACAGGATCCCTGCTGCTTGACCCCCCCGACTTTTGGGCTGAATTGAAATGTATGGCAGACTCTCATTAACCCGTCAGTGACCCTTTACTTCTAAGCACAGTCACACACTGACCTTTTTACTCAATTAGATCCGTCTTTCCTCTTTTCCCCTCTCAGCTTCCTGCTCATCTTCCTTTTTCAGCCACACTCTTTGCTGCAGTCACCCTTCACAAAGCATCAGAATAAGCCTGAACTATAATAGAAATCTCTTCTGTATGGAGGTTATAAAACCCTTCTACAAATAATGTCCTTTTTTTCTTTTTACTGTAAAGTAGTGTGTGGTAAAGATGCTAATTACAGACTTGAGCCATTCTTATAATATGATGCAAAAGAGAAATAATAAACCCCAAACTTTAAAGTCTGACTAATAGTTGGGTCATTTTGAAATCGGGTTTTGTTGTGGAGTCATTAAGTGTATTGTCAAAGACGACAATTGAACATTATTATATCTTTCATTTAATTACATTATCAGAAAATAGTGAGAATGTGACAATTTAAGTCACAGAGCAAAGCTGGTTGATATGCTGCAGTTGTAGATTTATGTCTAGAAGTTGGCAACATAAGATATTGTGTGCATTACAATAGCAGAGCAAAGAAAATGCCAGTGTCTGATGGCGAACACACATATCAATGTGCATACATAATAAATTCCTGTTGAATTTAGCAGAGCGTTGACAAAAGTAGGCAGGGTTGATTGCTGTAAATGAGGTAGGCTTAAAAAGGTGCCAAATTACATTCTCATTGTGCAAATCCAAGGTTAGAAAGAAATAAGGTAACTGCTGGATAATTTAGTTAGACCCAGACCGGCCTAAAAATCCACTGCCTTCTGTTTCCACACTTTCTTCTTTGTTTTAGTTGCATCGTGTTCTACATATATATCTCTAAACTCCCCAGGGAGCACATCACATCTAAACAATTTCTAAATGGTTCATGGTTTACACATTTGTTTTAAAAGTGAATGTTTTTTTCAACGTCTAGAATTGGTTTTAGACGTTAATTCGAGGTCGAAATGTAGACCTTTAGCTGAGACTGAGTGGGGCAAAAAAATAGGTGCGATAGCAGCCAGTCCAGGACCTTTTAACGCGTATTATTCAGCTTTGTATTATTTTAATGATTGCGTTAATACTTTTTTAATCCAAATTAAACTCCATTCACCTGCCTCATCAACATTTTGTCAGAGCTGCATCCTCTTTTTGTGTTCTTCTGCTTGAAAACTGTTATGATTTTTACTGCACATCTGAATTTCTTATAGAACAAATTGCTTGTATGCATTATCTTCCCTTGTTTAAGTGGAAGCTAAAGGATACATGGTTTTCCAATTTTTTACCAATAAGAACTGTGTGGCTTGCATTTGCACTATGTAGCCACGTTTATTTTGATACCCCTAACTTAAATCCAGTGCAAATGAATGCATTCAGTAGTCACTGTGCCCATTACCACAAATATAAACACAGCTGTTCCTTGAAGGCCGTAGAGATTTCTTTGAGAACATTAATGAACAAACAACATCATGAAGATCAAGGAACATACCGTACCAAACAGCTCAGGGAAAGAGGTGTGTAGATGTTTAGAGCAGGGTTAGGTAATAAAACAATATCCAAAGCTCTGAACATCTTAACTCTTCAATCCATCATTAAAAATGGAGTAGGGCACAACAGCAGATCTAAACGGCCGTCCACCCAGACTGACAGGCTGGGCAAGGGGAGCATTAATCACAAATCAGCCAAGAGGCCCATGGAAACTTGGCAGGGGCTGCAGAGATCAATCAGGTGGGAACTGTCGCCAGCACAACTTTTAGTTAGGCACTCCACAAATCTGATTTTATGGAAGAGTAATGAGAAGAAAATCATTGTTGAAAGAAAGCCAAATGAAGTCTCGTTCTATGCAAGGGAACACAGCATGCATGTGGTGGCCTGTGTGTGTTTGGACAGATAGACCAATACAGGCTTTTTGGGCAACATGGAAGATGCTATGTGTGGTGGAAAACCATAGTGGTTGCTGCATCATGCTGAGAGAATGCTTTTTTTCAGCAGGGACATGGTACTGGTTGATGGGAAGATGGATGGAGCTAAAAACAGGACAGTCCTGGAAGAAAACATGTTACAGGCTGCAAAAGACTTGAGACTGGGCCGGAGGTTCACCTTCCAGCAGGACAATGACCTTATACATACTGCCAGAACTACAATGTAATTGTATAGATGAGTTACAATGGTCCAGTCAAAGTCCAGACCTGAACCAAAATGAGAATCTGGGGCAAGACTTGAAAATGGATGTTCACAGATGCTTTACATCAAAACTTACTGAGCTTTAGGTATTTTGCAAAGAAGAATGGGCAAAAATGTCAGTGTCTGGAAGAACTTCTGTAATGCTGATTCTGTAACAACTAAGCAGTATTGCATTACAACAGTAATGTAAATGTAACATTTATGCATGCAAGTGTTTCCTTTGTAGCTTGGGCTGGCATTGCAGGACATTACTATAGACTTGGGTTCCGTTTTCTGGATTCTTTGGAGGGTTTCATTAGGTTAATGATTTAGTTAATGGTTCTTAGCTTTTGTCTTTTTTGTTTTTTTAATCATTTTTTTTACTTTGCAGTCCCTAGCACATCAGGTTAAGGTTGAACTAATACAACGCTGTGATCTCATTACAATCTAGTGTTGAAAAAAGGACAACCTAGGCAGGATATGGATGGAGGAACGAACGGACGGATGAATGGATGGATGGATTATGTTTTCCTCATCCTACCAGTGTTGTGTGTTCCCTCTTGTCAGCTCTTGTTTTCATTCTCGTCACATTCAGCCTGTCTCTTTGTATTTTAGATTTCACTTTGCATTACCAATGATTTTAACAAGTTAGATGACTGGTTGTAAAGCATACAGCAGCTAAGACTAAACATTTCTAAAAATGAATGAGAAACTGTCACAGAGGAATGTGTAATAACCGCATGATTAATAGTGAGGCTTGTACAAGGCCATTTTTCTATAGGTCTTTGCCATGCTGATCACACGACTTGAGGAAAAAAGGTTGCCTGTAATAAGACACCTTCAGAAAATATATTGAACAATTCTCTGTTTGTGCTCATTTTACTGAACTAGATGTCATGCAGATGTAATCAATTATTGTTACCAGTTTCCAGCTTCACTCTCAACCTTTCAGAAAGAGTACTTTGCACAAGTATTCACACACTTCCATATTTTCCACATTTTATCACATGATAGCCACAGACATCAATGCATTTTATTGGGATTTTAAGTGAGGGACCAACACAAAGTAGTGGATACAAGGTTTGAATTTTGTATTATAGAAATCTGAAAGGTATGCCGAGCTTTGGTGTTTGCCCCCTTTTTTAATTTGATACAACTACACCCACCCACCTACACACACACACACACACCCAAATGGTTGAAAGTAATACAAACACAGGTTATTATACCATCAGTGTGGCCTGCTTACATTGATGCTGGATTTAATAGTTAATCACCCAATTAGGATACTGCCTTGACTGGCTGACATCTTTTTTGTAAAGCAATTTTGCCCTGGCACTTGTAGGCAACCATCTGCTCCATAATGGTATGCCTAAAATGCCTCGACGCATTTAAAAAACAAAATGTATACAACGAAATAAAATCCAGTGTAACCATTTAGAAAAGCCTTAACCCATTCAATATGCACAATACATGTGCGGGAGACACACAGATCATGTGGAAGAAAGCATTTTGAGACCAAAATTGAACTTTTTGGCTGTGTGGCGAAAAAAAGCATGAAATCACTCTGAACACAATATCGGCACCATGAAACTAGGCAGTAGCAGCATCATGGAACTATGTAAGGGGCTCAATAAAGGGCAATTCTAGAAGAAAACCTGTCAGAGACTGCAAAAGACTTGAGACTGGGGTGGAGGTTCAGCAAAACAGCAAGCCTAAACATGAGCCAAAGCTACAATAGAAGGGTTTAGATTAACCTGTTAAGCCCTAAGGGGTTTTAGAGCAATTTGAAATGTATGTGTTGCATACCTTAAATAAATCAAGTATACCTCCACAGTTATAGGGCCTACATGCAAACTTTTTGTACAACTGTAAAGGTAAGAGATAAAAGAAAATGTTTCCAGTGGAACCACTATTGTAGCTGTTACTATGTCTGATTTATTTGTGATTAAACAAAGAAAAAATAAACATTTTTGAGCCTCGCCAAAAGTTTTTTCTAAATGAACATTGCAAAACACTATGAAAATTCTTCGGAATTCCTAGGAGAACCCCCAGGTTGCATTTATCCACGTCTTCTCTATAACTGCAGCAAATTTGGACTGAATAAGTTGAAGCATATATGTTCCACAAAAGTTTTAGAGGGCAAAGCGACAAAGGGTGCCAAAACTTTCCCTAATGTGTTTTTCACCTCATAAAAAGGAAATAAAAGGGAATCTGGTCAAATAAAAGTGCTGATTTCCATTGTAGAAGTTCTTCTGCATGTGTCTCATGAAAATGTACAGTTGCAAACATAAGTGGAAGCTAACAGAGTAGCGCAAGCTAGCAGCTGGTGGACTGCAACCAGCAAACTGCAACATGCAAGCAAATTACAACACCAGAGAAGGTGCTTAGAAAGACAAGTTATACCTTGTTAGAAAGGTGAGTCTCTCTAGGACCACCTGAAGGAGACACACACCAAAAAGATTTGCAGCTGTAATTACCTCAGAGCGGCTGAGTACTAATGTCTTTTCCTCCAGCATCACAATTATGCACTACTTTCCCTCTGTCTGTAACAAAAGAACTCCACTGAAACGCATTTAAGTTTTAAGTTGTAATATGAAATGCACAGATCAGGCACGCCATTATGACCAACATGGGCATCTTGAATAGTCTGCAACTATGTGACCAAATGCAATGCACTAGGCATTCCCATACCTTTTTATCAGAACCAGAATTAACTTCTTTAGCAATCTGAGCTACATTAGCTTGTCTGTTGGATTCAACTACATGGGGCAGCCTTCTCTGTTTATGTTCTTTACTGAGCCTTGGTTGACCAAGAACCTTTTAGCTGTTTATCACTGTTACTCTGTTGGACCATTTAGATATGATACTGCAGATCGGGAATACAGCAACAATTTCCAAGATGGTCCGATGTCTATCCATAACAATTTGTTTCTAATACATCTAATTGGCTCAAATCCTTACACTTGCCGATTTTTCTTTTACTAAAACACTGAGTTTGAGGGCAAAATGCTCTCCTGCTGTCAATATATCCCATCCAACAGCAGGGTGTAACTCCCTGTAGGAAACAGTTCAGGGTGTGTGAATACTTTTGCAACGCAGTGTGATAGAGAGAGGGTTTAAAGCTGGTGTGAAATGTGCTGTTCTCTAAAAAATCGTTCCCCCCTGTTTAAGCTAAATTTTTTTGGAATGCTCATGAAGCTTTTTTGATCATAAAGACTTTTGCACATGAGCTCAGTCATTAGGCCACAGTCTCTTGGCAAGAACAAAACTGATCTCCATGTTCTACCTGTAGGTAGAGCAACTAAACAGCAGGTACAGATGGCTGGTAGGAGTGCATGGCATCATGCCGCTAGCACACACACACTTTCATGCAGCCAAATTCAGACTTTTAAACTCCGCCAAGTCACCTTTTTCCCCAGTTAATCTTCTGATTCCTGCTCTACATTACATTACATTACACTACACTACATTACATTATTACATTATTCACAGGGAAACATAGAACTAGAGGTAATAGTTATGCAAATTGTTCAATTATAAAGCACAGACTTGTACAGAAGCTTGACTGCACTTAATTTCTTACACCCTATTAATCCTACAATATACAGAGCAGCATCAGTTTTCTGGGAGAAAACAGCAAATGTGCATTATAATATAAGGGACAGACAGTCATTAAATGAAGATGCGCTGAGTCACAGAACAGTATCATGCCACTGTAATTAAAGGGATATTAAAAGACAATTATAAAGATCTGAAAAGGCCTTCAGCGTTACAAAGCAGTTTATGCCTCCAGTGCTTAGATGTGTTTAAACGGTCCATTCATTCACTATGTGGTGTAGAGGTGGGCAGTTCTGCTCATCTGGGGGCAGTGTCCCAGATGTTTGGGCTATTTTCCTGCTCCAACACATCTAATTCAAATACTTCAGTTATCTCCTGACCTTGTCTCCTTAGGACCCGCTAATGACACATTCATCTGAATTACATGGGTTCAGAAAGAGAACAATTTCTTAAATTTCAAGGCCCTGGCTTTTGAGACCCAAAATGTAACCAAGAATACCGTGACTGAACTCAGAAGTCAGGCTGGAGGAAAGTCTGTGCAGTGAGAAAAGGACACTTTCCTAATATCAGCACAGACAAAGTTCAGTTTATTTTCAGTAAAGTAAAATAAAAAGTTGAACTAAGTGAAGCTGTCAGTTGTTCAGCACGAATCACAATTGCCAACCAGAGCTGCGGTCTCATACAGTATCAGCACCTCTGACTGAGATGTTTATAACGAATGTATGAAATCAGAGTATCTCTGAGGTGGATGGGAAATGGAGTTGCTGCAGTAAGAGACTGTAATTCCTGTTTCACTAAATCTTTGACATTTACTTTACTATACAACCTCCTTTAGTGAACATGTTGTTAATGGGTACCAAATGGGAAAGACATACATAGTTATTAGGTTGTGCTGATAACAGTGGTTAGCCTGGTGACTGAGTATATAAACTAGCAGCATCCGGTGCTTTTTAAAATTGCAACAGGAACATTTTATGTTTGTTGTTCTGTCATTAGCAGATATCAGTTCCAACTTCAGAGGTGTAACACCGCATAATCAGCCATCAGCACATGCTGTAGGTTTATTTCTTTTTTAAGGAAGTTTCTGATGTCACATTATCTTTTAGGTGTTGGAGCTCATTGGCTCTTACATCACAATTAATTCAGTGGTATTTATGCAGCAAATAGTTGATACCAGCGGTTTTTCTGAGCACCTCTGCAGAAAGGTTTAAAAACAACATAATACAGAATGAAAGACTCAACATCCCAATAAGCAAATGCTTTTAAATCCCAGAAGACAACTCAGTTTTTAAAGAATCCCTCTAAATTTGTGTCTCTTTTAATCAAAGTATTCTGTACCAAGAAATCCTAAATAGAAAAAGTTGCATTGTGTGTTGTTTCTTTCAGTCACTTACCTGCATGATAAGAAAAAAAGCATGTTGTTAAGAGCCGTCCCTTGTTTTGCACTTTCAGAGATTACAATGTCTCTGAGCCCTCAAAATATTTCCAATGAGGCCATCGCTCAATGCTGTACCTCACAAATTTAACACAGTAAAACTCTTTTTACTCACGTTAGGAAGCATCTGTAAAATAACAGTTTTATAAAGTCATTTTTTCCCCCAAGTGGAGCTGAACACAACATGTTAAAGTGCCTTGAGTCAAATCCTTTCTGCCAGCTGTAGTTTGGTCTCAAGCTACTAATGAAAAAAGAGATTGAGGTATGGAGCTGAAGATAAGTGTGATTACCAGATCTCTTCAGCCAGATTTTTATCTGTATTTCAGGTGGCAGCCAGTCACAGCCAGCATATTGCCCTGACATAACTGTTGACTGATAAACCTTGTGAGTAATGTGCCGGACTATGACAGCGCAGAAAAGAGCACGTGTTGAAAATATCATTGGTTTCCCTGCTTTGACTTTAATCAGTGTGCATCTTTTTTGACTGGTCCACCATGATTCTAACATGTATCAGACCAGGAGGGAGAGACATTGAGTGAATTCCTAGCTACCTTATAAACAGTAGTAGTAAAAGTTGTTTGTGCCTCTTTATTTCTATGACGGTTTTACCTCTAAGGATAAAAAAAAAAAACAGTTGAGCTTTTCTCAGCAGCTTTAGCTGTTGAACTAATTTTGATCATTACACATAAATGTTGGAGATTTAATTGGCATTGCTTACCTTACTTTATGTATTCTTGATTTTGGTTGGAATGCCTTCAATCTAACGCACCTTAACCTCTGGTAATTTGTATCATATGGCAAAGATTCTCAATAGCCTCACTGAGTTAATGAGATCCTATGCTATATTAGGTTTGGCAAAGGCCTTCTTTCTTAATTGTCATGATTATTAACAAACAAATGTGACCATTAAAACGTTCATTCAAACTAAGGCTCAGTGAACTGCTTAAATAAACATTTCTCAGAGGCAACACCGGGGAACAGATTCATTAGGAGCTTAGATTTAGTCGCATTATGTAGCTTAATAAGCTGGTAATGAGGTTTCTTTTTGTTCAGTGTTAAAACTAGGCTGTCGGGCTCCTTGTTTACGTTCCATTGCTTACTGAGAATATTAATCACATCAGGCTGCCAGGCAGCATATGGTTATCATGAGGCTGTGAGCATTCACCGAGGTGGAGAACAGCAGGATAAACCTGAGCATATCTGCAATCAGGTCAGTCTACCTTGTGTAAGTGTTTAAACAGATAAGGAAGAGGAAAATGTTAAGATTTCCATCTACAAGTGACTATTATTTAAATGACTGAGCCGATTAAGAAATTGCTTATTTACACTTGGAAAAATAAGCATTGAATACATCAATGTTTTTACCCAGTGAATTTTTTCAATGGGGCTGTTGACAAAATTCACATCAGATTTCAGATTTTACAACCCAAGTATCTGAGACGTACAAATAAGCTAAGACAAATTACTCCGTATATTAAGTTATATGTAATAAAACTGAATGACATTCTTTTTAAGTGTTTTTCTAAGTGTTGAATGGCCTTTCTTGGTTTTGACAACAGAACATCCCCTGTGTGAAGAAACTAATTGCATATATTGCCCAGGAGTGATTTTGGTCCATTCTTTAACACACAATATCTTCATATCTGGAAGGATAATCTTTTGATGGGATTCAAGAAATGAATGTATCTGTTTGGCCCCTCCTTTCATTCTTCCTAAATTATCTGAAGCGGGTCAGTACCATATGCTGAAAATCTGACCAACACCATGATGTCCCCACCTCCAAATTTCACTGTTGCTTTGGTGGTTTTGTGATATCTCCTTAAAACATGGTGTATGCAATTATATTCAAAAAGTTTAATGCTGGTTTCAGCTAACCAGAATATGTTTTCCTAGTATTAGATTGGCTTGTTCTGCAGCATATGTTAAACAGGCTTTAACAGGCTTTTGGCTACAGCAATGGAGACTGATGCAGTGAATGTGCATAGAGGACTAATCCATTACCTGTTGTTTTCCTAAAAAAAACATTAACAAGCTAATTCCAGGTCTTTCATAAGCTCTCAAATAGTCTGTGAGTGGTGTTTGGCTCTTGGACAACTCTTCTGATTATTATTTTGACTCCTCGGTCAGGAATCTGTTTTGATGTACTTGGTTATGGCTGGTTTACAGTGAAACTGTGTTCTACTACTATTTTTGGACTATCGTTCTAGTGGAGCTCACTCAATATTCAGAGCCTTAGAAATGCAGCTAAAACTTTATAAAAATAGGGTTGAAGGTCTTGATAGAGTATGTTGATTTCTCCCATTATGAGATTCTTCTTGTGTGATACCTTGATATGGAGAAACCTTTTTTAAGATCATCAATTAGGGCTAACTCCACTGATGTTAAATTGCACTGATAAGGGTTAGGGTTAGAGTCCAAAAACAGACAGATTTCAGGTCTTTTCTTGACTTTCTATGCCTTTTTGCAGCTTATTTTCTTCATATTTATACTGTACCTAATACTTTTACTGTCCATATACATTTTTGCTGTGTTAAACATTAGCTAATTTATTGACTTTTTTGATATGATTTCTTTGTAAGTGATGACTACCTGGGTTGTTAGTTAAATCTGGAGTGAATTTCATGTCAACAGACTGATTAAAATAATTTTTTCTGAGAAAAATGTTTGTTGAAAATGTTGAGCTCTCCTCTGTTGTTCTTTAATCTGCACTTCAATATTGCTAACTTCTATAAGAGAAACACCAAAAGATACATTAAAGCTTTCCAACCCTGTGTAAAAATACTTCAATTAACATAGAGAATTAAACTTGCTGCTCACACTGTTTCATTAATGCAGGCAAGCAGATATCCAGTGTATTGTCTCCTTTGCAGTCAGTTTGTTTGTTTTTTTGTTTCTTTTTTCTTTTTCTTTTTTGTTTCTTGTAGCATATGTGAGAGATGGAATAGAGCTCCACCTTTAAGTGTGCTAAATTAAAATTCAATGAAGAGGTTTAAGAAGGCTCATATCTTTTCTTCCCTCTGAAGATAATTATTGGAAAAGAGGAAGAGTGTGTATCTGAATAAAGGGGTTTATTACTTTTTTGAAACCTGATGGTGACACAAGAGAATCACAATCAATTCAGATTAAACAGTATTACAGTCCTATTGTCATGATTTGCCTGCTATGTGTTTGAGTTTTGTGTTTTTTTGCTGATTGTTTCTTTGCACTTCCCTGTTTATGTTCTTTAATTGCTGATATTATAGTTCAATCCATTGTTTACTTATTTCTTGTATTCCTGGACATCTAGAGTTCTGATAGACCGTTTCCAGTATTTCTGTGTTCCTCCTCATCTGTGTTCATTAGCCTCCCTCCTTCAATTGCTCTGCCTTCTCCCTGCCAATTCATCTGATTAGCTCTTCTAGATCATTGGTCATTTCTTCATCCTGCTTCTGTATTTAAACTCTCTACTGTTTGCCTACCCATTCCATGTCCGTCTTATCGCCCATGTTCAGTGTCCTGTATTCACCTCTGTAAGTTGTTTCAGTTCTGTTATTAAATACTCCTACTCGCCATGCTGCTTCCATGCTCTTGTCTGCATGTTGGTCCTGCAAGACCCCAGTGTTTTATGACGTTTCAAGATGTAAGGAATATTGAACCGTTTTGTTTACTTGTTCATGTTCAGACTGAAACCAAACAGCAAGAGAGTCATTTCAGCTATGGGTAAGGCCATTCTAGAGTCTTAATGTGACTGTGCTTTGTCTATTCCATTGGGCTCATTGTCCCATCTGGGTCGAATTTTCAACCATTTAGTTGATGTGACGTTGAAGAAATTGGAGGTAATCTTCCTTCTTCATGATTCCATCTACTTTGTGCAATGCACCAGTAACACTGACGTTAAATTAGTCCCATAGAATAATGCTACCACTATCGTGCTTGACACTTGACATCTCTAAACATCCTTCTTGTCATTGTGATAAAACTGTTTAATAATTTTTCCTGTCTCACAATAAAATTTCACAAGAAGGCAGCTCCAAAGTTCAGTCAAGCTTGAGGATGAAACAGGAGTAGATGTGTCTTTCTTGGTTGGCACGCTCTTAGTCCAAAGTGATGTTACCCCACCCCAGCGATGCTGGTGTTCCATCAGTTTTTATTTCATTGCAGGTTTGTGCTTTGATGGTTTCTGTGTTGTTCCTGTACTTTTTTTTACATGTCCTTTCTCGGCATTGCAGGTATACCATATATAGAGAAGCTGGTTGTCTAAATCTGCCAGAGCAGTTTTGCTCCACAAAAAGGATATCCAAAGACAGAATCCTATCTATGTGACTGACTTTATTAAATCAAGAGAGGACCATGCATCAAAGAAGGCAGGCCACATTGCTTTAATTGTAACCTCTGTTTGTATAACCTTCAGTCATTTGGATTATCTGTGTGGCAGTGCATGGGTGTGTGGATTTGTGCGGACGTGTGTGTGCATGTGGGTGAGCTCATGTGTAGAAGTAAGAGTTGAAGAAGTAAGGTGAGAACTGGTGAGTTGGTCCAAAGCTGTGTAATTCCTTATCTTCTGAATTGTGGACCATCAATGATTTTTCTTTAAAGCTCAGTTAAAAACATATTTGCAGCACTGTGACATTTGTTTATTTATTTCTATTTCTTCTAGTTTGTGCTTTTATTCTTGCACTAATGGAAAACACTTTGGCCCTGTACTGACTGTGGTAAAGTGCTATACAAATAAAATTTGATTGATTGATTGATTGATTGATTGATTGATTGATTGATTGATTGATTGATTGATTGATTGATTGATTGATTGATTGATTGATTGATTGATTGATTGATTGATTGATTGATTGATTGATTGATTGATTGATTGATTGATTGGTTGGTTGGTTGGTTGGTAAAGAGCCTGCAACACTCAGAACCCAATAGCAATGCAGGTGGATATGTCTCCAGGAGGTAGCAGCCACCCCAGAGCAGCCATAAAGAAGTTCCACACAGAGGTAGGTCGTCTGTAAAGAACAGGAGCAGCAGCCCCCAGGCCAAAGAGGGACAGGGTGAAAGGTAGAGCACAGAAGCTCCCCTGAGCTAACCAAGCTGCCATCTCCCTCCATGCAGGCCAAGGCCAGAACCCATCCCCATGGTGGCACAGTGCCCACACACACCTCTGCTAGCAAGACCGCCCAGCACCAAGCAGGAGAGAGTCCCCCTGAGCCCCCAATATGCCGCAGTAGCCAGAACTCAGAAGGACCAAGGGAGGGAAGGCACATTCCAACCCCACCTGGGGAGCTAGCCCCAGGGAGGTGCACAGGAGAGGGATGCCTACTAGAGCCCAGCTTTTAGTTTTCACAGGACCTTTAAATGGATGCTTGCTTGTGAGAATATTCCTAAGTTTTAACAAGACTGATGGGATGGCCTTGTCTAATACTTTTTTAAAGAAATAGAAATGTTTCATTTTGAAAAAAACTAATTGACCCTGCAGATTCTAAATCAAACACTCAGCAATCACAAGACTTCTATGAAGTATTTTTATCTCAAGGATTCGGACCAAAAAAAATTTTTTTTGCAATGACTGCTAGATTTGGACATTTCTAAGAGTATTAGAAACCTTTTTTTGTGACCATAGGTGCAGAAAGCAACATAATTCTATCATTTCTGATCAATTCACCAAAAAATATCAACCAATAAATTGAGAAAAAGATAAATCATGTGGCTGACAATGATCCTAGATGTTATATCTACAGAGCTTTGTGCAGGTTGGTGTGTGTGTCTCCTATCATTACCGGCTGTGACCAACATGTGTGTCAAGACAGCTGGAGCAGATCAAGGCCAATCAGGAGGAGCTTAAGGAGGAGCGGGTTCCTTTAGACAGTTGCCAGATTGTTTTGCTCATATGAGTCATAGTCATGCTGTCTACCTCTGGTATCTTTACGCCCCTCGAGTTTCTGACACTCGCCTTCACAGTCTCTACTCCACAGAAAGTTAAATTTTTCTTGTTGAAGTTCTGTTCCTGGACTCTAGTGGTCTGCTTCCTTGTTCCCTCCGTCTGTTTGGAGAACTCTCCTCAGGGCTCCTTCCATGAATCTCCACACTGCTCCTTTGGCTGCCCTCCTGGAACCACTTATCTTTTGTAGATTTTCCATCGTTCACTCACATGCCTGTCCACCCTCCAATATTCACCACTATACCTCTCCAACCTGGAATCAGGACAAAGAGACAATTCCCAACAAACCCACTCACCAATCGCCTGCAGACCTCAACTACTGTGGATATACTCACCTACTTCTGGAACGTCATCTTCTCCTCCACCTGTAAGAAACCTTTTCTCACTTCATTACAAAATCAATCTTAATTATCTCGGATCCCAGACATTTACCACCTACCTCTCCTCCTTGACTGCAACCTGAAAGAATCATCTCACCGTACACATTTACCAATTAACTTTTCAAACCTTCCTTTGGTGTTCGTGATTGTTGCCTGAACTAGAATCTTACTCCTTAACAAACATGACACTAGATAATTTTTTGTGAATTTTAAGCAAGTTTTAGTTTATTGACTCTAAATTGCTTCTAAAGGCTTTTTTCATATTTAAACTAGAGGAACTCTTTGGTAAAGTTTTAGAAGTCCTTTCATTCTAGTTTGACATTTTTGGCCGTCCAAATGTTAGTGTGCTGCGCTAATTGTGGCACAGGCACAATCAGTCAGTTGGTATTAAACATAAAAATATACAGTATGACATTATTTCGCAATTTGTTTTACATGAATTTGCCTTTTTTAAACAGTCATGAGATGTCACTACCAGGTTTGAGGGGATGAGCTTGTCATAAAAAAACAGTTTTTTAACTCATTCGTACTTTTTATTCCTTTGTCATGACCACCTTTATGCATTTAAAAAAAAAGGAAATGTCATTTTAAGGAAATGTATTTCAATTATTCAATTCCAAAAGTGAAATTCATGTAGTATATGGATTTTTTACAAAACCAAAACCACCAATGCAGAGTGAAATATTTCAAGTTTTTCTTTCTATTACTTTTATTAATTATGGCTTACAGCTAATTAAAGTCCAAAATGCAGTTTCTCAAAAATTTGATTTGGATTATTAGAATGTTACATATTACATGCATTTAGAAATGCTATATTATGGCCATGTGGTTGCTTACGAAATCATGGAGATGGCTGCTAACTTGCATTGACAAGGTAAGCCACAAAAGGTGATTGCCAATACAGAGTGCTGTATCCAAAGCATGTTAATGAAAAGTTGAGTGGAAGAAAAAAGTGTGGTAGAAAAAAGTACATAAGTGACAGTTGTCGCATTCCTCGTGTTAAGCCCCTCCTAAAAACAGAGCATAAATCTGGGTTACCAGGTGAGTTGGCAAAGAAGAAATGTAACTGGACTGTGGCCAAAGTCCTGTTTGCAGGTGAAAGTGCATTTTTCATGTCATTTATTTTGGAAATCAATATTTTGATTTATCAGTGTATGATACAGTGTGCAGTGTATAGCTTCTGTGCAAACTCGAGCCTCTATATGATAGACAACTTGCGACAGATTTGCTGTTATGTTTAGGTTATACTCACCCACAATTTTCACAAAGATTTAAAAAGAATATATGTGAAATGGCTCAGGCATAGGTGGAACACTGACTTGTTTTATATTATTATACTGTATATCCCTGTATGTTGAGTAGACACAGTTCATACTAAACATTGGCATGTAACATTATGCAAGACATTTATTAAAGTGAAGGTTTTTGGGTATCTTATCTGGAAATAGACCTAGGTTACTTTAATATAATTTGACACAAGAGCAACACCACTTGTAGAGCAGAAGTTTATTTATTAAAGCTACGCATCAGCAGCAAAAAAAAGTTTTTCCTCTATTAACTTAGTCAAAGACATAACTCCTCCCGCAGCTGTTTCTGTTGTTGACACAGCTCCCTGTGCCAGAAGCAAGTTGTTTTAGTCTAGTAAAATAATTGTGAAATTTACCAGGTTGTTAAATTTGTCGTACAACTGCAAGTTTTGTTTTGTTTTTTTGGCTGCTTAAGTCTAAATACCTCAATGCTCTGCTTAATTTTAGAGTGAGTTTGATTAAGTTTAAATGACAAGAACTACATGGTTTAGAGTACAATGTATTATTTGCAGCCAGACATATTTTGCTTGTTAACAATAAACCTTTCTATTTGCTCCGCTTTGATTGAATATAAAAGTCTCGTCACCACAGTCTGGTCAACAATTGCTTTCTATGGTAGTGACATATAATTTGGAAACATCCACTAACATTGTGTTGCACCAGGTAATGGCTTAATTGTTTTGCATCGTTTGTAAAGTGCCATAAAACAACATTTGTTGCAAATATAAATAATAAATAAATAATAATATAAATGAACTGGATTTAAATAAATGCATCAGCATCTCATTTACAAAGCAAACACAAATCAGTGCTAACAGGAATATGCCCATCACGGTCCGCAGGAATTAGTATTTTCCTGTCGTTATCTATCTGGTTACATTTGTACTTTGGTGCTTGTTTAGTGGCCTTCACCAAACTTAGAGAGAGCAGAAAATACTAGTTCCTCACAGCAAGCTTCAGGTGCAAGAATATGAAATATCAAGATACTTTTAATAACAGCAAGTACAACATATTGTTCCAACAAAGATGAATTATTTCTGTATTTAAAGATGTGGATGCTAAAATCTACAGAGAAAGAGTATAAATGAAGTTAGAGTCAGCCATTTACTTTATTCACATGAGGCATTGATTGAAGCTTAAATTTGTCTGATTGTAAAATAATACAAGTAAAATACATGTACAGTTTAATCCCGATATTTATACAATCTGCATAAAAAGAAACAACTTATTTTCCTCATCAGTTTTAAGTCAGTGAGGATCACCAATTGTATGTTCTGTTGACTAAATGTCACAAAAATGAGAGAAAACAAATTAAGGACTTTTTTTTCTTCAAATTCAGCAGTTTATTTTCATGTCCATAGTATTTCATTGAATTGCCTTTTAGACTATATGAATTGGGTCAAATATTAAGTTTCCTTCCACAAGCTTCTCACAACAGTTTGCTGAAATTTTGATCTGATCCTCCTGACAGGTTTGTGGACTGTCTTGCTTATACACCTTTTCAGCTCTGCCCACATATTTTCTATGTGACTAAGATCACGGCGTTGCGATTCCCACCCTGAATCATGGCTGTCTTCCGTAGGGCAACAAAACAAACGTTGGTTTAAAGACAATGGTTGTTTCTAATTTGGGTTTATGCCAAATTAGACCCATTTGGAAGACCCATTTTTGTCCAAGCTTAAACTTCATGACCGATGTCTTGAGATGTTGCTTCAATATTTCCATATAATGTTGTTTCCTCATGATACCCTCTATTTTGTGAGGTGCCCCCATACATCCCAGGTGGCACGGTGTTCCAGGTTTGTCTTATGACCTACTTCACACTTGAATTTTAGCTTTAGCAGACCACAGGACAGGTTGTCTCTTTCCCTGTGTCTGCTCCTGCATCATAGTTGCCACTAGCGTTTGAAAGAGAGCAAATATTTCTTGCACACTAAGTGTCACAGATAGCACTGGTCTTTGGGATTCATTCATCTTCATTCTTCCATCTGTTTGGGAGTGCAGTTTGAGGTGCAAATCTGCAGCTGGGGTTTTTCATTCTGACAGTAAATGAGTAATAATTTTGATTGCTCCCATTTGATGGATGCAAAAATGTTTCATTGGTGGTTCAGACTTCATGAGGGTCCCCAAAAAGTGCAGCTTTTAGTAACTGCTAATTTTAGCTATTTCTCAGAGACCCTCCAAGTAAAGTGTATGTACACAGCACCTTTCACAGATAAAAAAAATCACAAGTGCTGAAAAATGAAATCAAAACAGATTCAAGAAAACACATTAGAAATATGAAACACAAAAGACTGCTTAAAAAAAGAACAGAAATCCATAAAGCAAAATACCATGATCCATATTTCCTTCTGCTATAAGATACACAAAGAGAGTCTGAAATGTATTTTTTAGTTTGCCTTGGTGTCAGCCACACCTTTCGTTGCAAAAATGTTAACCTTGCTAACCATAGTTAACCTTAATTTCTGTTTAATATAACATACGGCTAATTTCATAAAAGTCCCATTAACCCTAATCCTTACAGCTAAAGTACTGAATAAATGTATGTTTTTATTACATCATCTTTGATGAACTTTAAAATTATCAAATTACCATTCAAAACTATTAAACCTTACACCATGGTTTACAAAGGAAATTGACTCTTCAGACATAAGGGATCCCTGGAGGAAAACTGCAAGGTCACCTAGAGCTGAGATTGTCCTTGTTTCTCTTTTCTCTAGTTATTCTTCCCCCTGGACCTCTTTATCTTTTCAACATTGCTGTGTTTAGAGATGGCCCAGCTGCCTATGAATTAAAAATGATGTTTTTCAGTGTTTCTCTGATGCCCAAAAACGCATACAAATTTAATATAAATGTAATTTTCTTTATACCTTTGCATCTAAATGAGAATTTCATCTGGCACGGCTTGCAGAGGTAGTGATTTTTTTTAAACTTTCATTCTAGTACACATTTGAATACAACGAAGCCAATAAATCACTGGAAGGAAGATGGAAGACTATCTACTACATGAATATAGATTCATTCTGAAATGACTATACTGTTTATGTCATTTTGCTCTGAGTTTGCCATGCTTTTTTTGGCCTCTTATGAACTGGCAACCTGTGCAGGGTACATCCTGAATCTAACGGATACCATCTGGTAGCATACAGTTGAAATCAGATGTTTATCCTAACCGTTCTTTTTTCCCACAGTCTGACATTAATCAGACTAAACTCTTCCTGTTTTAGGTTAAACAAAAAAAATATTTCTATTTGCTAAAAGCCAGAAAAATGTGAGATATTTTTCATTTTAACATCCCCACATATGAATGACAAAGATGACATTTTGATTAAAGAGCATTTTGTTAAAATATTGAAGCAACAGCTAAAGAGATCACCCAGGAAATTAAAGCTTGGGCACAAATGAGTCTTACAAATGCACAATGACCGTAATCATACAGCCAAATTAGTTCTAAAGTGGCTTAAGGACAAAAAATTTAATGTTTTTAGAGTGTGCACCACAAAAGGGAGGATCTTAGTCCCATAGAAATTTTGAGGGCAGAGGTGAAAAGTTGTGTGCAAGTAAGGCGACCAACAAACCTGCCTCAGTTACATCTGACCTGACTAAAGGAATGGACCAAACCTCCAGCAAACAATTGCGAGAGGGTTGTGGAAGGAAACAGAAAATGTCACACAGTTTAAAGGGAATTTTCAATAAATCCCGAGGAAACATGTTTGAACTGTTCAATTTTTTTTAGCTGTTTAGGAAATAGAAATAATTTTGATAATCCTAACTGACCTAAACAAGGACAGTTTAGTCTGATTTATTGTCAGTGAAAAAAAAGGTCATATGTCTTTTTATAGAGTTTATATAAATACAATTCAATTCAATTCAATTCAGTTTATTTATATAGCGCCAATTCACAACACATGTCGTCTCAAGGCACTTCACAAAAAGTCAGGTACATACATTCAATTAATCTTTATCATTTGAACAGTGCACCAGATGTATCTGTTTATTGTTTCAAAATTGGATAAAGCTTTTTCTATCTAAGGAAACCCCATAGATTGCATCCAGTCAGTGACTTTGCAGCATTCACTCCTCCTTGATGAGCATGTAGAGACGAAGTGGACAGTCACTGTGGCGTTGACTTTGCAGCAATTCCCTCATACTGAGCATGCATGTAGCGACAGTGGGGAGAGGAAAAACTCCCTTTTACCAGGAGAAATCCTCCAGCAGAACCAGGCTCAGTGTGAGCGGACCATCTGCCAACGACCGACTGGGGGTTAGAGAGAGACAGAGCAAGAGACACAAAGAGAACAAAGAAGCACTGATCCAGGAGTACTTTCTATGGGTAAGGAAAAAGTAAATGTTAATGGATGTAGCTCCTTTAGTCGTTTCAACTAGAAAGAAGGAACAGATAAACTCTGAGCCAGTTTTCAGTTTAGAGTCTGAAGATAGAGCACAGAGAGTTAGTCACAGTAAAAGCTCAGTCAGTAGCTATGTCTAGGAGAGAGAAGGGTTAAAACTGGAAAGACAGGGCCATGTGGATCATCGGTACAGAGGGTGAGCATTATAAGTTGTTGGCCAGCAGAAGCTTGGACGATGCCCTCCTCCAGAAAGTTGTCTACAGGTAGACACAGAGTCAGGCCAGGTGTAGCTTCTAGGAAGAGAAAAGAGAGAGAACAAAGTTAAAAGCTGTAAGATAACAGTCAAATAATCCAAATTAAAAGAGTAGCGTGGGAAAGTAGCGAAGAGGGTGTTGAAAGTTGTCATTATGTCCTCCAGCAGCCTAAGCCTATAGCAGCATAACTACAGAGATAGCTCAGGATAACCTAAGCCACTCTAACTATAAGCTTATCAAAAAGAAAGTTTTTACATACCTAGCCTTAAAAGTAGTACAGTATTGTCCATCTAGAGCCCACTCTGATGGCCATTTGTTATACTAAAAACCACAACGATTGGGGATACCTCTCTCTGTCAGATTTGATTATACCCATTGAACAAGAGAGGGGTGTCATACAGGTAGCAGAAATGGAGGGGGTGCTTTTGCACCTCAACCATATAACTGAGGCGGTTTAAGGCTAAACCCTGATTCCCCCTTACTCCATCCAACAAGGGGAGAAGAAGACGGAGCTAAAAATAAGGAGATAGCTCAGGATAACCTTAAGCCACTCTAACTATAAGCTTTATCAAAAAGGAAAGTTTTCAGCCTAGCTTTAAAAGTAGACAGGGTGTGTCCGCCTCACGGAGTAAAAACTGGGAGCTGGTTTCCACAGGAGGAGCCTGATAACTAAAGGATCTGCCTCCCATTCTACTTCTAGAGACTCTAGGAACCACCAGTAAACCTGCAGTCTGAGAACGAAGTGCTCTGTTAGGAGAACGTATGGAAACAATCAGATCTCTGATGTATGATGGAGCTAAATCATTAAGGGCTTTTATATGTGAGGAGAAGAATTTTAAATTCTATTCTGGATTTTTAACAGGGAGGCCCAATGAGGGAAGCTAAATAGGTAGGGAAATTATGATCTCTCTTTATTTTTCATCAGAACTCTTGCTGCAGCATTTTGAATCAGCTGAAGACTTTTAACTGCATTTTTGTGACATCCTGATAATAAAGAATTACATATAGTCCAGCTTTGAAGTAACAAATGCATGGACTAGTTTTTTTTTCAGCGTCACTCCTGGACAGGATATTTCTAATTTTGGCAATGTTCCGGAGATGAAAAAGGAAATCCTAGAAACCTGTTTAATAGGGATTTAAATGAACATGTCCTGGTCAAAATACACACCGAAGTTTTTTTACTTTATTATCGGAGGTCAATATTTAATGCCATCCAGGTTAAGTGATTGACTAAGCAGTTTCTTTTTTATAACGACTCCGGTCCAAAGACGACAACTTCTGTCTTGTCTGAATTTAGAAGCAGAAAATTTTAAAAGTCATCCAAGGTTTTTTATGTCTTCAAGACATGCTTGTAGTCTATCTAACTGGTTGGGCTCATCAGGATTTTATGGATAAGTAAAGCTGAGTATCATCAGCGTAACAGTGAAAATTTTTATTCTATGCTGCCTGATAATTTTACCTATTGGAAGCTATATATAATAGTAAAGAGATTGGCCCAAGTACTGAACCCTGTGGTACTCCACAATTAACCCTTAGAGTTTAAAGATGATTTATCGTTTACATGAACAACTTGGAATCTGTCAGACAATAAATTTTTAAACCAGCCTAGCGCTGTTCCCCTGATCCCTACAGCATATCCAGCCTTTCTAAGAGAATATTATGATCGACTGTATCAAATGCAGCACTGAGATCTAACAGAACCAGTACAGAACACAAGTCCATTATCTGAGGCTAGAAGAATATCATTAGTGACTTTCAGCAGAGCTGTTTCAGTGCTATGATGAGCTCTGAAACCTGACTGAAAGTCTTCAAACAGGTCATTGCTGTGTAAATGCTCACACATTTGATTAGCAACTATTTTCTCAAGAATTTTAGATAAGAATGGAAGATTGGATATCGGTCTGTAATTTATTAAGTCATCTCGATCAAGCGAAGGTTTCTTAAGCAAAGGTTTAATTACAGCTACCTTAAAAGCCTGTGGTACATACCCATTTACTAAAGATAAATTAATCATATCTAAAATGGGGCTTATAATCAGAGGGAACACTTCCTTAAATAATAAATAAATACACTATATTGCCAAAAGTATTTGTCTGTCTATTTTTCATGTACATAAACTCTGATGGCATCCTGTTCTTAATCTATAAGGTCCAATTTGTTAAAGGACCCCTAGTAACTTTAACTATTCTGTGAACATCTTCCACAAGGTTTAGTAGTGTGTTCATAGTTAGAAGAGAAAATCAGAATTACAGCCTCTGCTCTAAGTCATCCTGAAAGTGTTCAAGAAGGTTGAAGTCAGGAATCTGTGCAGGCCAGTCAAGTTTCTCCACACCAACCTTTATACACATGCAGCTATGGAGGTGATTGTTACACAGGAATTTATTGATTTGGTGGTGGGACCCAATATTTTTGGCAATATAGCATAGCTGGTTTCAGCTGTACGTTGTACAGAAGTAACTTTTTTTTTCCATTTTCCATGCCTACTTTGGTGTTGCTGTCTTTACCTCTCAGTGACCGACTGTAGAAACATTCTTCACAGCCCCCTTCTTTTGTTCGTCTGAAAACAGGCAGTCCTTCTGGACCCCCGTGGGCTTTCATTTTGTATTCTCCTCCTTTCAGATTCCAAGGGCACGGTCTGCATTCATTCACATGCACTGTGTTGAGTAAATACACTCACATGTCACTCCACATGAGATCCATGGTTTTATCACAATATCTGAGGATTTTGCTGCCACAAAAATATAAAGGTTGTGCATGTGCAGACCAACAAAGGTAGTGACATTTAATTTTTCCCTGGATTCCTGTTGATTTATCTGGGGACAAAAAATCCACCAATACAAAAACCAGCCAAAGGGTTCATTTAATGTTTTAGCGCTGCTCTTCACACTGAATCAATAATTTGCTGATTGTATTCATAGAGGAACATTTCACATGTGCCTCAAGCAGTCAAAGATGGACTGTTATGGATTGTTATAAATTTTCATACTTGAATTGGCCTTAATTAATGGTACTTTTATCTTATTAACTTGTTAAAATAAAACAAAAAACTTTATTTCAGGGTGATTTTAAATACATATTAAAGTAAAGTAAATGTGGAAAGCATTCCTAAATAATATGGGACAACCATTTAACTAAAGCTAATGAAAGATCAGGCTGTTTATTGGTATGTGGTATAGTTCTATCTCTGAGATTTATATCTGCCAACACTTTGACTTTCCATAAATTAACTTTCATCTTTAAAGATGTTTTAATTCTATCAGAGGATAATATCCACTGGACACTCTTAAGGGAATTCTCATTACTATGCGGTGCCATTTAGTTAAGACTCGGTGAGAAGTGAAGTCTATGGAAATGTTCTCCATGTATTTATGCATCAATGTATGCCTGATTAACATAAAGCCCACACAAATACATGATTAACATTATTCATAAGGAACCATTAATGCAGAATGTGGCCCTCTGGACTTTATAACTTGGTTTGGTGCTCTTCCTGACAGAGCCGTCTGCCAGAGGACATCTGTGTCTGCACTTGTGAGACTCTCGAAAGTGGAGTCAGGGTGACAGTGAATGCCGGTCAGACAGGGAGAAAATTAATGAAAGGCAGAAAATGAGAAAAGGACCTGTGTACGACTGGAAAGAGATGTTGCAGAAAGTCCAGAGAAATGCAGTCATGAGATAAATTAGATAAAGTTGAAAGTATAAAAGTTTTTATTATACTTTTACACAACAGATACAATCCTTAACTTTACCTTACTAATTTACTTGTGTCCTCTAGATTTATGGGTCATTTTATTCTTATCTATTCAGATTTATTTATCTGGTGCTTATCTCCAGCAACTGTTGGGCGAGGGGCGGGGTAAACCCTGGACAGATCACCAGTCCATCCCAGGACAACACAGAAACACACAACAATGCAAACTAACACTTCTTCGCTGAAACATTATTTATAGATCCCTTAGCCAAGTGCAGCACAACGTCCTTTACATAGGTTAAAAACTCTCTTACTCTTACAATACTTTTTTAAAATATGTCTGATCACACAAATATAACAGGTACAGCAGAGGTTTTGGACAAGATAATTCAGTGCTTGATCAGAGCACCTTTGCCAATATTGTTACTAAAAATAATTAATAATAATGGCAAGATTGATGCAAGATTTTATTGATCAGCCAATGGAGAAATTATCCTCTGTATTTAACCAATCCCTTAGGGAGCAGTGGGCTGCCATTGTGTGGCGCCCAGGGACCATGCGAGGGCTAAGGTTCTTGCTCAGGGACCCAGAGTGGCAGGCTGTAGGATTCGAACCAGGGTACTTGTGGCCTCTTCAGGATGCAAATGCCCTGCTCTCCCACCAGTGTGGCCACCACCCCCTTAAGAGGATTGGTGGCAACAGTGGTGGTCACTATTTTAGTTTTATTCTTTCTATTTTCTTTGTAGAATCTAAGTGACGGATGTGTATATTTTCTTTAGATCTGAAGCAGTTGTGACAAAGGCAATGACTCACTGAGATTGCAAAACATCTTTGATTTTTTTTAAACAGAAAAATAGTTTGAAAGTGACAGAGAAATTTTTGTGGATCAAACTTGAAAGCGATCTTCCTTTTTTCAACATCTGTCCTCCACAGTTTGTTTTATTCCAATTGTTTTTGTTTGTGTGTGATATAACAGGTCTTTATTGTGTCTGTTTTGGTTCTGAAGTATGTTTTTTCCCCAAAAAGAGCTTTTCTCATATGAATCCCAACCCTCTGGATCATTCTGTTTGGCTTTCAGTCCAACACAAGCAGCAGGGTTTGCGATGTTACAAGAGTAACCAGGTTTTCACCACCTGGTCTGACTCCCCCCACAGGATTCAGAAAATAGATTTTTCTCTGGACAAAGATGCTCCAAAGAGGTTAAAATCACGCTGTATTTGTCTGTTCCTATTTGCTCTGTTGTGTCAACTCTGAATGCAACCTTCAACCCACAGCAGTAAAGATTTGGCTCTGATCAGTGGCTATCTGAGCCTTATTTTTACAAAATAACTTGAAGCGCTAAACCCTCTGCACCCACTGATTTCAGGAGCGTGAAAGTCCACAAATTATTATTATTTCCCACTTCAACCTACAAAATGAGCCACTGAAGGGAACATGAAATTTAGCCACCAGTTTTTCTTTTTTATGTCACCATCGTTCATCTCTTTCCAGCTGATCCGTAGTGTTAGTCCTCCAGCACCCTCAGGAAATAAATCTCTAAACCAAGGTTTGCTTTGAAAATTTAAGGTATGTTATTGAATCAAATGAAGCATGGACTCATGGAGATGAGAAGGGAAAGCTCAGCAGACTAGTAACATTTAACAAAAGTTTAATACATTATTTTGTCTTCTTTTTACACAAACGGCCAGACCGAAGACAGCAGATGGTTTAATCTGAGAAAAACATCCTCACCTCATAAGAAGGTTGAATATACATAAAATCCCAAAGGATGGCTATAAATATATGAACATAGATGCTTTATTCTAGGCAATGAATGATCCTTATTCTTAACACAGCATAACAACAGTACAATTAAGTGAATAGCCATCACTATTTTCTTCAGTTTACAGGATTACAATAAGTTTCAGCTAATTGCATGTGCATAGGTTCCTAGCATACCATGGAAACCATTTCTACTGTGTGGGTGTGGAAATTGTTAGCTGCCACAACCAAGTGACAAAGTATCTGCTTTGACTCCCCTGGTAAAGATGTAAAACGTCTTAAAATGAATTAATCTTTCATTGCTGTAATATAATCTGACCCAGAAAATCAAACTTTTCATGTGCCTATATTTTTACAGCAGGGAAAACTATTCCATGCTTTAGAATAAGTCTGTTTTACTTAATGACGACTGCCATGGGTTATTGACACCTTGGCTGTAAATTCCCATTCACTATTGCCAATAGGACTGCACATATACACCCTCACACTATTCCTTGCATTTCAGCCTTTCATTTTAGCACCATTGTAAGATATGATGCAATAGGTACAGTCCTACATTGCTTTTCCATGCATTTAACTCTGTGGCAAACCCAGCTTGGTCATGGAAATGTTAAAGAATTCTGCCACATCACACCAGGTTGTCACAATGCCTTGCAATTTAACAATATTCCTACGGTCTTTGGAAGAGAAACAGGCCCACGGTATCACAGATCTTACACCATACTTTACAGAGGGCATGAGATATTTATGCACGTATTCATCCTATGTTTCTCACCAGACACACCTGGTTTGTTTGCTGAAAAGGAAATCTTAGTCTCATCTGACCAAAGCAAAGTATACACTAAAGGAGGAATTTAGTGTGACATACTGAACGTGCACAGTTCTGTATCTGTTACTTAAATTTAGATTTACAAGTAAACCCAGTACAACACAAAACAGGAGGCAACATCCAGATACTTCTTTTCAGTTTTCACACAGAGGTGGATGTTTTACAGGGCTTCTTTTCTATCATAATAACTATTGAGAGTCTCTGTAAAATCAATGAATGAGTGGAAAGCAGAAAAAAGAGGTAAATGTCACTCCCTGTAATTTGTCATAATGATTTCTCTGCAGCAGGATCTGTCAAAAGTGATCTGCTCTTTACATTTGTCAGCTGACAGACCCACAGGATCAGTGGGTAGTCTGATTAATATGGACTCTTACATTCTCTCCTACAGCTTAAGGTATTCACACTTAATAAATCAGGGTAACAACACATAAGTTAAAGTCAAAGCCTTGACCTGTTCTTTGCTTCATAAATGACTGTTAAAAATGTCCAGATCACTAATTACTCTTTAATAACTCAAAAATAAAATCTCAGAAGGATAATTTCTTTGCATTTCACTCTACATAACATCAACACACCTTTTTCAGGGTTTCAGCACAGAGTGCAACCTTGTCTCACCAGGATCTCATAAGGTTTATAGAAAGACAAGAAACTAACAGCAGGCTGCAGCGTGACATTTAACTGGCAGAACATTGAACGCAACTAGGTCTATCTTCCAGGAATTAATCAATTGCAATTCATTTTACAAGTTTTAGCTTTATTAGAAACTTTTTTTGTGTCATAATCTAAACCTTTCTTCTGTCGTACCCTCTCGGAAGGATTCGTTCTTTATTTCTAAGGACAAATAATGCTGCAATAGAAAAGAAACAAAAGACCCAAGTGTGAAAATAGGACCAGTGTGACATTTAAAGTATTTGCCTCCATTTGTGTTTTTTCCAAAAACACGTCAGGGTTAGACTAAACAACCTTCCAGGCGCTGTTACCTCTGAGCCGCCAAACAAGGCATTGACAGCGTCATGAAGGTCGACCTCTGAAACGTTATGCTTGCTTTGAGGCTCAAGGATTTGATCTGCAATTGACCATCTGCAATAGCAGTTTGTGACAATCCAGCCATGGGACATAGGGAAAAAAATCACATCAGGACCACTGTAGTGCGCCATGTTAGTGAGGACAATTTATGAGCTGAAGTGAGCAGAGACACAATAGATTACTGGTCCTTGTTTATCGTCTCACAAGATGAGACGATAAACGATAACAAGTTCACAAAATTAAGGCAAGTAGAGATTATTAATTTAAATATAGCACAAACAGTGGAAATACAGGGGTTGGACAATGAAACTGAAACACCTGGTTTTAGACCACAATAATTTATTAGTATGGTGTAGGGCCTCCTTTTGCGGTCAATACAGCGTCAATTCATCTTGGGAATGACATATACAAGTCCTGCACAGTGGTCAGAAGGATTTTAAGCCATTCTTCTTGCAGGATAGTGGCCAGGTCACTACGTGATACAGGTGGAGGAAAACGTTTCCTGACTCGCTCCTCCAAAACACCCCAAAGTGGCTCAAAAAATTTTAGATCTGGTGACTGTGCAGGCCATGGGAGATTGTTCAACTTCACTTTTCATGTTCATCAAACCAATCTTTCAACCAGTCCTTACTGTGTGGTATTGGTACATACACGGCACCGCCTTCAGGATACAATGTTTGAACCATTGGATGCACATGGTCCTCAAGAATGGTTCGGTAGTCCTTGGCAGTGACGCGCCCATCTAGCACAAGTATTGGGCCAAGGGAATGCCATGATATGGCAGCCCAAAACCATCACTGATCCACCCCAATGCTTCACTCTGGGCATGCAACAGTCTGGGGGGGTACGCTTCTTTGGGGCTTCTCCCCCCTGTAACTCTCTCGGATGTGGGGAAACAGTAAAGGTGGGCTCATCCGAGAACAATACATGTTTCACATTTGTCCACAGCCCAAGATTTGTGCTCCTTGCACCATTGAAAACCGCCGTTTTGGCACTGGCATGAGTGAAAAAAGGGTTTGCTATAGCAGCCCGGCCGTGTATATTCACCCTGTGGAGCTCCCGACGGACAGTTCTGGTGGAAACGGAGGTTTTAGGTGCACTTTTTATTCTGCCGTGATTTGGGCAGCCGTGGTTTTTAAAGTTTTTTGGATACAATCCGGGTTAGCACCCGAACATCCCTTTCAGACAGCTTCCTCTTGCGTCCACAGTTAATCCTGTTGGATGTGGTTCGTCCTTCTTGGTGGTTTGCTGACATTACCCTGGATACCGTGGCTCTTGATACATCACAAAGACTTGCTGTCTTGGTCAAAGATGCGCCAGCAAGACGTGCACCAACAATTTGTCCTCTTTTGAACTCTGGTATGTCACCCATAATGTTGTGTGCATTTCAATATTTTGAGCAAAACTGTGCTCTTACCCTGCTAATTGAACCTTCACACTCTGCTCTTACTGGTGCAATGTGCAATCAATGAATACTGGCTACCAGGCTGGTCCAATTTAGCCATGAAACCTCCCACACTAAAATGACAGGTGTTTCAGTTTCATTGTCCAACCCCTGTACATGCAGGTACTGGTATGATGCAAATTAAGGAGATTAAACATAACTGGGCACAAAGAGACGGCACCAAAACGAGTTGCTCTCAGACGCACCTCAGAACAGGGGTAAAAGAGTAGCGTTTGGAGCTACAATAATACGGAAATCACACCAAAGCATTGCAGTTCCACCCCTAATTGTGTTTCAGCGCAATTAACAAAGTGGGCTCTCTTTGCGGCTTGACAGAACTGTTTGTGAGAAAGGATTAAGCAAAAGTTCTCTTTTTTCATCCCAAATTGTTTCACATACTCTATGTCTTTGCTCCTGTAAGTCCCTGACCCTCAGGTATCACTATTTCCCAGAATAAATCAAATTTCTTAAGTTCAAAATTCTCCTCGGCCTTGCTTAGAAGGCATTGTTTAAATTAATTACATACATAAACTCTTTCTGACACAACAAAAAACTATAGAGAATAGTGAGTCTAACTATTTTATACAGTTTTAGATTTAAAAAATTCTGGCTAAACAATGTATTACTTTCTGCTCTGGGGAAGTTTTAAAGACACTATAGGCAACAGTTGTTGCAGTGGTGGTGCAGTGATAATACACTGGTGCAGTCTCTGGCACAGAAAGGTAAATATGTCTTCATTTTAGGGTTTCTTTGCTAGGTTTCTAAATTACTTGATGACTGGTTGCCATTGAAACATTAACAATTTCAAACATATTACCGGAAAAAGATACAGAAATTTTCCACATTGCAATCTTGATGCTCTCCATAACATTAAAAGCTTAGCACATGTCTAAAGAAGACACTGTCACTGTCTTATAAGAGCTGATACAGGTCAGAAAAGAGGGGATGAGGTGCCATTCCTTCAGGGGAAACACTAATGGCTCTATTTGTTTGGCTGGTTTTGTCCTGCTGCAATTGAGCATTGGAACAAAATGGCCATACAATGTCATTTCCCTCTATATAACCACGCTCTGTAATGACATTACCTTACTTTCTTCTCTGGTTCTACCATATTTACTGTGCCCTTACACTGGCCTGAAAGCCTTTTAAGAAAACAACTGTTTGAATTGCAACTCCAGTGGGAATATTGTATATGCTGCAGGGAGAAGAATTATGATTTAACTTAAGATTTAACTTCAAACAGGACCAGGCATTGCAAAAGTATTCATACCCCTTGAATCTTTCCACATTTTGTCAAATTACAAACACAGACTTGAAGGGATTTTACTGGGGTTTTTATGTGATGGTCCAAGACAAGGTAAGATTAAAACATAAAAAAAATTATGTTTGCACTTTGCCCCGAGACATGCAAGGGGCACAGCAAACATGGTGCCGTGGTCAGATAAGACCAAAATGTTTTTGGCCTACATGAGAGGTAGAAAACTCATACTTTAAATCACCTTGAACACATAACCCTTGAGAGTAGACATGGTGCTGGCAGAATCATGCTGTGGGAATAGTTTTCTTAAGTAAGGCAAAAAAAAACCCTATTAGACATCATAGGATGAAAATACAGTAAATACAGAGCAATCCAAGGAAAAACCTGTTAGAGGCTGTGAAAGACTTAAGACTAGTTACCTTTTGTTACCTTACATTGACAAATTTTTTATTGGCCCTTTTGTCAAGCCTTTATGCTTTGTTTTTGTCAAGTTAGATGCAAAAACTTTAAAATGGCCCTTTCCCACAATGGTGAAGAATCCTTTAACTTGTTAACAGGCCACCACCAGGTGGTGGGTAAAATGGCCTGCTGGTGTGCATTATTTTGACATCAGAATGTCAAAGTTTATGTTTAAAAATATATTTTTTTTACCCCTCTACCCGACCAAAAAAGGTTTTCCCCCCTTTTTCTTTTCTTTTGGGTTGGCCCCTTTTTAAAATTTTTAAAAGAAGGGGTTCCCCCCCCTGGGACTATTCCCCCTGGGGGGGGGGGGAAAAGAAAACTCTTTCCCCCAAAACTATTTTTTTTTTTTTGTTGTTATTCAAAATTTTTTTTATTTTTTAGTTAAGGGGTACAACCTTTTTTTAATCTTTCCAAAGTCTTTACCCTTTAATAGGGAAATTGTAAAGATTACTTAAAAATTAAGTCCCATATCCTTCAGCCATTTCCTTTTACACATTTACGGGAAAGCAAACCCCAAAAAAAAAATAAGGGAATTTGGTTTATTGGGGGGCCCTTTTGAACCCAGACCTGACCAACCCTTTAGCAATTCCCCCAAGGCATTCCTTTTTTTGTCCCCCACCTCGGCCCATGGGTTAACCGGGGGGGCCGGGCCCCTTTTGGGGACAATAGGGGGTTTCAAAACCTTCAACCTTTTCCTTTTTCTTTAACCCTTTTTATTTCCCCTCCCCTCTGGAAACGGTTTTGGATTTTTTAACCCATCAAACCATTATGACCTTTTTTTCCATTTTCTTTCCCGAGGGGAAAACTTTTATTTCTTTGTTCAAGATAATGCCGGGTTTTTCAATATTTTTGGGACCCCGTTTTCCCTTAAAGTTCCCTTCCCATTGGTTTCGTTTTGGGAAATTTTCTTTTTACTTTCAAATTTTAAACAAAAAACCTGGAAACCTTTTCCACCTTTTGGGTTTTTTTTCGATTTGATTTCACCCGACCGGGTTTTTTAAGGGGGATCCCCCGGTTTACGATTTTAAATTCAGGATTTTTTCCCCCCGGGGCCCAAAATTTTTTGTTCCTTGAAGTAGATTGGTTTTCTCCAAAGGGCCGACCCGTTTTAACCAATTTTATTTGGAACCCGTTCTTACAACCCCAAATTTTTGGGGGGTTTGTGGTTTTGTCTGGGGTTTATCCTTATAGTTTTTTTTTCCTTTTTGGTGGGTTTATGGACCCCCAAAGGTTTTTTAACCCTTTTGTAACGTGGCCCCGTCCACTTTTCCACGACCCCCCGGTTTTGGCTCTTTCCCATGGTTTTTTTTTAAGAAATGGATAAGACTCAGCATCCCCCGGGGGTTGGGGGTTAGATAACCCTTTTTTGCCCCCGCTTTTAAAAAATAATCGCCCATGCGGAAATTTCCAATGGGTAGGGGCCCCCCCGGGGCAATTTAGATTTCCCGGTTTTGGGGGGGTTTTTGTTTTTTTGGCCCGGCAGTGTGGGGGGACAAAATGGTTTTTTCCTACTTCCCCGGTTTTTAAAATTGGGGTTTAAATTTTTCGTGAGAGGGGCCGAGGGTTTTTGTATTGGGGGCCCCCCCCAATTTATTCTAATTTTAAATTTGGTTTTTCCCCCGGGGATTATTTAAAGGGGAAATTTTTTCACCCCCATTTTTGGGGGGAAAGTTAAACAGGGTTTTCCAATCCTTGGATCCAGCCGGTGGGGGTCCAAAGATCCACCACCCAAAAAATTTTTTTGGGGTTCTTTTTTTGGGGGGTAAATGGCCATACCTCCGGGGAAAGGAAACGTAGGGGGGGTTTAAAAAGGGGTTTTCCCCCTAAAGTTGCCCAACACAAACAGAAAAAGGGCCCGGGAAAAACAATTTTTAAACCGGGGAAAACAACAACCTCTTGGGGGGAGGGGGGAAAAAAATGTGCGTTATTAAAAGAAAAAATTTTTTAAAAGGGGAAATGGGGGGTTTAATTGAGGAAAAATTTAAGGGGGGCCAGGTCCCTTTTCTTACTGTTTGGCATATTTGGGTTTTATTCCTTAGGGTCCCTGTCTTAAGGGGTTTTAAAAAACTTTGGGGGCAGGGTTTTAAAGGTTGAAACAGGGGGAAGCCCTAACCCCCGGGGCCTTTTTTTCCCCTTTTTTACACAGGAAGGGGAAACCCCGGGGGGGCAGGGAGGGGGTGGGTAAAAAAAGGGGGGCCCCCCGGGGGTTTTGGGAAAATCAAAAACCCCCCGAGGGGTTGGGGGTGGACTGTCCCGGCCTTTAAAGGCCATAGGTTTTTAAAAATTTTTATTGGGGGGGGAAAAAGGGTTTAAAACCTTGGGCAGGGAAATCCAAAACCCCACCCCGACAATTTAAAAATGAAAAAGCAAAAGGTACAAAAGGGGGCTCAAAAAAAGGTTTTCGCGCCGGGAAAATAGTTTGATTTTTCAGAAACTTATTTGGGGCTCTTTGGGGCCTAATAAAGGGGGAAAAGCTTATTAAGATTTTTTAATTTTTTTTTCCTTCAATGAGAAGCTAATTTGAGGCAAGCTCAATTCCAAGTTAATGTGATGTCAGCTTCTGTTGTTCCCTGCAGTTTCAATTATATGAAGATAATCGAAGTGGGTGTATTGCAATTACTTGGTCTTAATGTTCATGGTCAGTGATTCAATAAATCCTTTATTTCAATATCAGTTTCCTAACACCCTGGGCCAACAAATCCTGCTGAGCTTTCTCATTCTTTCTTTCTTTCTTTACTTCCTTCCTTCCTTCCTTCCTTCCTTCCTCCGTCCCTTCCTTCCTTCCTTCGTTTGATTCCCAGTTATGGTACCTCTGTGCAATTTGGACAGGCTCCCAAATAGGTTGGCCCTATATTTATTGGGACCCCTGGTAAAGATGTGTAAAACTCAGTCTGGCATGCTCCACACAACTGGATGCTGCTTTTCTGTTCCAAGTTTCCCCTCTGCCATGATACTACAATTACTAACATGTATTTAAATACACCGTTTAAGATGAACAGTGAAGAACATAACCCTTGGTATTAAGAAAAGATGTCAAAGTCCATCATAACTGTTCGACCACAGAACATTCCTTTACCTGGCTGCTAAATGTTAGCAGTTAATTTTGCAACCAATACATGTGATTAAATCAAAAAGAAAACTCCAAGTCTGTGTATGTTTACATATAAGCTACATGGGTGCCAGAATCTGAGGCACTTTCCTTGTTTTCTGACCAAATCTCAGTGTTTTCGACGAGGTTGCTTTGACCTTTCCTGCTCGCCTGCTGTCCTAATAGGCAGACAGACACATTCATTAGGCACGGCTCCATCAGCTGCAGGTCTCTGGCTGATGCTGTTGCTCATTAAAGCAGAAACCTGCTTTCACGAAGAAGCAGTAAACAGAGACGCAACATAAACAGAGGCTAGTAAAAAGGATGTGGGGTTGGAAAGATCAAGAAAGCTGAGATAGCATCTGGAGCTGTTTACACATTCAATTGAACATTGCTATTAAACTGGGTGATAAAAAACAACAGGGATAAGGCTGAACACAAGGAAAATAAAATAAAATAAACACCTTTTAATATTTCATGGGCATGGCTGCTGCTTGTCTTTGCTTCTGCTATTTATGTAGCTACGAATTGTATGTCTTCTTTGTGATAAAACCAGATAGTGACAGTAATGTCCTTAAACAGTCCATGTTAAGGTCACATTCTTCTCAACAGCAGTCATGAGAATTTTGCTGTCAAGTCGATCTTGAGAAGGAGTTTAATGATGAATGGTGGATTTAAAATCACTCGATGATGTGATTTGTTTTGGTCTTTTGTTAAGTGATTTAAGTGAATTGATGCATCATATGCTCCCACAGATCCATTAATCACCTTCTACTTTGCTCTTCCTCGCACACACTTCTGCTTGAGCTGAATCAGATTTATTGATATTACAGTTCTAAAACAATTTCATCAAGGGAGAGGAGAACAATATAACATCTTTCCTTCTGCCTGTCTGTCTTCCTTACCCTCATTTTTCCAGTTTAATATAAGGTTTAACTGGGTTTAGTTTGAGTATTTTGGTGTATTGGCACGAATGCAACTATGTGAAGATGACCAGTTATGAAAGAAATTCTCTCATTTTGTCTCAGTAAATTTAATTACTCTGGTTGTCTCAGATGAGAAATGAATGGTATCAATCATAGGTGAGTGTATTACATTATATACTCCATGTAGCCTTCCAAGATTTATGATGGCTTAGCGTTTCTTCATCCTAGCTCATCTTTGTTTAAGCACTCTAAGCTTTTTTATGTGACAAAGATGAAAAATTTAAAGGCAAGAGATAAATGGAACTCATAATGCAAATGCAAAACCATTTTATATCATTTGAAATTATATCATGCTGCAAGATTGAAGAAAATTGTGCAACATAAAACAAAACCATGTTCTGAAGATCATTCATTTTTGAAGAACTTTGACAGTAGTAAAGAAAATGAAGAACTTTTAAAGGTGACCTACTAAACTTCCTTTTAAACATTTTGGATAGGTCAATGGGCTATACAAAATATGTTAATTACATTTTTCGCACAAAATCATTCTCAGATAATGAGATTTCAGCTCCTTTGATCAACTGGCTCTATGAACTGAATTTGACTGAAGAAACAGACTGATCTCCTGGGTCCAGTGATTTAAATCTGTTATTATGCTTAAGATGGGTGTTTTATTTTATTACTTTTTCAAACCTTTTTAAATATTTTAATAAATTTTAACAGCTTTGTCAAAAATTATTTATACTTTGGTAAATTTGGTGAAGTAATCTTTGATCAACATGGTTCTACTGGCTGGAAGTAATATTAACATTATGCAGTGGACCAGCCAGAGACACAACATTGAATGAATCTCAAAGACTTGGAGCTCATCCTCAAAGTTAAATCGTCAGTCTCCTTTTCTTTAAAAAAACTTGTTCTGACTGAATGAAAGTAATTTTAAATCTAAATCTGTATAAATAATTTTGGGCTTAACTGTATTTATGACGATAATAGATGGACTTACAGGCTTACTGGGAATTGCTGTTAGTATGTTCTTTTGTCTTTGCTTCACAAGTAAAATGAAATTGGCATGTTGATTACTGATGCTTTTGAGGCTTTCAGACCAATTTATTTCAGTGTTCACAGAGCAATCTATTTTTTTAAGATTTTTTGTGGCGCTAGTGGCCTTTACTTTTGTTATTTTTCTAAAGCAGGCAGACATGCAATGGGGTGGAGAAAGGTGGACGACATGCAGCACATGCCACCAGGGTCGGGAGACGACTCGGACGCCGAGTACTGAGGCCTCCGTCTATTGGTCATGCACTCTACCTCTACACCACGCACTGCGCCCAACAAAGCAATTTCTAAACTTCAAAATATGTTTAAGAACCTGAAATGAAACAATCCTGGTACATTATGTTGCCTTTAACTATAAGCCTTTTATTATTTTACAATTTTAGGAGAACACTATCCTAACACTTGTGAGCAGCTCAGTGTAGGGTGGCTTTGTAGACAGTAAAAGTGAGGTAGATATGGGATTCTACAGCCTTGTGTTAGTCAAGTGGCTACAAACAGACCCCAAATGTTCAGTAGTGAACAAGTCTCTGTGTGTTACTGCATTAAGAGTGAACATACTGTTCACTAAGATACAGCTGAATGTTTGTCAGTGTATCTCTTTTGTAGGTGCAAACTGGAGCATATCTTTAAACAGGGTGCGTGAGTCAACTGAAGTGACTCGAGTTACACAGCACAGCAGTAGAAAGAAGCTACTGCTTCAGTCAGCTTGGAACCTACACAAATGTTTCTTACCCAAAGAAACAGGGCACGAAACATCTGATCACTGATCTAAAAATTAAAAATGAAAGAATATATTGGCAAAAAAAAAGAGATAGAAGTGTTATGGATGTATGATTCTGTGGCCTTTTCTAATCATCTCTTTGCTGCCCTAATTAAATATCTCTGCCCTTGTTGCTTATCTGCCGCACCGCTCACTGCTACAGCTTACACAACATAACTGTTGATTTCACATAAGACGCAACACATAGTCAAAGATAAACTGATACAAGAGGATGACACCCTTTAGGAGGGGTAAGAACAGGCATAGATAAAAGCAGGACTCACGCTCCATTCTTGGCTCCTCTCGGTTCATCCCTAAGATGGGCTGAAGGGGGGCCCGGTACCGAAGGTGAAGGTCACTCTGTATCTGTTCCATTGTATACTCTGTACACTGACAATTTTGGCATTAAATCTTGATTTTATACTTAACCATTTCTCATTATTTCACAAGGTAAATACTTTGCTGGTTTTACTGGTTGGGTCTCAGTACTGAAGAGAAACGGACCCGGTGGTGCACAGGGAGGAAAGAGAGTAAAACTCCTATTTTACAACAGAAGGAATATCCTGGCTGCTAAATTTGGCCATTATCTGCCATGTTTGTTGAACGTCGGCTTTGGTTGATACTGACGTTGGTCACTTCTGATAACCATTATTCAACTTTTTGCCAATTGAAATTAAAGCCACAAAGAGGCTGTGAAGCCTGGAGCTGAATTTGTATGTTGAGTCTTGACATAGACAAATTTAAAAATAATATAGAAAGTAAGAAAGTATAAAACAAATACATCCAGATGAGGACCAAATGTGATAGCAACAAATAGTATTCATTTTAAATAACAAAAAAGCCAAACACATAAGATAAAATGATCAGTATTATCCTTTAATTTAATTATGTACATTTTAACCAATAAATAAAGTCAGTACCCCAATCGATTAGAGTGTTATCTGGGTATGTTATTTATTTGTGCTTTTATAAGAATAACATTGGATTTGTATTGCTTTGTAACACGCCTTGTATATTTAGTTTCATTTCATATTTCATTTCACTGGTCTTTTAAGAGCTAATATAAAGAACAAGCCTAGCACTAACTACCTGTAAAGATGTGAGCAGCATCCAGCAGCGTAAACGCGTGGAGGCTTTCCATTCGCTCACAAGGTTTAAGCTGCTTCGTTGCTTGGTAACCGCACCCCGCTGCATCTTGGACGTTGTGGTCAAAAAGGGTTTGATTCGTTTCATCCAAGTTAGGAAACGCGAAAGTTTAAACTACATGTCCCATAATTCCAGTGCTCAGGACACAGCCCAGCCCTATTTGAACACATGACTCGGTCTGTGCTTGAGTGAGCTACAATAATATTCCGTTTGCCGTGCTGTCTGGTTGCAGTTTTAGCCTCTTTGCTTCAGTTGTTGTGCAGCTGCTTTGAAAAAAATGAGGCTGCAGTGTTTCGTGACGGCGCTGTGGCTCGGTGTGGGTGCCATGGCAGGCAAATACTCTCGGGAGGTGAACGAGCCCACGCAGAGTGGCAGCGATGGGCAGACTGTGGAGTTCAGGATAGCTAAACTCAACCAGGTGTGGGAGAAAGCTAAACGGGTACGTTCCTCAGATCAAAAAACGTCTTATATCTTTTAAACAGGAGTTAATGGCAGCTGCGCAGTGTTTACTTCAGGTGCACACAGAAAATCAGAGTTCCTGATAAAACAGAAAATCCGTTAGTTCAGGTGAAAGTTATTAAATGTTGTGAATGAATTAAAAGCTATTGTACTGACAACTCAAACTTGGACAGAATTATTTTGCATTAATAGTACATGATATAAAATACAGTGACTGATTTGTGCTTAATTTTGTGGCAAATCTTATGGGAAAATACTTGGACTGTTTTTTTTTTCACTTCAGATCCTAACAAAACTTTAAAACTGTCATTTTAAGTTTTGACTAATTAAAGAAGAAATTAAAAAATCACAAACTATTTTATACAATCTGTCATTAGTATACAACAACTATGGAAAGGTTTGACGTGTTTAGGTAGTATAGTTTTTAAAATGACCCTCTCTGTTGCAAAGTCGATAACTGATGGAGTCGCATAGGCTTCCTCAGATAACTTTAATCAACTGGCTCTATGAACTGTATTTGACTGAAGAAACTTTGACTAAATTGGACTATATATCATTTGAATCTGTCTAAATTAGTACTCTAATACTCCAGGAGTCAAACTACCTCACAAATCACAAACTTTGTTTAATGCAATATTTAATTATCAATAATCCAGTTAATATTTTAGATTTTGAACTAGAACAGATTAAATGTGGTCCTGGTTCTTTAAATGCTGTGAAGTAGCTCTCAAATCAACTCTTAGTGGTCTTCTAAAAGTTGACCGTCATCTTTTTGGCATCGTTCAGAGACAGATTGTTGACTTTACACCAGACTTGACATTAACACCTTCTCTCTGTGTCCTAATCTGTCATTCTTACTGATGAGATCCACCGTGGTTGTCATCAACGACCCCTGCGATTCAAGCTGTGTATTGGTGTATAGCCGTGAGTCCGCAGAGCAAACAGTGGTAGACTGAGCACACAACCATGAGGTGCTCCAGTGCTCATTGTGGTGGTGTTGGAGATGCAATCCGGACTGACTAAGGTCTTCCGGACAGAAAGTACAGGATCCTGTTAGGGAGGAAAGGGGAGATCCGACGCTCAGCTTTCTAGCCGGATGTTCTAATTCTCCAAGTGGCAGGGAACCACATGTGGAGCGGGGACAAAGGCGTGGTCTCTTGACTGATTGGCTCTAGAGGCTAGTTGTGTTTAGCAGGTAGACGGTATTGGAAAACACAACTACGCTACTTTGTTTGCTTTAAAATTTTGCTTTTACAGTCTCTTTCTGGACTGATAGAACATCAAAAATACTAACCGAGCAGACACACTGCATGCAGCTTTCTGCAAACCTTCTTCCTCTTGTGTTGGTAGATGCAGCTGTCGCCAGTACGACAGGCCGAGCTTCACAGTGACCTAAAGATTCAAGAAAAAGATGAGCTGCAGTGGAAAAAAATAAAGATGGAAGGCCTGGATGAGAACGGGGAGAAAGAGGCCCAGCTCAGACGCAACTTTAATGGTGAGACAAAAACCTGGTATAGTTTGGAACGGATTGAAGTGTGCCCTTGAATTGTTCTGACCTTTAGCATTTTCTAAAATAATTTGGTATCCTAAAAATTTCACTATCACTGACATCCCACCACACATCAAGCTGTTTTATTTGAGGGTTTTCTAGTTGCAAAGATTAAAGTCTGCATGAACAAAACAGTAAATAAATGTAATGTTCCTGCTTGATTTTGTTTTTCTAAGATATTTGAATTTATATTCATTGTTCAGCATTTAGATACTAAATAGTTTTTACTTGTCTTTGACAGTGTTTAACACCAACAGAAAATATGGACAATTCACATAGACATAATCCTGTGCAGCGGAGTTTAAGCATGGGACAGATTTAAATTAACCAAGAAATGCTTAATCAAGTTATGATGTAAACAGGAGTCGGTGTATGAGTGCATCAAAGGATGTTCTCCTTCGAAGCCGCAGGCGATGAAGCAGCCGCCCACACAAGTATCAGACACTTTGTGCCACAAGCAGCAGGTGGATGCCCTCTTCCCTGTAGCGCCTCTGGCAGCACTTCTGAAACAAGCCGCCATGCCTTCTCCAATGATCCCATTTAACTCGATTTCCACAAACAACAAATCACTGAAACGCTCTCACTAGAAATGATGATCTTCAGAGTATGAGACAACAGGAAAAAAATTTTTGGACAGACGTTTCATCATTCCAACAAAATTCAAAGTGAAATAATTTATCCAAATATTTTCTTGTCTTTCAACACATCATGAGTTTTTATATTTATTTCACATTTAGTATCTACAATAATATTTATTTTAATTAAAAATATTTATTTGTTTTAACTTCAAGGTGCAGGTTTCAAATGATTTAATTTATTGGGGGAAAATTAAATCATCAGTATGATTTTTATTTTATTTTTTAACTCTAATTTAGCTCCAAGCCCTTTGAAATTGCTTTGTGACCCTTTCCAGACTCAGAGGTCAATGCCTTTATTATATTTTCACAAATAACCAGGTTAGTTTGCTTTGCTTTTTCCCCCATAATAAATAAATCATCATTTTCATATTAACCAAGGTTTCCTCTGTCACTGAAATTAGTTTAAGGGATCTAAAATATTTAGGTTTGAAAAACAATGTAAACACTTACAGTACTGTATATTATGTCAATAAATTAAACAGACATTGTGCTTTTAGTCTTAACTATTTTCTCTTAAACACTGATGTACAAAAACTAACATGTTTAACACTGTTTATTGTTACGATAAATTAGGAATAAAGAAAAATTACCAAAATTATTTATTGTGTGTTACATGAGACTAATGCTGCAGACTGAAAATATTTGTCTTTATCCATCAAATATATTGTAACTATAGGAGGGTTAAAAAAAAATGTCCTCCACGCTCCTGAAGCGCTGCCTTTTCTTCTAGTGTTGATCCATGATTGGTGTTTTCAGTTAAGTTCTTGTGTTTCCACAGCGGTGGATGTGGATCTAACCATTTGGTTCAAAAGTGTGCCAATGGGGGGGGGTTTCATTCACGTCACTAAAGTCGCCGGTCCACCATCTTGGTTGTCTCCGTATCGCTTCACGCATTTCACAACATTGCATACTTTTTCGACCATGGATAAGTATCTAGAGTCTATCTAGATAAGGCCATGTACCTTAAGAACATTCAATATTGCCTTTTATTGGATAATTATGTAATAGGTATATTACTAGATAATACATTTACAGTATAACAGTAAAGGTAAATTACAGCCTACATCTAGCTGGTCAAGGCGTGAGAGTGCAGCTTACTGAAGTAGGTCACAGTGCAGAGTGCTGCCACCCAGCTCAGAATTAACTGATCAGCTCACAGTCTTGGCAGACTACTTTCCAGAATATTATTACAATATATGCATTATTTATTTACCTGTCACAAAGTGTGCACTGCACACTCGGGCGTTAGTGAGGTTCAAGCCATCCAAATCCGCCCTGGATATTCGATTCAGCCACAGTAGTCGAAGTTGTGCACTCAGCGTTTTGCTTTCTCACACTCATTTTCTATCACGGCTGGCAGACGGTAGAATTCAATTCAGTTTATTTATATAGCGCCAATTCACAACACATGTCGTCTCAAGGCACTTCACAAAAGTCAGGTACATACATTCCAATTAATCTTAATCATTGAACAATGCAGCCAGATTCTGTTATTCTGCTATTGTTTTAAGCCTAGCCTTAAAAGAGACAGTTTGTCCATCTAGAGCCCACTGATGGCCATTGTTATACTAAAAACCCACAACGATTGGGATACCTCTCTCTGTCAGATTGACCATAACCATTGGAAAAGAAGGGGGGTCATACAGGTAGCAGAAATGGAGGGTGTGTTTGCAACTCAACCATAACTGAGCCGGTTTAGGTAAAAATTATCCCCCTTACTCCTCCAAAAAGGGGAGAAGAAGCGGGGGTAAAAATAAGGAAGATAGCTCAGGATAACCTAAGCCACTCTAACTATAAGCTTTTTCAAAAAAAAAGTTTTAAGCCTAGCCTTAAAAGTAGACAGGGTGTCCCCCTCACGGACTAAAACTGGGAGCTGGTTTCACAGGAGAGGAGCCTGATAACTAAAGGATCTGCCCCCCATTTTACTTCTAGAAACTCTAGGAACCACCAGTAAACCTGCAGTCTGAGAACGAAGTGCTCTGTTGGGGACGTATGGAAAATCAACTCTCTGATGTATGATGGAGCTAAATCATTAAGGGCTTTATATGTGAGGAGGAAATTTTTAAATTCTATTCTGGGATTTAACAGGGAGCCAATGAAGGGAAGCTAAAATAGGGGAAATATGATCTCTCTTTTTAATTTTCATCAGAACTCTTGCTGCAGCATTTTGAATCAGCTGAAGGCTTTTAACTGCATATTGTGGACATCATGATAGTAAAGAATTACAATAGTCCAGCCTTGAAGTAACAAATGCATGGACTAGTTTTTCAGCATCAATCCTGGACAGGATATCTCTAATTTTGGCAATGTTCCGGAGATGATAAAAGGAAATCCTAGAAACCTGTTTAATATGGGATTTAAATGACATGTCCTGGTCAAAAATAACACCAAGGTTTTTTACTTTATCGGAGGTCAATTTAATGCCATCCAGGTTAAGTGATTGACTAAGCAGTTTCTTTTTTAAAGACTCCGGTCCAAAGACGACAACTTCTGTCTTGTCTGAATTTAGAAGCAGAAGATTTAAAGTCATCCAAGTTTTTATGTCTTCAAGACATGCTTGTAGTCTATCTAACTGGTTGGGGGTTCATCAGGATTTATGGATGAGTAAAGCTGAGGGTTTTCATCAGCGTAACATTGGGAAAATTTATTCTATGCTGGCCTGATAATTTGACCTATTGGAAGCATATATATAGTAAAGAGAATTGGCCCAAGTACTGAACCCTGTTGGTACTCCACAATTAACCCTTGGAGTTTTAAAAGATGATTTATCATTTACATGAACAAACTGGAATCTGTCAGACAGATAAGATTTAAACCAGCCTAGCGCTGTTCCCCTGATCCCTACAGCATATTCCAGCTTTTCTAAGAGAATATTATGATCGACTGTATCAAATGCAGCACTGAGATCTGCAGAATGAGTACAGATCTGTAGAATGAGTACAACCCACAATTAAGCAAGTTTTCCCCATAGTTAAATTAAATGGTCTGGAGTTTTGCTTCACTGATCACGCTAAAACAACAAAAAACAGGCTGCAGCTGCTACCCAAGATGGCGATCGCGAAGTGTGGTCACGTGACTGCGACTTCATGTGAAAACCCCCCATTACTGTAGAAAGGCCACATCAGAAACATTTAAGACCCAGTGAAAACCACCTTAATTCTTTCAGACATGTTTTAGGTTGGAACGTTTCTTTCAGACAAGTAAAGAGTAAAAGAAAGTTCTGTAAATTAAAAAAATGAAATTGATTTCTTAGGGCTAATACTGATATTTTTGATGTCTAAAGTAGACAAATGTGTGCACTGTTTTTAATTGGATCCTATTTTGTGCTAATCTAACAGGTTTTGCTCTTGAGTGTTGTGTTAGCTTTTAAATACTTAAGTTTTCGTGTGATAGCAGTTGGAAAAAAAACTTTAATACTCCCACCGTTGTATAAAACTCTTGTAGATCACAATGAGTCACCATGTTGGAGGATCGTCCTCTGAGCTCCTCTTAACTCTCTGGAGATTAAGTATCATTCCTGCAACAAGCAGAGCTCCAGTCGCTCAGTCACTGTCCTTTTTGTTGGGTAAAATAAATTTTTTAAGAAGGATCTCCTGTAATAATTTTTCAATTTGAACCATATCATTCTTCTTTGGCTCTTTTTTTCCATTTATTCATTCATTCATTCATCTTCTATAGGCTTATTTCATAGTGGGTCACAGGGAAGCTGGTGCCTCTCTCCAGCAGTCTACGGGCGAGCTGGGACAGCTCTTTTTTATTATTTGAAATTATTTCTTGCTCTCTTTGTTTCTCATTATGTAACACTTCTCATTCTACTCTCATGAAACTCACTGGAATAAAATCTTGTTTTACTGGATTATTTAAGTCAGAAACCTTGGCTCAGAGAAGTACAGAAGTCCATCAGTGTCATAAAACAGTATACAACTCCTTGTATTCTTTTTATTGAAAAGATATAACCGTCATTTCCTCTCACTTATGAGTTAATATGTCACACTGATGGGATGAGATGTTGCTGAATAAGCTGCTGAAAGTCAGTTTACTGGAGCAGAATAGAGGGTACAGACCTTCTGAGGGGCCAAGTCCAACTTAATGAGCTGAAGGAGTTTAAAACGGGTGGCAAAACTATTTTTTACAAACAAAGCAGAACAAAAATAATGCTCCCTGGTTAGCTTTTTCATGGATTATTAGTTTAAGTAAGGTTTCCAAAATGAATGTTCAGGTAAATGGGTGTTTTTCTCTCCATAATGTTGAATTTTAAGTATTTTTGAATGGACCATGACAAAAAAAAGTTTATTTTCTCAACCTGCCCCACACGCCCCAGGCGACATTAATGTAATGACCAAAAGTCTGTTTTGATACTTTGTTGGCCTTCATTACGGGTTCTTCTTTGCCATCTCTTTAAAATATGAAGTGACTTTATTCGGATTAAATGAGTTACTGTCAAGAGGTTAAATCATGGATATCGAGCTCTGATTTGCTTTATGTTCTCTTGCTTGTCATTCCCCTGTAACAAACTCTGCTGCCACTGTTTCTAAAAAGCTTACGGCAGTATGTGTACCACAGAATGTAAATGTACCTTTATGGTTATGTTATGCAGTGATCCTGGCCAAGTATGGCATGGATGGGAAACGGGACATGCGGCCGATGGAGAGCAACTCACTGAAAGACCATGAGGTCAGAGACGGAGATATGTTTGATGATCCCAAACTGGACAAGCTCTGGAACAAGGTTTGTGCTCAGATGAACAGGAAAGACAACAGAGAAGTTGGGTTTTTGGTTGAGTTGATTAGTTTGTCCACAGTTGTGAGCTAAAGAAATAAAGGTTAGCATTTTTACATATTTTAGCACCTCATCCTCTGCCACATATATTGCTAAACAGTGCCAAAAAAGAAAGGCTTTAGTGTTGCATGCGATCTGTGGTCTTTTTGGTATTTGGAGGGGTTTAAGGGTTCTAAACTTCAAATACAATTAAAGCTTTGCAAGTATTAAAAAACTTGGATCCAATAAGATTCTTAATTATCAAATTGTGCACCCTATGTGATCTGGTGCTGTGAAGTGCAGAAAGTGAATAAATTGTTGGAATCAGGAAAGGTGAATGTTTTCACTCTGTCAAAATCCTATTTTTGGTACCTAATTCAAAATATTTGAAAAGTGACCTCTGTCATTGTCACTTAGTTTTGAGCTCATCTTAACTTGACATAAATCTCACAATGGCCTTCCTATTTGTAACTGTATTGTTTTTTTATTTGACCACTAGCAAAGCCAGGAAGGCATGCTTTTATTCACATGGTAGAAAGGTGTGTAGCTCTTACAAATTGCACATTTTCAACACAGTTACAGCATTCTCAAAACTTCTACTCAAATAGCACAGCAATGACCTAATATTATTTATTCCCTTGCAACACAATGGGTCTGTCAACAAAAATGTACTTACCTTGATGCCCAATGCTTAACACTGAACAGAAGTGGCGGTATGACCCAGTTTCTGATTCATTGTGCTAGTGATTATCTGACCACTTGGAAAACATAAAAATCTTGTTCCCAGGCAGCCAGTTTATACTTAAACAGGAAGGGGGGCAAAAGTTATGTACCTCAAAAAAAAATCCTGAGGGAGCAGAACTCTTTGAATGCCACACTTTTGATCCCAGTACATATGTGCTATTCAAAACCGGAGTGCATCAGAAACAATAGGCATACATATTGTTTTTTTTTGACGCTTACATAAGACTAAATGTTCAAACAAAGCTGTTTCATTTCTTTGATTTTACACCCAGGTAACACAACATGTTTCTTCAAAACACTAACATATGTGCCAAGATGGGTAACAGTAATCTGACACTACAACATAATTTCGGTAACCTGTTAGTTACCAATTAGAAGTGAACTCCTCTCTCTTCTCTTTTACCAACAGGCCAAGAGCTCTGGGAAGTTCTCCAACGAGGAGCTGCCAAAAAGAAGAAGCACTGATCCAGGAGTTTCTATGGAGGAAGGAAAAGTAAATGTTAATGGATGTAGCTCCTTTAGTCGTTTTTCACCTAGAAAGAAAGAACAGATAAACTCTGAGCCAGTTTTCAAGGTTCAAGGTTAGAGTCTGAAAGAGAGCACATAGAGTTAGTTACAGTAAAAGCTCAGTCAGTAGCCATGTCTAGGAGAGAGAAAGGGTTAAACACTGAAAGACAGGGCCATGTGGATCATCGGTAGAGGGTGAGCATTAAGTTGTTGCCAGCAGAAGCTTGGACGATGCCCCTCTCCAGAAAGGTGTCACAGGTAGACACAGAGTCAGGCCAGGTGTAGCTTCTAGGAAGAGAAAAGAGAGAGAAACAAAGTTAAAAGCTGAAATAACAGCAAATAATGCAAAAAAAGTAGTGTGAGAATGTAGCGAAGAGGGTGAAAGTGGTCATTATGTCCTCCAGCAGCCTAAGCCTATAGCAGCATAACTACAGAGATAGCTCAGGATAACCTAAGCCACCACTTAACTATAAGCTTTATCAAAAAGGAAAGTTTTAAGCCTAGCCTTAAAAGTAGACAGGGTGTCCGCCTCAGGGACCAAAACTGGGAGCTGGTTCCACAGGAGAGGAGCCTGATAAAGAGAGGGGGTAAAGGACAGATCTGGAGCTCCCATTCTACTTCTAGAGACTCTAGGAACCACCTCCATCCAACAAGTAAACCTGCAGTCTGAGAACGAAGTGCTCTGTTAGGAATATATGGAACAATCAGATCTCTGATGTATGATGGAGCTAAGATCATTAAGGGCTTTATATGTGAGGAGGAGGAAATTTTAAATTAATTTCTATTTTAAAATTAAGGGAGCCAATGAAATTGATTCTGGAGCTAAAATAGGGGAGAAATATGATTTTAAATTCATTTTTGAAGGGAAGCTAAAAATTTTCATTTTCATCAAACTCTTGCTGCAGCATTTTGAATCAGCTGAAGGCTTTTAACTGCATTTTGGACATCCTGATAGTAAAGAATTACAATAGTCCAGCCTTGAAGTAACAAAAACAATGGACATAGTTTTTCAGTCACTCTGGATGGATGGATAGGATATTTAATTTTGGCAATGTTTCCGGAGGTGAAAGAAGGAAATCCTAAAAAAACCTTTTTATATGTGGGATTTAAATGAATGTCCTGGTCAAAAAAATACACAAGGTTTTTTTTTTAATTTAATACTTTAAGGTCAATTTAATGCCATCCAGGTTAAGTGATTGACTAAGCAGTTTTTTTTTAAAAGACTCCGGTCCAAAGACGACAACTTCTTTGTCTGAATTTAGAAGCAGAAAAAAATTTAAAGTCATCCAAGTTTTTATGTCTTCAAGAGTCAACATGCTTGTAGTCTATCTAACTGGTTGGGCTCATCAGGATTTATATGGTAAGCTAGTAAAGCTGAGTATGTCATCAGCGTAACTAGTGAAAATTTATCCATGCTGCCTGATAATTTTACCTATTGGAAGCATAATATAGTAAAGAGAATTGGCCCAAGTACTGAACCCTGTGGTGCTCCACAATTAACCCTGGAAAATTTTAAGATGATTTATCATTTTTAAAAAAACTGAGTCATCTCAGAAAGATCTAAGATTTGGAAGCCTAGTAGCTGTTCAGTTCCCAGAACCTGATCCCTACAGGTTTTAGCAATCCAGCCTTTCTAAGAAATTTCAGAGATTAACTGTATCAAATGCAGCACTGAGATCTAACAGAACAAAACAGACACACAGTCCATTTGATCTGAGGCTATAATTATGTTAGTGACTTTCAGCAGAGCTTTTTCAGTGCTATGATGAGCTCTGAAACATTGGAAAACTCTTCAAACAGGTCATTGTTGTGAATGTTAAACATTTGGATTTGATTAGCAACTATTTTCTCAAGAATTTTAGATAAGAATGGAAGATGAATATTCTGTAATTTATTTAAAAATCTCGATCAAGCAAAAAGGTTTCTTAGCAAAGGTTTAAGCTAAAAAAGCTTGTGGTACATGGTTTACTAAAGATAAATTAATCATATCTAAAATGGGGCTGGTAATCAGAGGGAACACTTCCTTAAATAATTTGGTATTGGGTCTAACATACAAGTTGAAGGTTTAGATGAAGCTAATATTTTGATATTTCAAATCAAGCTCCAAAGGATCAAAACAGTTGAAAACAGATCAGGTTCTACAGTTACTTCCAAAAAATGTCTGTCACTTGTTGAGGATTTACTATGAGTAATTTATCATCTTCGGAAATATGTCATGAAGATTTTGATCATTTTTTAAATACATTTTTTTTTTATTTTTGAATCACATAAAGTCATGACTGCTGAAAGAGCTGAGGGAAATGGCATGGGTGGAATTCAATCATGACTCTTTAAGACATTAGCAACTGATAAAGCAGAATCTGAGAAGAAAAAAGGAAACTTCTTATTTCTTCTATTAAATGATGATTGAAAAAATAACCTGTTTAGCTGGCTTAAGTGTCTTTTTATTTGCAGTAGGATTTTTTTTACAGAGTAGTAAGATCAACTAGTGAGTATGTGCCAATGTTTTCTCCAGTTATTTAAATTTTCTAAAAATGCAAATTATTTGCTTTATCAATTAAGTTGTAAACCTATCAAAAGCTGCTGCTGGAAAAAACTGCAATGAACTAAAAAGCCTAAGGTCAAGAACAGATCAACTTTGAGAATGGTAGTGATTGTGTCATTAAAATTGAAAAAAACACTTGCCTTTTAAGTCAATTTTTGAAACTTTAATGAGGAAAAAATGGCTTAAAAAGTTTTTGTCAAATTTTTTTTAATGCTCTTTTTTGAAATGCATGAAAAAAAAAGTGAAAGAAGTTTTTTTACAGATCACAGCTTTGAATAATGATCTATATAATGAAAAAAATTTCTTTAGATGTGGATACTTTTGGTTAAAAAAACTAACTAGTTAAAGTTTTTTAAAAATGGCAGGAAGGCAGGGATGGTCATGTTCATGATTGACATGTTGTTATGTCTTGAAAACTCAATTCCATGATATCAAGGTACAAGGTCTAGCTTGAATCTAATCAAACTGTGGGTGCCAGTTTGTTTTAATGGGTAATGGGTGGGTGGGGTAGTACATGAGAAGAAGCTGCTGGAGGAAGTGTTAAAACTTACAAACTGAAGATGCTGAACCATGTTCAGATTTGAAAAATTTCTCAAAAAACCTAGAAAAAAAACTCCAGTAAAACTTGGAAAATTTGCCTTTCAGATCTGGAATGAAAAGAAAAAAAAAGTCATTTGGAATTTACTAATGAAAATTGAGTTGCAGGTTGAATGTGCCATTGAAACTTAAAGTTCAATTTCTTTCTTTGGTTTTAATTTAAACTTTGAGTTTCATCTGTTCAAATCATGAATCTCTGGAAACTTAAATTGTGAAAGATTAATCCCTGAAAGTAAGGGATTGACAAGTTTTGATTTTCAAACCTTGCTTCATTGAAGGAATGTTCTCACGGACATGTTTTGGTGACTTAATGTGAATAGCTTAGGAATTTGGATCATGATTTAATTCATTTAAGTGACCTTAGACTGGACTAAATGGTCATGGTAAAACAAGTTGAGCTGCCAATGCACTCTGAAATGGTAGCAATTCAAAAAACTTTTTCAACATGTTTGAAGGCATGGCAAAATTTAACTTTGAAGTCAAAAAACTCATTTGTGACCAGTTTTGAGATGAAAAACCTTTAAGTTAATCACCATTTAAAAGACTTCAACTCAGTTTCCATCTCTGTTAAATCCATCAGTATGGGTCAAAAAAACTCTTTCAAACATTCATTGATTTCACTTGTCACTGTGAGCTTTTTATCAGTGGACAGTTTTTTTACTTTTTTATTTTAAAGATTTTTGCATTTGTGTGCAGAAGTGCAGTCATAAAGATTGTTGAACAACTGCATGCATGAAAACAATCAGCAGGACAAATTTTATTGATAAAAATGGCAGTGGATTTAAATCCAAAACTGCTTTGAAATGTCTCTAGCAAAGTTGCCAGGAATCAAACCTTCAAAAAAAATTAAATTTTGAGATTTCAGTTTTCATGGACAAAAAGTTGTTTTACAAAAAAAAAAGTTTGAAAAATTTCAAGCCTTGGAAAAAAAAAAATGTGAGCTTTGTTCAATTTGTGTCATTTCAAGATGAAGTCAGAGAGTTTCCTCACAGTTTTAATTTTTGATGTCAGCTGTTCTTTTTTAGTTGAGGGTTTAAAAATTGAATTTCCAATTGTGCATGCATGCTGTGCATCATCACAGATACTAAAGGTGTTTAAATTGTTTTTGACTTGACAGAGTTTTTTAATTCATTGCATTTAATTGAATCAATCATGAAGTTCAATGTTTAATAAATTCACAAAAGTTTTTTTTGAGATTTTCACACTGGGTGGCCTCCTGCAGTGTTGCAGGATTCTTCTACTACTCTAACAGGTACATCAGGATTGGATGAACTGTATTTAAAATGCCACAACATTACTTTCTAAATATTATAATGCACTTATTACAATTATTGTCACAGTCATAACAAGTATGCTGGAGTAATAAACAATAAAAACAAATCACATAGCTCATCTAAAGATGACTTATCCAATTAAAAAAGACTAAAACTGTGCAAAAATGGGCAACAGTTTGGATAATTTGGAAAGCACTCAGTATATGTGAATGTAACATTTCTATACCCCTAAATGTATGGAAAAAATAATGTAGAGGTACAGTGACATACTACCATTTTTAACAGAAGCATCTTTCTCATGTTATATAAGCAATTGTTATGGATGATGTTAAAGGCTGTCATCTATGTTTATTACTCAAGCATATTCCTGAAGCAGCAGCAGCTAAATATTGAACATTTGATGCACTGCTCTATTTTTATGTATTGATCAACTTTTGGCAGTATTTGAATGTTAGGTAAAGTTCTCTCACACATACCTCTTAAATTATCTAAGGTAAATATTGTGCATAAGGATATGAAGGAGAGGTTAGGGCAAACTCGCATGAGCAAAAGTCACCTGTTCATGGGTTAGGATATTAGGCATTACTTATCAAACATAAACACAACCTTATACCCTTTCTGACTTCCTGCCAAACTTTGTACTGTGGCTACTTGGGAGAAACTGTTTTTTGACTTGCAGAATACATAAATAATTTTTTTTTCTTGCATTAAGGAGGGGTTGGCAATGCACTAATGCACTTATCTGATTTCGTTATTTGGTTTCAGTCTCACTTTGGCATGCCTTTATTACCATCTATAAACAAGACCTTTGGTAAGAGTTTACACTTGTAGCCTGATGTAACTTTAATGTTATATAAGTAGACATGCACTGATAAACCTTTTACTGGCTGATGCTAATTTTAGGTCAGACCTACAGATTGGGATTTCCTTCATAAGGACTAGAACATATCCAAAACATCATCTGTGTAAGCTTTTATTATTAATATTATTAATATTTTGAAGAAAACTACAACGCCTTTTTTTTTAAAAATACAGCAAACTATGTATAAAAGAATCTGTAGATTACAGATAAAGATCAGATTCTTCTATGTATTGCAATTTTCAAGCAGGACCTTACTAAAACTAAGTAGTGAAAATGCCCTTTTTGTGTTTTACAAATAGAGTTAAAAATTTCACAGATCAGTGTTGTAATAAATGTTGTTCGGTATAAAATGATTCAATTTAGATTTGATTTTAGATTTTGTACTAAAAGCAGTCCGGATTGCTTAATAAACGCTGAAATAGTCCATGAGTGCTTAATCAGAACCAACGAGTCACATACCTACTTCAGCGTCAAAAAAGACCCTTTTTGTATTTTTCCCAAAGAGAATATATGTTTAACTATGAAGCTCTATATCAAAAGGGAAGCTTTGAATCAGATGCTAACTTGACAGTAGCTTGCAAGTTGTGATATACAGAAATTCTTCGTTTTGTCGATAACTCTGTCAACATTTTTTTTAATCAAAATGCTGCCACACAAAATATTCACAACCCCAATTCCAATGAAGTTGGGATGTTGTGTACAACGTAAATACATACAGAATACAGAGATTTGCTAATCCTGTTCAGCCTATAGGCAATTGAATTGAACTATTGTTTTTTTTCCAATATATATTAAATAGGAAGTGCCATGATTGGGTATAAAAGGAGCATTCCTGATAGGTTGAGTTACTCACAAGCAAGGATGGGGCAAGGTTCACAACTTTGTGAAAACGCTGCGTGAGTAAATAGTCCAACAGTTTAAGAACAACGTTTCTCAACATACAATTGCAAGGAGTTTGGGAATTTCATCATCTACAGACCATAATATCAACAAAATATTCAGTGAATTGAGAGAAGTCTCTGCACATAGGTTGTAAAACAATATTGAACACACAGCCCACTTGAAGCTCATTTGGACCGCTTCAAGCGTGGCTGTGTGTGGAGCAGAGCTTGTGCTCTGTGGGTGTGGCTTTGACGGCTTTTCGCGGATGGAGCTCACCTGTGGGGGTGTGCCCCTGTGGGGAGGGGATTCATGGCGTTTGGGTTAAATTCAATTTAATTCAATTCCGTTTTATTTATATAGCGCCAATTCACAACACATGTTGTCTCAAAGCACTTCACAACAGTCAGGTACATACATTCCAATTAATCCTAACCATTGAACAGTGCAGTCAGAGTTAGTTATGTATTTAAATTGGATAAAAAGTTTTTCTGTCTAAGGAAACCCAGCAGATTGCATCCAGTCAGTGACTTGCAGCATTCACTCCTCCCGGATGAGCATGTAGAGACAGTGGACAGTCACTGGCGTTGACTTTGCAGCAATCCCTCATACTGAGCATGCATGTAGCGACAGCGGAGAGGAAAAACTCCCTTTTAACAGGAAGAAACCTCCAGCAGAACCAGGCTCAGTGTGAGCGGCCATCTGCCACGACCAACTGGGGGTTAGCGAGAACAGAGCAGAGACACAAAGAGAACAAAGAAGCACTAATCCAACTTCGACCATTATGGTCGACTGTATCAAATGCAGGACTGAGATCTAAGAGGACAAGTACAGACACAAGTCCATTATCAGAGGCCATAAGAATATCATTAGTGACTTTCAGCAGAGCTGTTTCAGTGCTATGATGAGCTCTGAAGCCTGACTGAAACTCTTCAAACAGGTCATTGCTGTGTAAATGCTCACACATTTGATTAGCAACTATTTTCTCAAGAATTTTAGATAAGAATGGAAGATTGGATATAGGTCTGTAATTTTTCAAGTCATCTCGATCAACCGAAGGTTTCTTAAGTAAAGGTTTAATTACAGCTAATTACAGCTAACAGGGGCATGTGTTTGATATCTGTGTACTGGTTGGGAGTGGCCCTGTGGGGAAATTCATGTTGGGGTTCATAGGGGGTGGGGGGGGCTCATGGGGTTGAGATTGGAAATCATTCGGGGGTTAGGACTGTTTAATCCAGTGAAACCTGCTGTGAGCCCTCGTTTGGACCAGGTAGACCCTTCTTTTGTACATGGCCCCCTCTCTGGATGAGGATGGAGGTCGTTGGGGCGGGGCTCGTGGTTGGGGTCCGGGCCGGGTCATCCGAGTTCGGCTGGTGCCGGCACTAGTCAAGGCTGGTGCTGGGGTGGTCTGCCTGTCTCCACCCCTGGAGGGAAAGCGACCACCCCCTGGGTCTGGGGGCCGGTTGCCCCTATGGGGTATCAGCAAATGGACCTGGGAGTGTAGAGTATGTATGGGGAGTGTGAGTAAGTTTACGATGTTCATTGTTGTTTGTCTTTATGTTGGGTGTGTGGGTGTGAGTGTTTGTATGTGTATGCATGAGGATGGGAATGTGTGATCGTGACTGTGTGTGCCTGTTTTTTGTGTCGGGTTGGGTCTTGGACTGCTCCCTGTCCTGGATCAGTTAAGGCCTCCCATCAAATGGGGGACCTATTTCCTCCCTGCCACACTACCTGCCTGGTGGTTGGTGTCTCTGCCCACTGGTGTACTTGTGGTTCATGGTGTCCGGGGCTGGGTACTTTGGTGTGTGCCGGCTCACTTCCATTGGCTGCTTGCTAGGGCCTGGATCCCTGGGCTCTGTCGGGCCTCTGCTTGGGGAGTGATATGTCCCGGGGTCTCAGGTCTCTGGGTCCATGGCTGGATCTGCTCTGGCATAGACAGCTGCCGGTGGGGCCTATGGGCTTGTCGCTGCAGCTCCCTGGGGCTACTACACTGTGGCTGCTGGGTGGTTCCCCTGGGACTCTCCCCTGCTCTTCTCTGTGGGGGTTGTGGTAGTCCCGGCGATGGTTCTCCTGGGGTTCCTGTTTTCTGGGGGACCTGTTGATGTCTATGGCTCAGATATCCTCCATATCTGTCCCAGGTCCAGGGGGGCAGGTCTGTGGCTCCTCTCGCTAATGCATACTTTTATGGAGAAAGCTTGTATGCACAAGCGCGCTCACACTCAGACCAACAGGTGTATAGATTCCGGTGTTAACAGATACACAAATGTTCTATATTGAGCCACATTTACCACTAATTACATCTTGCATTCATAAGTACTGTGCACTTTTCGGTAAAAAAGCTGTTATTATGTATGTTTCTGCAGATGTAGAAGCAAGCAAGGCTTTATCTTGTAATCTCTTCATCCTTCTTTCTCTCCTCCATTCTTTTCTCCTTCTCTCCCTTTTTCTTTTTTGCCCTACCTCTCTCTCTTTGGTGCTTTTAATTTTTTCCTTTTCATTTCTGTCTCCATGTCCGTAACAATTGAAACAATCCCAAAGCAGTTTCTAATACATTTTTTTTATAAATATCAAGCAGAGCATTAAAGCACTAGCTGTAATGCTCCACTTGTGAAAGTAAATCTGTTGGGCTTCTTCTTGGCACTCAGACAACAATTCTTAACGCTACTCTGCTGGACACGGTTAAAAAGGAAAAAAAAAACAATATTGAATGTCAGTGGCTGACATCATTCTGTACCGGATATTACCACATGGGCTCAAGAACACTTCTGAAGTTAACTGACAATGGTTAGTTAAAGTTGGTTAAAGTTATAATTCTACAATGCAAAGCAAAAAAAGCCATATATCAACAGTCAGGAACTCCGCCAGCTTTTCTGGGCCAAAGATCCAGAGATCAGAAATTGCCCACAAATTTCTGATTGGTTTGAAGAATCATAAAATTGTTTTTGCAAGAACTGCTATGACATTATCATTAGTAGATTCGTTTTGAGATGGTATATCCCTCTTTTGAGAATGCCTCATAGTGACCTGTTAGCTTAGGTCTCATGGAAAAACTGGGCTGAGGGGATGTCTGCGAGCTAGTTAAAGCAGTCATCTGTGCTGTCCTGCTGATTTGATCTTTCTCGCACTTTGCAGATTATATCAGGAATACCCTGATGAGTTGGATGTTCTGTTTAATATGCAAAACCTCTAGCTGTGCTCTGCCTTTCAGGCAGAGCTCCTTCCTGCCTTCTGTTGCCAGGTTCTGTTTGGTTCCCTTTAGCCGCTCCACAACCCCATCACCCAGTTAGGGACTGGGCTCAGAGTACGTCTTCTAAATTACTGACATGAGGAAGACATGTTAAGGGGGGTAGAGATATTCTAATCTCGCCATGACATGTTGATCAGCATGGCAATGGAGTGATGAAATCAGAGCCTAACCTCAAACTTATACTATATTGGCTAATACACATGTATTTAAACATTTACACATGAGTTGTCTGGCTGAATTATAGTTATACAAAATAAAGATGGTGAGATAGTTATCAACTCCAGGTAAATAAAAGCAGAACATTAAAAATGTGCAAAATGTCCCTTTGAGCTTGTGAGTGTTAAAATACAGCCAAGTTTGACAAAGTTAAAGTTGAATTTTGACAGAATTAAAGTTGTATTCAGACATCCTGTGGCATTAAGCCCTGGTTATTAAAGATCTATTTTCTTCACTCAACTCAGCTTTAATGAGCCACCTCAGGTTGCTGATGGAGTCCTTGGTGAATCAATGTGGTTTCATTGATTTGCTGTTACGACTCATAGCATTGCTGTATGATGAAAGCTAGGTCTAAAGGCACTGTACAGGCAAGCTATTCTTAGATAATATTTTATCACTCAGTCAATTATTGTAGCTTACACCAAATAATTTTTCATCTGTCTTTCTACAATGCACATTGTGCTTTCTAAATAATGCTTGATTGCTGTTCTTCAACTGCTTATTATGTTATTTTGTACCTTTAATGAAACAGAAGCTTTATATGTTTAAACTAAACTTAACAACTGCAAATTAGGGATGGGCTGTTAAAAAAATTCTAAATATTAATGTTGTTATTGTCTACTAAGTTGCCTTGTGATACGTGTTTTAAGGCAAAGTGCAAAACTGTTGCAGAGGTACCTCCGTTCAACAGAATGGAGGTTTCTAAAGTGGACTGAATGTCCAGCACTTAATTGGTTTTGTGATATTGATCTTGTGTTGTGAAAAAATCAATGCTTCAACATTTGTTCTTTAAGAGACATTCAAACAACTTGATCTTTGATGAAGTTGAAACTTTACTGGATATACAGTAAACACACTGTCAAGACAAAGCTCTGGTGTACTCTCAGCTACTGGAAGGATGAATAATTTTAGGTTATTTATACTGACAATTACGGTGGCAGACAGGTGCAAATGCGCAGCAAACGGTTAAACGAGCTGCAAACAGAAAACGAGCTGCAAACACATAAATGATGCAAACACACAAACACAAAAAAACCACTGCAAGTTACAAAAAAATGCAAAGGAAAAATGCTGCAAACTAGCTCCACAAAACGGGAGTGCGCCAGACCACTAGGGGGAGTCGACCACCAACTCCAATGGGACCAGCGCCTTAGTAAACATTAACTGGATGGCCAGAGGAATCTCGGATAGAAGATAGAAAAGGTAGGTTTTCATTTGTGTCTTTTTAAACAGTTAATCTTTTACAAAATTATAAAACAGCAGTATATTTAAGTCCTTAGTATTAGCATTCTAGAGACTTTGATTTATAATAGTTAGCATGTCTCTATTATCTGTAAAGGTAATGCAATCTTCATTAAAACCAGTGTGTTGTGATTGAACTCAACTTTAGTTGTTTTGCTATTTGCAACATTCTTCTTTTGCATTCATTCTGTAACTTGCAGTTGTTTTGTTATTTGCAGCATTTTTCTTTTGCATTTAATTTGTAACTTGCAGCTTTTGGTGTTTGTGTGTTTGCATCATTTATGTGTTTGCAGCGCGTTTTGTGTTTGCAGCTCGTTTAACGTTTTGTTCCGCGTTTGCACCTGTCGGCCACCGTAGACAATAATAAGCTTGATAATGAGACTAATGAGGATGACAAGTGAAAATCTCTGGCACTTGTTGATCAAAGTCTTTGATGGAGACGTCCAGACTCATACTGAAACCTACTCTTAATGTGGATACTGGTACCACCATGATGAAGGACTTTATCTATTGTGGTGATGGATTCCTATTTCGGCAAGTTATAAGCCCAAGCACATATAAAAGACTTGGACTTACTCATCTAACTAGCGAAGAGGAATGATGAGTGCAGAGTATGACCTACATTTCTTTGCAGCTGGCTGATGTACCATTTAGGTATTTATTGGACAGATGAAGCAGCAGCATGTTTTTGAAACTGACCATTTAGTTGTAATGCCTAAACATAACCAGGTTCTAGCAAAACACCAAACCAACTGGTAATACTCAGGCTGAAGTAACCACCTGCCTGAATGTTTCTTTGCATCAGTTCAACAAGGTGTTGGGAACAACTTTCAAAGATTTTGATCAATGTTAACATAGCCAGTTCATCATAAAGTTGTTGCTGAACAAATTTCTCTGTTGCCTAGCATAATGCTGATCATCTATTCCACTACTTCCCAAAGGTATGCTGTTGGACTGAGATCTGGTGACTGTTAAGGTCATTGGAGGACAGTGGATTCAAGGTTCGACGTGTTGTGTGTTTACAGATGGTATTGGTTGTAGCAAGTGGTTATTTGAGCTAATGTTTCCTTTCTATAATCTCATGTTTTCCTTTCTCATCCGTGCAACTGCCACTCACTGAACCTCGCTTCAAACCTGACATTTCACACACTAAATACACACAAAATTCTTCTCACTTCTCTGACAATAAATCAGACTAAACTTTTCCTTTTCTAGGTCAGTAAGGTTTACCGAAATATTTTATATTTGCTAAATGTCAGAATAATGTGGGAGATTTTTTTTGTCATTTTATCACTTTCTAAAACTAAAAATCTTAAATACACTAAGATTAGTAAGCCCTTGAACAATTTGGAAAAGCCCAGATAATGATATGATGACTTTGTAAGTCTCTGAGAGATTAATTCAAACTATGGCATGCGTGTGGACGTCATCTAATGAAATCAGACAAAATTCTAGGAAGAGAGTTCTAGGAGTGTTTAGCCATCATATGGTTCAGAAAAGAGATGGATTCTGTGTTCTAGAAATGAAGGTCTTTTAACACAAAATGCACAACTTAACCTCAGAACAAAAGCAAAACAATTTGCTAGGATCCTGGTGGAAATTGTTAAGAGAGTGTCATTATCCACTGTGAAAAAACTCATTCACAAATTCAGAGAGGAAGTGACCATTTCCTCAGCAGCATAAGCCAAATTACAGTTTGCCAATTTTTAGAGATGTGTCCTGCGGAAATTTAAGTGTGTAGCCACAATATTTATTAAGCTTGCAAGCTTGACATCACCATTACAAATGTGAGGTACAAGGGTGGCATCATCACGTGTGTAGGTACTTTGCTCTAGGAGGTACTAGTACACTTCACAAACAGCATGACATAAGGAAAGAACATTATGTGGGCATATTGAAGCATAATTTCAAGATAACAGCCGAGAAGTTAATGGTTGGGCACAAATGGGTCTTTCAAATGGACAGTGACCCTAAGCATACTGCCAAATCAGATAGAACGTGTCTTAAGGACAACAACAAAGTCAATGTTTTGGAGTTGCCACCCTGATCAAAGTCCTATATAAAATATGCAAACAAACCCGGAAAGCTGTGTGCGAGTAAGGTGGCCTACAAACTCAGTTGCCCCTGACTCAGTTCTGTCAGGACGAGTGGGACAAAATCATAGCATAATATTGTAAGAAACTTGTGGAAGTACACCACAAATGTTTACCTTAATCATATAGTGTAAACGTATGTGTGTAAACTTATATATAAACTTATGTGTGTAAACTTATATATAATTTAAGGCAAATTATAAACGACAATTTCTGTCAATATTTTTATATTTAGCAAAAAGAACTAACTTTAGTAATCTTAACTGACCTAAAACAACAAAGCTTTAGACCGATTTAAGATGAGACAGTGAGAAAATTCTATGTGGTATTTATAAAAAGTGTATGTAAATATCAGATTTTAGCTGGAGTTTCTGAAATATATTGAATTCTCTGATTTGTTGTAAGGTAAACTTTTAGAGAACTCAGTTATAGGAGTTTTGACAGTAATGTATTTTACTTTACTCTTGCTGTATTAGCATCTGGGAATTCACCATGTTTCTGCACCAGAGTGTTCAGATTTTGCTGCTACCGGAGTGAAAGGGGACTTTTGTTAATTGTTATTTCCTCTTTCCTAATAACATGACTACATGTTAGATTCAGCAGATATTTGTTAAACACTTGCAACACTTTTGTTCCGTGGGAACACAAGATATCGATTTAAAAAGAACACTTAAGAACACCCTAGTGGGCCCACCACCTGCAGGGGGAACCGTGAGGGACCGGTGCAAAGAGGATTGGGTGGCGGACGAAGGTGGAGACCTCAGCGGCCCGATCCCCGGATGCTTAGGCTGGCTCTAGGGACGTGGAATGTTACCTCGCTGGGGGGGGAAGGAGCCTGAGCTTGTGCGGGAGGTTGAGAGATATCGACTAGAAATAGTCGGGCTCGCCTCCACGCATAGCGTGGGCTCTGGAACCCATCTCCTTGAGAGGGGCTGGACTCTCTTCTACTCTGGAGTGGCCCACGGGGAGAGGTGGCGGGCTGGGGTGGGTTTGCTTGTTGCCCCCCAGCTCAGCCGTCTTGTGTTGGGGTTTACCCCGGTGGATGAGAGGGTCGCATCCCTGCGCCTCCGGGTCGGGGATAGGTCTCTGACTGTTGTTTCGGCCTACGGGCCGAGCGGTAGTGCGGAGTACCCGGCCTTCTTGGTGTCCCTGTCGGGGGTGCTGGATAGTGCCCCTCCCGGAGACACCATTATTCTGCTGAGGGACTTCAACGCCCACGTGGGAAACGACAGTCACACCTGGAGAGGCGTGATCGGGAGGAATGGCCTCCCCGATCTGAATCCGAGTGGTGTTTTGTTATTAAACTTCTGTGCTAGTCACGGATTGTCCATAATGAACACCATGTTCAAGCATAAGGGTGTCCATCAGTGCACTTGGCACCAGGACACCGTAGGCAGGAGGTCAATGATCGACTTGTTGTCGTATCATCAGACCTTCGGCCGCATGTTTTGGACACTCGGGTGAAGAGAGGGGCTGAGCTGTCCACTGATCACCACCTGGTGGTGAGTTGGATCCGCTGGAGGAGGAGAAAGCCAGACAGACTTGGCAGGCCCAAGCGCATAGTGAGGGTCTGCTGGGAACGCCTGGCGGAGCCCTCGGCCAGGGATGTATTCAACTCCCACCTCCGGGAGAGCTTTGACCAGATGCCGGGGGATGTTGGAGACATAGAGTCCGAGTGCACCATGTTCTCCGCATCTATTGTCGATGCTGCTGCCCGTAGCTGCGGCCGTAAGGTCTGCGGTGCCTGTCGCGGGGCAATCCCAGAACCCGGTGGTGGACACCGGCAGTAAGGGATGCTGTCAAGCTGAAGAAGGAGTCCTATCGGCTGTGCTTGGCTTGTGGGACTCCTGAGGCGGCTGACGGGTACCGTGAGGCCAAGCGTGCTGCGGCCTGGGCTGTGGCAGAGGCAAAAACCCGGGCCTGGGAGGAGTTCGGTGAGGCCATGGAGAAGGACTACCGGTCGGCCTCGAAACGATTCTGGCAAACCGTCCGGCGCCTCAGGAGGGGGAAGCAGTGCTTCGCCAACACTGTTTATAGTGGGGGTGGGAGGCTGCTGACCTCGACTGGGGACATTATCGGGCGGTGGAAGGAGTACTTCGAGGATCTCCTCAACCCTGCCATCACGCATTCCCTGGTGGAAACAGAGGCTGGGGACTCGGGGTTGGACTCTTTCATCACCCAGGCTGAAGTCACCGAGGTGGTTAAAAAGCTCCGCGGTGGCAAGGCTTCGGGGGTGGATGAGATCCGCCCTGAGTACCTCAAATCTCTGGATGTTGTGGGGCTCTCATGGTTGACATTGTCAACATTCCATGGCGGTCGGGGACATTGCCTCTGGACTGGCAGACCGGGGTGGTGATCCCCCTTCATAAGAAGGGGGACCGGAGGGTGTGTTCCAACTACAGGGGGATCACACTCCTCAGCCTCCCTGGTAAGGCCTATGCCAGGGTATTGGAGAGGAGAGTCCGGCCGATAGTCGAACCTCGGCTTCAGGAGGAGCAGTGTGGTTTTCGTCCCGGCCGTGGAACACTGGACCAGCTCTATACCCTCTACAGGGTACTCGAGGGCTCATGGGAGTTTGCCCAACCGGTTCACATGTGTTTTGTGGACCTGGAGAAGGCATTCGACTGTGTCCCTCGTGATGCCTTGTAGGGGGTGCTCCAGGAGTATGGAATCGGGGGCCCTTTATTAGGGGCCATCCGGTCCCTGTACGAGCGGAACAGTAGTTTGGTCCGCATTGCCGGCACTAAGTCGGACCTGTTCCTGGTGCATGTTGTACTCCAGCAGGGGTGCCCTTTGTCACCGGTCCTGCTCATAACTTTTATGGACAGGATTTCTAGACTCAGCCAAGGGCCGGAGGGGGTCTGGTTTGGGGACCAGTGGATTTTGTCTCTTCTTTTTGCAGATGACGTGGTCCTGCTGGCCCCCTCTAGCCAAGACCTACAGCATGCTCTGGGGTGGTTCGCAGCCGAGTGTGAAGTGGCTGGGATGAGGATCAGCTCCTCCAAGTCAGAGGCCATGGTACTCAACCGGAAAAGGGTGGCTTGTCCTCTTCAGGTTGGAGGGGAGTCCTGCCTCAAGTGGAGGAGTTCAAAGTATCTCGGGGTCTTGTTCACGAGTGAGGGAAGAATGGAGCGGGAGATCGACAGACGGATCGGTGCGGCTGCCGCAGTAATGGGGGGCTGTGCGGTCCGTTGTGGTGAAGAGAGAGCTGAGCCGAAAAGCGAAGCTCTCGATTTCCCGGTCGGTCTACGTTCCTACCCTCACCTATGGCCATGAACTTTGGGTCATGACCGAAAGAACGAGATCCCGGATACAAGCGGCTGAAATGAGCTTCCTCCGTAGGGTGGCCGGGCACTCCCTTAGAGATAGGGTAAAGAGCTCGACCATTCGGGAGGGGCTCGGAGTAGAGCCGCTGCTACTCCACATCGAAAGGAGCCAGTTGAGGTGGCTCGGGCATCTATCCGGATGCCTCCTGGACGCCTTCCTCGGGAGGTGTTCCAGGCACGTCCCACCGGGAGGAGGCCCAGGGGACAGCCCAGGACACGCTGGGGGACTATGTTTCTCGGCTGGCCTGGGAACGCCTTGGGCTCCCCTCGGAGGAGCTGGAGGAGGTGTCTGGGGAGAGGGACGTCTGGGTGTCTCTGCTGAGTCTGCTGCCCCCGCGACCCGGTCCCGGATAAAGCGGAAGACGACAAGTACGAGTACGAGTACGAGTACGAGTACTTAAGAACACCTAGCTTTTTTTTGCAGAGAATGTGCACAGATGCCAATACAACCCTAACCAACCCCTGCTTTAAAAAAGCAAGAACTCAACAGACTTTGCATAAAATTGCAGCTGCGCCTTTATATATTACATATTAATATATTAATTAATATATTTGTTTCCTTTTTGTTTAACAGTAATGTTTCATGTCCTTCTTCTTGAAACAGACATTTTGTTAACTGCAGCAATCTTCCACACATACAGATCTAGTTTCAACAGGTTTTACATAATAAAAACCTCATGTATCCCTATGGATAAGGATCTGAGACTATCATTGAATTATATGGCTCTTTTAGCATTTGAATGTGTTTGGAAGAAAATCCTCAGAGAAATTTATGATGGTTATGATGGTCTCTGACTAACAACGTCATAAAGATTTAATTGTTGGGGCTGACAGAAGTGAGATCAACATTTATTATTTTAAGCCAGTTGAGGGAAAGTTAATCGAATTACAGTTAACTTTAGGCTGCGGATATAGCCAAGTTTCAGACTCCTGAAATAGTTATTTTCTTATTTGAAGCATGTTTCTTGCACTAAATTTGGGAATGATATATAGTTAATGATGGTAAAAAGTTTTAATTTCAGGAACTGCTTCCTGTTTGCGTTTAGGTTTGTAGGGCTGCACATTATAATATTGCAACATGTAGCAAATGAAGTGATGTGGAACTAAACCAAACAACATGAGGATGTGAGAAGGTTGTAAATTTAAATGCACTCAACAATTCATGGTGTGTAGTGTCGTGTAAAAGCATTATCAGCTTGTCACAGACTCAGAAAGGCAAATGGATATTGTCATTTACATGCACAGTGTAATAGTTTGACTTTGAATGTGCTGAATAACATTGTTTTATTTCTGTTCACAGCAGATTGGGTAAAAATAATTAAACTGTCAACGTTCACTATTTTGATTAAATTTGAATGCTTTTGAGTGGTCGGTTTTTTTTTGGCTGACACAGGGTGCTTATTCAGATTCAGTGACCAACTAATCTGAAAACAGTTTTTTACCCCTGGGTAAGAAAGTGGTTAGAAATGATAGAAATGCATTACAACAGTAATATTAATAAAACTTAATACTTAGTAATCATAAAGATAACAATAATAAAAAATAATAACAATAGCTTCACATCCCACATTAAAAGTTAATAAAAAAAATTATTTATGAAAAGAAAATCTTGATTATACATAACTGAAAAGATATTATTATTATTAGTATACAAGTAGTGGTAGTAGTATTGTATAAACATCAAATTCCTATAAGGAAAATCTATGTGTGTTGTTATTTTTTTATTTATTTTGCATTGTAGATACTGTAAGTGCGTTACAAAACCCCTGTTTTTTGACAATCTTCAATTCCCACAAGAGCACAGATGATCATCTTGCTCAGTTTGGATGTTGTTTCTGTTTTAAAACACATGCATTTATGCTTGGAAACAAGTAAATGTGAAGCAGGTAAAAATGCAAGTAAACGTTGGACTTGTCAATCTTACCCAGTCTAAAAGCACCCACTTGTTTTGGCTTGGCCATCTCCGCCCTTCATTCCTTCTGTTTATTTCTCCCTGTCCCTGTTTTGCCTATCCCTGCTCTGGATCGCTCTACTGTTTGTGAGGACATTTGTTTGCATTACTGGGAGCACTGTGACTAACAATTCTGCGCATCTGTGATTCATTATTCCAATGGAGAAGTAATCTACCATTTTTTATCTCCCTGTTGATCAGTCCAGACATTCATAAGCCTTGTCTTAGTCAAGGTTTTGTGAAACAATGTCTAATCTCTGTACTTTTTACCTGTCTCCTCTGCTATGACTCATAAAGAAGATTAAAGGCCTTAAATCTCCTTATAAGAATTTCACCATGTGCCACTGAAAGATAACCATTTTAAGTGTTTCAGATATGTTAAACATGGTATTTTCAAATACAGTCCCAGTTCCAAACTTCTTGACAGATGTAGGAAAGTTCTTGCAGATATTTTCAATTTCAGTTTGTTCTGTTTAACATGGTGCTTTTAAAAAGTATTCATGTCTCTTGAACATTTTTACTGTCAGTCTTGGTACAACCACAAACTGTAATGTATTTCACTGGGATTTTATGTGCTAGATTAACAGAAAGAATTGCACATTTGTGAAGTGGAAGGAAATTATATATGGTCTTCAACACATTTTAACAATTAAAAGCCTTAAATGTGTGACCAGCATTTGTATTCAGCACTCCTAACTCAATACTGTAGAACCACCTGTCATTGAAATTACAACTGCAAGTCCTTTGAGGTATGTGTCTACAAACTTTGCACATCTAGAGACTGGTCATTTTTCTTTGCAAAATAGCTCAAGCTCAGTCAGATATGATTACGAGTTTCTGTAAATATAAATATTTCACATTTTGCAGCAGATTCTGAAATGGATATAGGTCTGGTGATGGGGCACACACAAATATACTTTCATCTAAACAAAATTGTAGCTCTGGCTGTTTGTTTAGGTTCTTTGTCCTGCTGTTAGGTAAACCTCTGTGTCCCTGTGTCATATCATTTGCAGCCTCTAACTGTTGCAGTTCTGGTGTGGTTGTTGTTTGCTTCAGGATTTCTTCCTCCTTAGTTCTGCAGTGGACCTGAGCTGCATAGGTGTGGTTATTCAGAAGGCTGCTGCCACCACACCAGAGCGCCATTACTTCAACAACTCACCTGCTTAAAAGGCCTAGAGAGGTGTTTGCTAGATTATCATAGGCAATGGTAATTCTTGTTTTTAGCTTTTAATGTTGTTAATCTACTCAGCTACTTGCATTCATGTCTCCTCACTTTTTGAGGAACCCTTCATGAGAGTCTTATGTCATGGAATTTCTGATCTATCTCACCTCCTCGGATTACACATCGTCAAGCTCAGATCAAGAACTAAGATACTGACACCTCTACAAGTGCCTTCCAACAAACATTTATTTCTGGTCCTCATCTTACCAAGCCCATCCACCCACAATGCTGCATTTCTCCACACCACGTCCCTTCCCCTGCCAAACCCCAAGATTCAACTAATCCAAGTAAATCTATACTTACATATTTCCTAACGTCATACACACCACAACCTCTCCATCTCTAAGAGCCTCCTGAGAAGCTGCTGCCGAAACACCTTAATTCTTGAAGAAAAATCACAGCCCTGTACAGCACAATAAACCATTTCAACTTGTTTTTGTGTCCAATGGAGAAAACACTCATACTCTCTCATCATTATTCTTGGTGATTGTAACAGTGCAATATAGACAGCATGTCAATTGCCCAACCAGACATAAAAACACACTCGACCACTGTTACACAGCTCTAAAAGATGCATGCAGTGCTGTCCCCTGTGCATGGTTGGGACTCTCTGATCTCTGCCTGCTTCATCTCATACCAATTTACTGACAGAAACCTAAAAGTTCGTAAAACTTTGTGGTGGACTTGTGGTTAGAGAGCAGGGCATTTGCGTCCTGGAGAGGCCACAAGTACCCTGGTTTGAATCCCACAGCCTCCCACTCTGGGTGCTTGAGCAAGACCCTTAACCCCTGAATGCTATGACAGCTGTGTAGTAAAGAGGCAGAGCGCAGCAATTGACTGCTCACACAGGTGTCGGTAGAGACTAATTAATGCCAGAAAAAAGGAGCTGAGAGAGCAGAAAGGCGTGTACGTGGTAGGTGGCTGGAGACAGACGCGCTCCAGGACAAGGAGCGAGTGAGACCCGAATGCTGCATTCCCGGGAGGTTGACAGTGCCGATGACCAGGGCAGAGGGCCCGTGATTGTGAGTAGCGATCTATATCTGTCTGAGACGATTGGAAATTACCGCCGAAAAGCGTGCCATTCGGCAGAGGTGTGGCATATTGGTACTGGCATCTCCCTGTTTTTCCTCTGGTTATCCTGGCCTGGTGGGGGCGTGGCACACCAGAGGAGTGGAGCGGTCCTGGGGCGCCACCAGACCAGCTGTGTGCAGACGCAAGAAGTACGCTGTGGACAGACCAGTGCAATCAGAGGAGATGTCGCAAGTGGCGCTCAAGCAGGGGCTGCTGGGCCATGGGTGGTTCACCAGGTGACTTTTAAGGACTACAATTGGACCATCTTTACTCATATCTTTAACAACTCTCTGGAGCTGTGTGAGGTTCCATCCTGCTTTAAACATTCCACCATCATCCTGGTCCCTGCACCATCACAGGATTAAACGACTACAGCCCTGAAGCTCACATCTGTGTTCATGACATCCTGTGAGCGACTGGTGTTGAAGCATCTGAAGGACATCCCATTCCCCCTGCTTGGACCCCTTGAAGTTTGCTTCCTGGGCAAACAGGTCGGCAGACAATTCAATCAACTTGGGTCTACACTTCATCCTTCACCTTGACCACCAAGGGACTAATGCCAGTATCCTGTTTGTAGCTCGGCCTTCAACACCATCAACCCAGACATCCTCCACCAGAAGCTCACCCAGCTCACAGTGGCGGCCTCAATTTGTTAGTGGATCACCAGATGGGAAGCATCTTCTCCCCTTCAAGCACCATCAGCACTGACACCCCAAAAGGGGGTTCTCTCCCCACTCCTCTTCTCTCTGTACACAAATGATTGCTCCTCAGTTGACTTATCAGTGACACTCCTGGAGTTTGGAGATGATTTCACTGTCATTGGTCTGATCCAGGACAGTGACGAGTCTGCATACAGATGGCAGGTGGATTGACTGGGCCACTGGTGCGCACAGAACCACCTCCAGCTAAACTCACTAAAGACAGTGGAGATGATGGTGCTTCCAGAGAACACCCCCTACACTGTTTTCATGGTATACTATGAAACAGTTGTATTTATTAAAAAATTAAATAAAATGCACCCAGAAACATCTGTCACCTCATGTTACCAGGGAATAGGTATGGGGAGAATTAGATGACAACTCCAGCTATAATTAACCTTTTTTGAAACAAAACTAAACTATCAGTCTCCAACAGCATCAGAACCAAATTAAAACCCATAGAAGTGGATAAATTCACAAAAAAATACATACTTGTAAATAAAAAGAGGAGTGCCCAGCTGCCAGGCAACAAGCAGCACATAATTTGATTGTAAGAGCTGGCTTTAGCACCACTGGCCAGGGGAGCTGTTAATGCACTAATGCTATGCTGGGTGTTTCTGTACCTACCAGCAGCTTCACCAAACAGATGATTATTCTTGCGATTACTGTAGGACAATCAGACCTGCTATTTTTGTAATAATTTATTTAACCCTTGTTGATACTTAGATGTTTATTTTATTTATTTCGTAAACATGCCTTAGTGAAAATGGTGACTGTCCAGTGAAAAGAAATTACCAACCAAAGAAAACAATATCAAAATACTTAAAATAATAAAACCAAAGTCAGTGCCACATGTAGGTGGTCATATTAACATATTCTCTGGTGTTAAACTGATTTGATGTAGATTCTTTGAAATCTTTAATCATTAAAAAAAATATTTAAAACATTTCCAAAATAAAAAAAACGAAATCATTAATCATATCTTACAACAGCTCAATACGTTTCACAGCAGAGATGACCAAGACTGTATTTTCTGAAACAGTGTTGTTGTTTTTACCTTTTCCCTCAGAAAGTACATGATATTTACAAATAGTAAAAATATTTCTAAATTGTACAAATACAGCTGTGAAGTAATATCATCCAAACAAAGCACACCATATAGAAAAAATGTCAATCAATGTGCATTTCATCACTAAATAATAGAGGTGATATGTAAGGCAAGCAAGGCAGAGAAAAATGAAAAAACAAATAATAACAATAAAAATAAAACCAACATACTTAATTTGCACTATTCTTCTTCTTGGCTTCTATTTCATATATGGTGTGAGGAATTCATTATTTGGCCGGCTCTCTTATTGTACAATAAGTCTTTTAACCAATGTAACCACCCCCAGTCTCTGTCTCCAGCATGTGTCTTCAGCCTGGCTGTTCTCAGCCTCAGGGATAGTTTATGCCTCTGCTGGGCTTTCTAAAGTCAAAGTCTGCTTAATGTTGAGACCAGCAGCTTTGCTGTTCAGGAAAAATACAAATAGACAAACAGATGGTTTAAGCTGTGTTCCACTTCATCATCTTGCTTAACATTATACAGTGTGGTATAAATCCTTGCCTGTTTGTCTTATTTTTGTTGAGAGACAAGAGAAGATTGAATGCATTGAAGTCAATAAAAGCTGGGATGTCATGAGGAAAAAGGGTTTATATGAAAATTGAGACTGTTCGTTTTATTCTCTCATATTTTTTAACATCAATTTAAATGTCAAGATTAATCATGTGGGTAAAGATGGGATCTGCATGACAAGAGCTGTTATTGAAGTTGCATCAAACATTCAGCTCCTGGATGGTGCTCTATCAACCATTTCCCCCTGACGACTTTGGCAATGAAAGAGGTAGCTTTTCAGATGCATTCGCACCTTGCTGTGCAGTGAGGCATAGATGAAAGGGTTGTAACATGCAGAACTCATAGCCACTAAATGGCAGCAAACTTGTAGGACATTTATGTAGCGTTTTCCAATGATGAGGAACTCCGGGTCCAAGTCCAACAAAAGGTTCAGCACCTAAACCATATGAAACATACGACAAATTTGGATTTTATTAGAACAACATAAGGGTTAAAATGTCTTGAAATGTCATATTATACAATAGTAGTTCACATTTTGTTGTAGGGAAGTTGTGTTTAAATGTAAAAAACACATAATGCCTTGCCTGCAGTAGATAACTTTAATGGCATTTAAGTATAAATCCAGTTAGTTTTAACTATAGGCTGAAGCTAACGGCTTGTCCAAGAGGGGCCAAGATCAAAGAACATTGTCTACTAACTTAAAAAAAACCCTCAGATCTCAAAAACATCAGAATGCGAACATTATTTTATGAGCCTTTAAACCATCGTCATGCTTGGACTACTCAGAAATAAACGGCAATTAACATAGAGGTAGAAGGTGTTGCATCCACCAGTCACTTTTCTGTGTGCAACAGGTCCTAAGAACGAAACATTTAAAGTGTTTGCAGTGACAGTAACTGCCTGATATAAAAATGAAGAGGTGGAAAAATCAACAAAACTTTTGGTATCTTAACCCCCAACTTTTATTGTTATAACGTAGGATTATTCCTACAAACAATGTTTTACATGTTTCATTCTCAGTATGGAATTTCCTGCTGTAAGTAACCATTGGAAAATTGATCCACTGTGGTCATAAGGGGATGAATATGGTCAGCATCAATAATCAGGTTGGAAATTAGCAGTCATAGATGACATTTCACAATTCTATTATTTTAACCAGTGTGTGCATTAACAAGGTGTTTTGTTTATTCAACTGCCACTCTGAAATACTGAGACCAGCCTCTCTGGAAACTCTGGTGAAGGCAACAATTACGAACACAGGACTGGATTCCAATTTGGCACTAAAAGAAGAGATTGGAGATTAGTAATAGTTATAAGGATGATAAATCAACTGGTTTGAAGTGAGCAGGGGCTTATGGGTGCTAAAGAGATTGGAGATCCTGAAGAAGGTGAGTCAATCCACAAAGCTGAGGTTGGCAGGAGATTGTTAAATGGCAGTTTTGTAATGTTTGTTTTTTTCTGTGAAGAGGAGGAAAACAAAGGAATCCTGATAGCTGTTAAAAGGGGACTGACGGAGAAGGAAAGAGAAGGACCTGGGTAGAGATCCTCTCCAACAGACATCAGGAACAATGAAGCGGATCATTGGAGTTCAGAACTCAGACATCGAAGTAAGGATCTGGATTCTGGCAGGAGAGACGAGGAACATTAGTGTCAGAGCTCTGAGGGTGAAGAACACATCATGATTGCCACCCATGTGAGCAAAACAATCTGGTGTTAGCCTCAGGGAACCAGCTCCTCTTAGTGCTCCTCCTGATGAGCCTTAATGTGCTGCAGGGCCTGCAGCTGCTGGTCACACCCTGGCAGAAGAGGAGAAAAACACATACACCAACCTGCGCACAGTTCAGTGGATATGACAGTACCCCACCCATTAACGAACGGTTAAAAGGTGGGGTGCTTTTGATATCTGAAACATATTTCAGATATCAACAATGAAATTATGACTAGTCAAAAAGAAAATTTGAGATATTTCACCTTTTGTGCTGAGTAGTCATAATTCCTATTAAAGATGTAACTCAGATAATACTCTCACTTCTTTTGCAATTAGAAAATAGTGCTTGTGAAGATGATTTCCTCATTGTTTCATGAAAAAAAACATGCAACAGTCTTGCAAGATTAAAAATGTGTCTGCAGGTTGTATGCAAAACCTTCTGCTGTTGTGAAATGAAACTTTGACATCTTTCAGGCTCTGCAACATAATCAGTCACCTCCACTGTGTAACTTTATCCTCCCCTTAGTCCTTATAATGAAGAAATCTTAATCTCTTAGTCTTCTTCATGGCTCATCAAGAAAGTAATGTTGGCTTTGCAGACTCTATTACTTTAAAATGGGGCTCTTTGATAAATGATGCAGAAAATCTAATCTCACTGGCAATAAGTTTCATTTTAGGCCTCTTCCCTGCTGTTCAGTTTATGATTTGGTGGTTGATACAAATAGATGTAGAATGCGAATATAACCTTAAGATCTTCTGAAATTCATCTGAGCCAGATAGAAAAAGGGGTCAATAATAAATAAATAGACATGGTTAAACATCAGGCAGATAGTTGTTTGTTTTCAGTTTTGCTTGTTTAGCAATTACCTGGAGAGGCAGCCAGCACAGGGCAAATGCTAGCACTGAGGCCACCAACAGAGAAAAGGTCTTTTTTCTTCTTTGACTCCAGTGCTGTTGACTGCTGGATGGCTCCCCAGGAACTGAATAGCGTTTCAGGCTAACAGTGATGCCGCAGTAGGAGATGCTGACAGACAGCAGTGGGATCATGTAGGAAGTTATAAGAATGAAGAAGGAATATAACAACCGTAGATTGCCACTATCGGGCCAGAATTCCTCACACACCACCAAGTCGATCCCACTGGGACGAAGGTCCAGGTAGCGTGTGTAGAGAGACGGAGGTGCAGCCAGGGCCAGAGACAAAAGCCAGACACACAGAGTCACTGCCCCACAGCCCCAAAGAGAAATTCTTTTCCGTACTGGATGAGCTGGGATAAGGAAATAAGACACAAACGCAAATAAACAGTAAGGAAAGCATTAGATCTATCTATAAAACGTTATTTTAAAAAAAGTACAGTTTACTTTATACAATATGTTTAGTTTTAAAACCACTGACTATAAAGACTTGGACAAACTTGTTGGCACCTGGAGACATCTGTGTTAAAATAAATTCATCTTTTATTCCAGCGTCATAATCTCACAGTGACAAATTTAGAAAAATCAAACTTTTAATTTGAGTTAAGAATCTGATTTTAAGAAAAGTAGGTTTAAAAAAAAACAGTAGCATTTATCTATTTAAAATTTATTTAAAAGTAATAGAATAGAATAGAATAGAATAGAATAGAATAGAATAGAATAGAAAGTCTCCACGGCTCCAGGTGCGATAAAGGTGCGTAATGACCCATAGCTAGAGCATCCTCTGTATATCTGTCAGTTCTATAAGTACACTGGTGAATGTCAAACCTGGGGTCGAGGCTGGACATGATATGAGCCCAGATCAGTTTTTCGAGGCACTTCATGATGATGGGTTTAAGTGCCACTGGACAATAGTAATTTAAAACACAGGTGGTGTTTTTTTTTTGGTAGTGGAACAATTCTGGAGGACTTTAGGCAGGATAGGAATATGGCCTGACCAAAAGACTGGTCAAAAATCTTGCTAAAAACCCCAGCTAGCTGGGCTGCACAGTACCCCAACTGCCCTGAGACACGATCAGGTCCTGCTGCCTTTTTGGGTTAATTGTTCATAGAACATTTCTGAATTGGTGCTCCTGCACTGTGAGCATGTTGCTGCCCCAACAGCTAGTAGGTGAAGGGCATCTGTCTTTGGGGAATGTACCATAAAGCGTGCAAAGGAGCAGTTCAGCTGTCTGTCAATGAGGCACCACTCTTGTCAGCTGACAGGATGATGGGTCTATAGTTGGCTGAATGCTGGACCCCCTGCCACACCTGCCTGGTGATGTTGGCCTGTAGACAGTTCTGGATTCTCTTCCTATAAGCAGCTTTGGCCTCTTTTTAGGTTGGCTTTGGCAGTATTGTACAGCTTCACATGACCAGACCTGAAGGTGGTTTTCCTTTCCTTGAGCAGGCTCTGCACCTCTTTTGTCATGAAGTTTTTTTTTTTTCGCTTTCTATCGCTGTGCACAACCTGATTTATTCCAAGACAGCCCTTGTGTACTGCTCCAGGTCTACATGTCCAAAAACATCTCCGTCTGTTTATCTTTTAAATTTTTACTTTTCTTTGCAAAGTTGATCGTCTAATTAGTAATCCATCACTTTCTGTTTAAATGACATGACATTGAGGCTAATCTTCTTTAGCAACTGGTCATTACGCTAGCTAAGTACCCATACTTATCTTACCACTACGAACAATGAGGAAGATTTTGCAGATGGTAAACAGTCTCCAAAGTTCACTGTTAAAGAACTGCAGTAAATAGTGGCATCAGGTCTCCAATCAACAATCAATAAACAGTATCTATGTGCTAACTGGCTGATTGGGATTGATGCAGAAGAAAAGCAATTTTATACCAAAAATCACAAATGTATACATGCAACCAGAAGAGGCTAAGATTGGGCTTTTTAGCAACAATCACTCCAGGTCAGACTGGATTTGAATAAAAGATTGAATATACCCATCATACTGTAAAGTGTGGTTGAGGATCTGTGATGCTGTGGGTCTTTTCTTTCCAAATGTCCTTAAAACCTTGTTAGATTATGAAATTAGAGATTTACTCCTACTCGTACTCATCGTCTTCCGCTAAATCCAGGACCGGGCCGCGGGGGCAGCAGACTCAGCAGAGACACCCAGACGTCCCTCTACCCAGACACCTCCTCCACCTCCTCCTAGGGGAGCCCAAGGCGTTCCCAGGCCAGCCGAGAGACACAGTCCCTCCAGCGTTTCCTGGGCCGTCCCCTGGGCCTCCTCCCGGTGGGACTTGCCTGGAACACCTCAACTGGCTCCTCTCGATGTGGAGGAGCAACGGTTCTACTCCGAGCCCCTCCCGGATGGCCGAGCTCCTCACCCTATCTCTAAGGGAGTCCCCAGCCACCCTACGGAGGAAGCTCATTTCAGCCGCTTGTATCCAGGATCTCGTTCTTTCGGTCATGACCCAAAGTTCGTGGCCATAGGTGAGGGTAGGAACGTAGACCGACCGGTAAATCGAGAGCTTCGCTTTTCGGCTCAGCTTTCTCTTTACCACAACGGACCAGCACAATGCCCCCCATTACTGCAGCAGCCGCACCGATCCATCTGTCGATCTCCCGCTCCATTCTTCCCTCACTCGTGAACAAGACCGTGATATACTTAAACTTCTCCACTTGAGGCAGGAACTCCCCTCCAACCTGAAGAGGACTAGCCACCCTATTAGAGATGTATTTATTTTTTATTACTCATTGTGAAATAAAAGGTTAATTAATTTTTGGATTTTATACATTCTTGTAGTGGGGTGCAAACAAATTTGTACCTGTCTGTTAATAGTGAATGTCATTTTTCTTCTACTTGATCAGATCGGGTGGAATATTCATGTGAATGTATTGGTATTTAAGATATTCCATTTCTGGAGGGATAATATTTATGAAGTATATGATATAGGTGAATTTTCTAAAAAAAAAAAACACGTCCAAATTTATTTACCTACAACAATGTAGCGATCAACAGCAATGGCAGTGAGTGAAAGCACTGAGGCAAAAACTGTGGCACACTGCAGCAAGGGCACCAAGTGGCAGAGAGGTTGTCCAAAAGCCCAGCCATGGCTGTCGAAGGCATAAGACACAGTCATTGGGACACAACTTAGGCACATCAGTAGGTCGCCGGCAGCTAAATTACCAATGAAGAAGTTGGTGGCATTGTGTAGTTTCTTGTCTGCCAAAATACAGGCCAACAAGAATGAGTTTCCAACACCTGCAACAACCACAACAAGGCAGTAAAGAGGCAAAAATAGAGGTTTGAACCGTTGAAGAACCTCCATCCCAACAAACATGTCCAGTGGGTCACTGTGATTGAGTCCTTGGCCTTTGTTGCCTTCTGATCCTCCTGTTGCATGAGAAGCATTACCAGTCACACCAAAATCCCTATCCATAAAGATGTCCATGTTCATGCAGGTAAACCTAAAGAGAAAGGTAAGAATGAATCATTAAGCACTCAAGTCTAAAGTATGTAATTAGTCATCATCAAGGGATTATAATACCATTATATTATATATAATATAGAATTAGGCAGCATGATTATGTTTTCCTAATTTCATGTTTTGAGGTAAGTATTAGGTTGAGGTGCATCATGTTGTGTACATTGGCTGACAAAAAATGAAAAACAGAGTGTGAATGGGAGGATGAACCTCAGGGAAGGAAGTTGATGACCTATTTTGAGAGACCTCCATCATGCAATACCACAAGCTTCCTGTATGAGAGATTTATACCATATGACCAGATGACAGCTGCAACTCTCCACTTATTCAGGTGTGGTATTTGCACTGCACAAACTGTAAATGATAGTTCACCTGGTTCAACTGTGAAAACTGCTCGATGGCTTTTACTTGTTTACAACATAAGAATGAAGTTTGATCATATTCTAGGGCTGATCCAAGGATCTCCCTAAAACATCCACTTATTATTGCAAGGAGCCCTGTGTACAAAGGCCAGGAACTTATGAGTTTAATTACCCATATTTATCAGATGTCAGAAATCCATTGTTATTCAGTGTTGTGTGACTCAACTTCTTTTGTCTCTCTAATGACGAAAGCACAGTAGGAAAAATGTGGAGTGGTGCATCAACAATTCTTGGCCTTAACATTACATAGGATTCTTTGCACTGAAGTCTGCAGATACAACACAGATCACTGGAATTCAGTTGTGGATGATTGTTTTTTCAGACACATCAACACTTAAAAATAGATTAACAAAAATAGATTAACACTTTAAATAGACTAATAGAGACATTGTTTTCTTTACTGGTCATGTAAAGAACAATTTATTTTGTCCTTAAGTTGGACATCATCCACAAGGAGCCATATAGCCTGTTAGCATACCAGAGGCCTAATTTAACTTAACCAGACAAATTGCTCCATGAACTAGAAATGTCACCATCAAATCAATCTGACATTTCTTTCCAGGGTGGGTACAGTTTCCGGAGGTTGAGATAAGCCTATTTCCTGGTTGTGCCATTCCTTAAGTTCCTTTAAGTTTTAGTGTTGGTACCCCCTCCAGCATAAACGAGCTTGGTGGGTCATAAGAGACCAGTTCATGGATGTTAATTAACGTCATTTGTGGCCAGACCTATAGTGGATATGATCCTCCTTAAAAACTGTTATAATTGAACTTGTATAACTGAATGAGAGTTATGTTTCAAACCTTAATAAAAATAAATACACTGCCAGAGAGCACAAGAGCTTGTGTAAATCTTTGATGCTTCTAAACAGCTAGGTGAAAGTCCATATGCAACTAATATACTTATAACATTAGTTTGTCAACTTATGCAAGAGGGTAAGACTACATACATACTTAATGATTTATGTTATGAAAGTCTAAGTCAGCCAGTATTTAAACATTTCTGTTTCAACAAATTCATTTCTTGCTGTTTGTTCTAGGTTCTCTTGACTCTGTGGACCATTGGTGTCAATATGAAAATCCTTGTGTGCTGAGTGGTTTTAATAAAAAATCTTTTAGAGTTTGAGGTGACCATTGCTACTGTATTTTATTTCTGAATACTAAATGTCAAATAAAACATTACTAAGATAACAAGGTTTTTTGATGAATCTCACCAGCATAGTTTTCTATGCTAACAAGAAAAACTGTAAAATATTACCGGCAGATCTTTTTTTATATTTAAAGGAAACTGAATTTACTCAAATTCTCATAGGAAATGTTTTTGAAGTTTCTATGACTTCTCTGGGGAGCCTTCTGATGAGAAGGACACATTTTTCTGCTCCAATGCATCGCAACACATCATGCATTTGAACATTTTACTCACCAGTGGCTTTGCTTCGAAGAGCTGCCAAATCCCATTTCTGAGTGCTGAGTGCAGCTGTTATATATATATATATAGTGCATACCAGCAAAAAATGTAATGAAAAGTGTAGAGTTGTGATCACATCTGAAGTGTAGTTTGTACGCATGAATGTCAAAGATTAGTTTAGCCCTTTTTAACATAATCCAGAATAATAACAGTCCTTATCTGCAGCAACTCTGCCAAGACGAAGACCATCTCTTTCAAGTCATTACATTCAATTTAGAGCCCTACAATGAGAAGAGAGGTGCTTGGAAATTTAAATCTCACAAACCTGCTTTCAAAAACATTTGGCAGGAGATTTAGGAGTAATGGAGGAATAATTGTTTTACTACTCTATGACAATTTTAATCTAATATTTTTCACAGTAAACTTGAAATTGAAACACTTGTTTTCCCATTTTAAATCAAAACTCAATGATCTAATGTTGTTTGTGATTACATTATATGTTCGTCATTATTATTATTTTTGCTCTGTATTTGATGGCATTTTTCTCTATGACTTGTAAAGTCCATTTTCATGAGGCAAAGGGCTGAGGTGGCTGCTTCCCATCTTCATGTGGCCTTTAAGTTTTGGCAGCTAATAAAAGAGCAAACAGCTGCAGTGGCGACAGAGTAAATAACTGTCTGTACTTAAAATGATTTTCAGATGCCAGTAAAGCTCTTCATTAATGTGAACTGCTCCGTTTTCAAAACAAAACTGTGACCTTTATCCATACATCAGTGTTTCCAATCTGTTTGTTTGTTATTAAACTAAATTGATCTGTTTATTTTTCCTAAATTTAGATGTGTGATTTAAATGCACTACAGTACACAAGTCATTTCAGTGAGACAGTTAAATAAGAAATTTTACTTTCACATTTAGAGGTATGAATCATGAATGGAATGTGTTGTCATCGTCAGCTGCTGATAATTCCCAGAAGCACAAAGATCACTTGCAACATCTAACCCTTCTTAATTGCTGAGACAAATCTGCTAATCTTCTGAATACAGATTGGTGCTGTCACTAAACAGATTATCCATGGACTAAATTTGTTTGTTGCAGGGAGGGCATCGTTAAATGCGGATAGGATGTGTATGTGACTATAGAGACAGTGCCTTGCAAAAGTATTCATACCTCTTGAATCTTTTAACATTTTGTTTCATTACAACAACAAACTTCAGGTTCTTAAGCATTATGTATGGAAGAAAATTAACATGCCACTTCATCCTAAACACTTCATCCTACAATGGTGGCAGTGTCATGTTGTGGGGATGCATTTTTCTAGCAGGAATAGGGAAGCTGCTTAGAGCTAGTAGAAAGATGGATGGAGCTAAACACAGGGCAATCCTGGAAGAAAACCTGTTAGAAGTGGCAAAAGACTGGAAACTGGGCCAACATTTACTTCCAAGTAGGACAACAACTCTAAACATACAACCAGAGCTGCAATGGAGTGGTTTAGTTCAAAGCTGTTTTGCAAAGAAGAATGGGGAAAAAATTACAGTGTCCAAAAATGCAGATGTGTAAAGAAATACCCAAAAATACTTTCAGTTGTAACTGCTGCAATAATTGTTTCTACAGAGCATTCACTCATGGGCGATGATTACAAATGCACACCACACTTTTCAGAGTTTCATTTGTAGCAATCTTTTAAATCATGTAGTCTTTCCTCCACTTCACCATTAACATTGCAAAACATAAAATACATTACAAAATGTAAAATACTTTAGGGGCATGAATACTTTTGTGCATGATACATGTATGCAACAGTAGGTAAATTAACAAAGCATCATTGGGGGGGGGTCATCTTCTATAATATCTTGTGCATATTGTAGCTGTGGCTGTTTTAATGAGCTGCATCTCTAAGTATTTATATTACGTAACTACTTCCAGTTTTACTGTTTTCTGAAGAACTGTGAACAAAGTCTTCTTGTCTGACACTGCCAGCGTCTAGGCCAACCAGGGCACTGCTTTTATGTAGGAACAACAACAAAGTGTCTGCCTCTCTCTGTTTTTTAAATGAACACATCCAGAGAAGCACATGTTTTGCTTCATGTTGTTTTCTTTACTTACATTCAACAGCCTTGTACCAAATATTTATTAGTCATAAATTTAGCCCTTTATTTGTGTGACCATATGAAGGGAAATAATCTTGCTTGCACTTGAAAGTGGCACCAGTTTTCCTGATCACATTGTTGTGGTGGAAGCTGTTCATTGCATTGTGCTACATATTGTTTGAAAATACTTCAGTATTTCAAACACATCAGAACATGGTCAAAGCACTCTAAGGGAAAGTAAACAGTAGAAAACGAACATGCCTTTGGATGTTGACTTTTCATCTCTAGAAATGTTTTGTGTTTCTGCTCACCTCAGCCTAGCAGCTCTATTTTCTTACTTAAAGAACATAAAATTTTAGTTTAGCTAAAGTAATGCTTCTTTCACGAAACAGTATCCTCTAACTATAAAGGTTTTTTTCTAACCTTCCAAACTGTTATTGTATTGTTCTGTTAATTTGCTTTTATCTAATAGAATGATATGTATTAAAATACCTTGGATGTACAAAACAGTCCTTAGCAGATGTTTTGTTGTAGTTTAGATGAAATGTTTCAGGTAACAGTTTCTTCTCTAAAATATGAGCACTCTACATCTACAGGTTTATATAATGGTTGTATGTTTGGGTTTAATTGCATGAGATCTACAGTATTTATACAAGGCCTTTATGTTGCAACACATTTTGTAAAACTCAGTAGTCGTTGCGATCCAGTACAGCAGCATTACAAATTGTTTGAGCTCATACAAACAGATTTGGGTTTTCAATCCAAAACTTGTTAGTAACCATTATTTTCTCTAAATCGCTTTCCACCCGGAGCTGGCTTGGGCTGACTGTAGACCGAAGTATGTGTTCAATTGCTAATTTGTTATCCACATGTCTGTAATTCACAGCAGGAGCATGTGCTCTGATCCCATCTGGTCTCTCAACATCTACCTTATCTGACAGCTTAGAAGGATCCCACCCTTGCCTGGTAACGCTGTTGCCATGGCCTTCGTGGAAATCATCCAGACCCCACAGCTAATTTGTGAGGCGTGATGTGAATTGAGCACTCTCAAAATGCAAAACAGGAAGGACGTCTCCTGTAGATGTTTTCTCATCCTGTTTGGTCTGCTCTCTTATTTCCCCATATTTCACATTCACTTTTTTACCTCCCTTAGAGTCCACTGACATTTCCCTGTTTTGAGCAATTTTAAATATCCGTCGTCCTGAGAGTGCCAAAGCATTCAGTTGGAGCTGGAGGCACAAGTTGGATAAAAGTGAAACACAAAAGATGATAAAGGTGAATTTATGCATTTTGAAGAGGTGACATAATGATGTCTCTTATTGTCTACATTGGGTATCTCAGATAAACAATGCTTGATATCCACTTAAACTTGAACCAGTTTAAACTAGAGTCAGACACTGTGTTTTAGAGTCAGTAAATGACTGAGATTTCGCTCTGCAGCTCCTCTGCTTCTTCAATTTTGCATCAGCTACTAGCTAAATGTTATTTTTAATTACTGCTCATTTCATTACTGAGGGTCAAATACATTGGCTTACTTAAAACAAAATGTTAGGTTGATTTAAGAAATTTTTTTCTCCACATAAAATGTAGCAGCTGCCATTCAAAAACAATAAAACCAAAAAAGCTTTATTATTTCTTTACCTTTAGCAAGTTGCATACATGAAGATTTGATTACTGCAGTTTGTCTTGTTTCTGTTCAGACTTACTAAGAGTAGTGGTTTTGAGTGTATAATTGCTTTTCATGTAAATGTATAAATTGCATAACTAAAAAGCTAAACAATAGTATAAAACCGTCAGAAAAGGTGGCTTGGAGTTGTACCCCAGTCCTACAAAAACTTATATCTAGGCATAACATGAGCAAACGGAAATGGCCAAACTTGGCATAAAAACAGTATAAACCAGTAAAGAACAAACAAAACTGAAGAGTAAATATACTGCAGAACACAGGTGTGACAGGTGTGATTGACATGGTGCAGGTGGACCAAATGAAGCTGATTACCAGCTAACTGAGGCATGGAGTGATGACAAAAACATAAATGAGCTAAATCCAATGACATAATCTAACAAAACGAAAATCTTGCAGATGTAACAGAACTGAAATGCACCATAGACACAAGACTTACAAAAAGTATGAGAACCGCAATCAAAAGAATGAACTAAAGCACCACCTGGAAAACAATCACGATCAGAGGAAAAACCCAAAACAAAACAAACACCTTCAAATCATGACAAAAACAAAAGGTCTAAGCTTTCAAAATTGTTTTCATTTTCTCCAAAGTGCAATCCCTATGAATGGAGTGCTTAAGTAGATGCAGCCCAGGAGAAATTCTTTGTTATGCAGGATTTAATTAATTCAAAATAAATTTATAATAAACTTGCTGCTTTGTTCTATGTTTATTTTGCATGTTTGATCAAACAACCCAACAAAGTAACTTTTTGTCTATTTTTGTCCTATGATAACTAAGTGAAGTATTGCAACCAATTTTAAAAGTATCTTACAATATTTATGAACATATATCTTTTTAAGTAACTGCATGGCAAGCCACCAAAGCACAGGTGAACTGCAGATTTTCTCAGAAAATGCATCTGTTCTCTGCTCCTTTGAAATGCCACATAAAATCCTGCAGTGCTGGAAAACATTTAAAGAAGACAAGTGCTGCTAATCAGCATTCATCTTAAATTGGGCCAAATTACAGAGCTTTTTATAGTGGTAATTAAGTCCTTTAACAACTCAAGTTCTCTGATTCATTTTTCTTGTACTTTATATGAATAGGAACAAATTACAATCAATTGTCTGATATAGAAAGCAATTGATATTTGGATGGCATTTATGATCTATGTATTTAAAATAAATTCCAAAATATGATTACTTTGTCTTAAGTGATTGCTTAGATCTATGTGTCTAAATTACCAGTGCATGCAGCCTGTTATCAAATAAAGATCTTACCTTTTCAAAATAGAGAGAATTCCTCCTGTGTCTCTTCACCTTTGAAGACAGCTCACTTTTTTTCTTTTCCCTTTTCTCCTGATTATTCTTGCATTCTGCAGTTAAATGCTTCCTTCCTTCAGCCCAAAAAACCCTACATGTGATGTTCAGAGTGTGGGAAAAAGATGGTGTTTCTCATTTAGTGCTGAATGAGAGTGACAGGAGAAAAGGGGAGAGAGAAGGGACCCATGTTACCTCTCTCCCTTTAAATCCTTACAAAATGTGCGCCCTCCCACATTTGTTCTTTTATTGTGTCTGCATTTCAACACATTCACACTTCGCATTTCCAGACAAATACACACGCACACACAAAAGCACCAAGAGCCGGCTATTATTTGACCTCAGCCAAAAGAACGCCTGGTTTTTGAGCTATATTCGAAAGCCTTGATTGCCTTGCTGAGATATCTCCTACCTGTGGAAGAGCGAGAGGGGGGTAGAAAAGTGAGCAACCACATGAAAAATGAAAAGAATTGCACTGTATGTTCTCAGGTACACAAATTTATTTTGATCAGGGAAGATTTTTCTTTTTTCTGAAATGCAAGCAAAATAATAAAAAAAAATGTGATGTACAAAATTTGACCAACTGTTTGTATCATTTCTGAAGCAAGCACGTTTTCGTTCTGCCCTGAAAGGCAAGTGAGAAAAAACATTAGGCATATTTTGTAGTGTTTGTTCTCATAATACCTTTTTTTGCCAGTAGAAGCACTGGAGTAAACCACACGTCTTCACTTACAGCTTTGTTGGTCAACTAGATAATCAAAGGGCTGGTTTCCAAAAACCAACCCTTGCACATCATGATTGTCACAATTTTCAGGGTTTTTATGACTGCAACGACATTTTCAGCCAGTGTGTGGTCATACTGTGATAGACTCTGGATGTTCTTCATACTTTTCTTTAGTGTTGTCGGCCAATGCAGCATACACTGCAGCTTGTTGTTAAAGGTATCTTTCCATCAAATTTTAACAGGAGTTCCACGTATTTGGAACCTCTTGGATCTGTTTTTTTTCACTAAGCTGCCACAGCTGCTGCTTTCTCTTCAACACATTGGCACCTGTTGTGCATCTGTGAAAGAATGTGACAATTTTTCTCATTTTCCTCAGAGCAACAACGGGGGCTGTTGACAGTACTGTCTCTAACTTAGCTTGGGTAACTTAGCAGGTAAAATAGGTTCGTGAACGAATCTTGAAATGGGGCTAAAGTATTTGCAGCATGTCTTGAAACCCAGCGTTGTCTACAAAAAAAAGGGTCGATAGCAATAAAAGTAGGAATAGCTCGGTCAATTTCTTTTGCCCTCTTTGAATCATGTGCTAATGGGTGTCTAGTGCCCCTTTTCCACCGGCTCGATTTGGCCAGCCCGCACAGCTCCGCATGGCTCTGCATGTTGTGTGTTGCATTTCCATAGACCCACTTTCGCTCCGCTGAAGTGAACACCTCCTGGAGGCGCGCTTAAAAGCGATGTCCGGTTAAAACCTTGGCTGGCCATTTGATCGGCTACAACAGCAAACACCTTTTCATTTCTTGTTGCCCCATCCAGCTGCCGCTGAATACTGCAGTCTCCTATGATCGCCACAAAAGCTTGCACCTCGTCGTTGCTCCAAGGGGTGACTTTTCCGGATAACAGTACGGACTCCATCATATGTTACTCTCACTCGCTTGAATGCACGTTTGAAAACGTCGTTTTTTTTTTTTTTTTTACGCTGGTCGACTCTTACGGCTGGGCGCGCCCACAATCAGTAAACAGTCGTTTGTTCATGTCGCGTACAGTAATGACTCGGTCTCGCTTAGCCCTACTAAGAAGGAGGTACCAAAAAAGTAGGTACCGGTACTGAAATAACAGTAATGGAAATGCTCGCGAAGCGAGCCGAGTGGAGCTGAGTCGGGCCAAATCGAGCCAGTGGAAAAGGGGCATAAATGACTTAGGTAAAGTTTTTAGCATGTGTGATTGTTGTTGCTTTTGTCTGGTTCTACTTGTTTTCGCACTCGGATGATGTTGGCGTAAATGTACAGTCATATTAGTCGTGTTCCCACTGATGTAGTTCAGCATTGTGTGGCACTTCCGACATACCATTGTGCTTTTGTCCAACACACCCTTACCATCAGCGTCATGCTTAACATGAAAACCAAGGTAGTTCCAAACGCTAGCTCTGAATGATGGTGGAGTAGCTTCAATGTCAGGTAAAGTTGGAGCAGTAGCCATATTGCAATGAACTAACTCCTCATCGACAATGCAGCCTAGCCTTTTCACTATTTACAGTGTATGTAGATTCCCACTGAAGTCATCAAACTGTTAATGAACATGTGGAATTGTGTAGCAAACAAAAAATTGTAAAAGAACTTTAAATATGTTTTATATTTTAGACTCCTTAAAATAGCCTTTGGTGTGATAACTAAAATGTTAACCTTTGGCCATCTCTCAATGAAACTCTGGAAAACCATTTCAGGTGACCGCCTCATGAAGCTCATGGAGAGAATTCTGAGGGTACAAAGCAGTCATCAAACCAAAGAATGGCTATTTGGAAGAATCAAAAATATAAAAATGTTTAGAGTTATTTCACACTTTTTGTTTACTATATAATTCCATGTGTGTTCATTCACAGTTTTGTTGGTGAGAATCTACAAGTAGCAAGTAGTCATGGAAAGAAAGGGACCCATTTAGAGAGAAAGTGTATCTAAAACTTTTGACCGGTTGTATGTATGTATGTATATATATATATATATATTATATATATATATATATATATATATATATATGATATATAGATGCTACCGGTATATATGTGTGTGTGTGTGTGTGTGTATTGTCAGGGTTAGGGCATAGAAAAGGTTGAAAATGACTGAAAATCAATGGGAGTCAACACATGGACCACACTACATATAGCAAAACAAGAGTGTGTGTATGTGTGTGTGTGTGTGTAGGTGGGGGTGTGTGTATGTGTGTGTATGTATGTGCTTTTGCTTGGATGACGGGCCCTGCTAAAGGACTCATCTCGTGGCATCTCTCAGAGGAAGCAAAAATAATCAAAATGTCAAAACAGAATGGCATTGTTATGATTTCTACACGTACAAAGGAATTCAGTACCACCCCTTACATCGCCAAGTGATCAAATGTTTGCCTCCATCCATCTTTTTTCTTTGATCATACTCACCCTTAGTCAGGGTTGTAGGACTTTGCCAGACTAAAAAAGAAATTGTTGTTTATAAACTAAAGTAAATCATGAAATTGTGCAAAAAGGAAAGTAGCAGACATAGAATGAAATACCACCTGCATAAAATCCACTACAGGTGACCTGCTCATTAGTGCTACACTGTTTTCACAGTGACATTTCACAGTGACATTTCATATTGCCAATAGTTATATCTGTTCTATCTTGTTAGAGGTCTCCACCCCAGCTAATTTTAAATTAGATCAAGGTCTCTTTCACAATCACACTTTTCATTAACCTCACTTAAACTGACATGCATAAATTTGGAGTGCAAAATGAAGGTAATTAATTTAAATGAACCACACAAAGGAGCATGTATAAAGAAAAAATGTCCTTACATGTTAATGTAGCTAAATAATGTTAGCTTCTGGGTCCTGCTGTTGCTGCCACCTGAAGTGATTACAATTTCTACTGTTTTCCACCTGAAATTGTTGCAATAAATGGTTTTGTTTTCATTGAATACTTTGTTACATTTAGTAAATAAGTAAGCAAAATTTAATTATAAAGTGCCTTTCACAGACACAAAGTCAAAAAACTCTGAACATAAATCACATTTTAATTAGACAGAATAAAAACAAGTATACTATGTCTATTTTTGTGTAAAAGCAAGATTTTTTTCTTTTCTGCCTTCGATCTCTTCAGCATCCCTCACTGATGTTCTTTCAGTGCTCCACCTGGTTCTGAATCCAAACACCAAAACATTCAAGAAAACTAAGCAAGAACCGAGAGCCTTCCATTGTCTAAGTGATGTCCTGGCAGACAGAACTGCTGTTAGAGCAGAAAGGTTATCTACTGCTGAAAGAGAGAGAGAGTGAGGGAGGGAGAGAGAGAGACAGACAGACAGAGTGAGGGAGAGAGAGAGAGAGAGAGAAAACCAGAGGCAGCAGAATCCCGAAACAGAAACACAAGTTGGTTCTGAGAAAGGAAAAGAGCTACATCTGACTGACCCACAGTCCTGGTTTTCGAAGCTGGTTAAGCAAAGTTATTTGATTTGAGTATTCCTACTCTTTTCTTTGCCTCCAAAACGTTTCCCTCCCAGAATAATGTAAGGTATTTGATCCCAGAATAAGACCATAAAGCACCTTTCTTCAAACTCCCAAGATGCTGTAATAGAAATGTAACTTTAAATAAAAGTTAGATTTTTACCATCTTAGATACAGTATATCTTAGTGTGATTGGTTAGGATTTTCCTATTATCTTTCCATTTGCAGGAAACATATTTAGGAGGACTTCTATAACGCTTCGCCACATTTTTACACAAGTCAGCACACTACAGAAGCCCTGAAAGGCAAATAAAAGAAAATATTTTGACAAACTAAATTCTTAAGTCTGGCTATATTATGTGTTACTCACGACGTTAGAAGTTGTCTGCAAGTTAGGAAAAAATCATTCTAGATTAAAATATCTCTTAGCTTTTTGTTTAGTTTTTCATGAAAGGGTAGCAAAGTAAAAATAAAAACCTAGTGATGTACAAAATCTGACCAACTGTGCTTTACCATTATGTCTTTCTGACGATAAAAATATTTTTTTCTCAATTCTGAAGCAATCATGTTTTTGAGCATGACCTCAATAACAGCTAGTCAAAGGGCTATATAATTATTATATATATATATATATATATTATATAGTATATATATATACACACACACACACACACACACACACACTCTTGTTTTGCTATATGTAGTGAGGACCATGTGTTGACTCCCATTGACTTCCATTGATTTTCAGTCATTTTCAACCCTTTCTATGCCCTAACCCTGACAATAACCCTAAACCTAACCATTACCAGTGCATGCCTAACCCTAACCTTAACCTAAACTCAATTCACACCTTAGTCCTAAACCTAACCGTTAGCAAAATAGGTCGTGAGGACCAGCAAAATGTCCTCACTTTGGTACCAACGGTCCTCAATTTGATGGTGAAATCGGGAAAATGGTTCTCACTGTGATGCCAAGACAGGAACACACACACAAACACATCCATGTTTTACTATCTTTATGAGGACTTTTCAGTTACTTCCATTGACTTCCATTCATTTTCCTTGCCTAACCCTAACCCTAACCCGACCCAGTTCATACCTAAACCTAACCCCTGTCCCAAGAACGGAATTTGGAAAAGTGAGGACCATGAAAGACCTCACTTTGTCAAAATGTCCTCACTTTGTGATAAAAATACAAAAAATGGTTATCACTCAGCAGCAAGTACAAGAACACACACGCACCCAAACACACACTTAGGAACTACTAGTCAACTTAATATGTGTTTGTCAGTAAAGAGGAAGATAAATGTTACAAAATGTTACATAAGTATTATAATTTTAGATATGTATTGCCAGCAGTGCAAACTTACAAATTACAGAAAAAAAAAACAAGCAAACGTGTATGTGTGTAATAGATTATGATTCATTAAAAGTTTTTTTGTTTTGTTTGTCATTTTAGTTTTCATTTCTACAGTGACCTTGAGATTTATGAAAGGTGCTTGGAAAGACAATATATTCTTCCTATTATATTATTTCAAGTTATCAGATTTCTATAAAGAGTAGCTGATTTCCAGTTTCTGGTTTTTGTAAAGATTTAATCTATACATTAATCACATTCTAAACTAACTTTAGTGTTTTTTATTAGCAGTTAGCATGCACGGTCAGCCTTTTTAAAAGAGCGATCTCAATGTGTATATTCCAAAAAATTTAGATTCTCACCTTAACTCGGAGATTTTCAAAAGGCTGCCAACATGTTCCATGTTATATAGAGGTAAAAAGCTCAAAAAGACAAAACTGTCAGGGTTGGTGTTAAGGTCGGACCAGCGTGCAGAGAGACGCTAGGCTGCCAGACTGTAGCAGCAATCATGATTTAATGGGAAATGACGATAACTTACAGAAGACGCTGACGGTAAGTAAAGCCTAGTCATCCATATCTCCTTCTAGCAAACACAGCTTGTGTATTGGGCCGGTGTAAGTGCCTCTATGAGTCTTTACTTGCACTAGTCCATCAGCTCCGATGTTGACATCAGTGACCAAACCAAGAGGCCACTGACTGCGAGGCGTGGATTCATGCAGGATCAGTACATGATCTCCAACCTGTTTCTGGAATGGTGGTTCCACTTCTGCCTTTGCTGCAGGCTGGGTAGATACTCCTTCACCCACCGTACCCAGTAAATGTCTGCTAAATACTGGACTTGGCGCCAGCGTCGACAGTACAGATCCTGTTTTACAAAGTGTCCAGGAAGCAGAGGGCATTCTGGCCTCAGCAGAAGCAAATCATTGGGAGTCAAAGGCTGACCATCCCTCGGGTCCTCTGACAACTTTGTTAGTGGTCTCCCATTGACAATGTTTTCAATGATGCAGAAAAGTGTCATTAATCTTTCATCATCCAAATTCTGTTGTCCTGCAACGCTCATGAGAATTGAGCGCACAGAACAAATCTGTCTCTCCCATATGCGATCCTGTGAGGCAGCAGGAGGATTAAACTTCCATTGCGTTTCTCGCTGGAGTAGATGATCCTCGATCCTTTGCTGGTTCCATCCTTTCAGAGTCTTCCGCAATTCGTGAAGGACACCAACAAAGTTCGTCCCGTTGTCTGAGCTTATCAGTTGTCCCACGATGAGCCATGAATCGTTGAAGAGCATTTATGAATGATTCCGTGTCCAAGCCTCCAAGTGAATGGCCCTGGTTGTTAGGCAAGTGAATAGACAGCCATGTCTCTTCACCTCAATTTGTCCTCTTTTGATGGTAATGGGCCCAAATTAATCGATTCCGACGTGAGTGAAAGGCGGCTTACATGGAGTCACACGATCAATGGGTAAGTCAGCCATGTACTGAGTACTGATTGGAGCTCCTTGTCTTTTGCAAGATACACACTGCGCTAGGACTTGCTTCACCGCTACACGGCTTCTGACAATCCAAAAGAATTGTCTAATCTCAGCAAGTACCCTTTCAACTCCAGAATGACCTGTGAGTTTGTGGAAATGCCATATGATAAGTTTGCTGATATGGTGGTTTTGAGGCAAAATTGCTGGGTGTTTTGCCACTTCAGATATTGGAGCATTGGTGAGCCTGGCTCCAACACAGAGTAATCCATCACTGAGTCGTACTGGAGTTAACTTCCTGATGCCTTCTCCTTTCTTTGGACAAGTAAAGTGGGTGCGTTGAACGTAGTCAACGATAGCAATCTCTGCCAGTTTCGTCTCGTTTAGTGTTATTGGAGCGCATAGTCTGGGTTCAGACTTCTTCAGAAGGATATTCTTTACTCGTAGGATCAATACGATAGCTTGTTTGAGTTTGTACAAGGAGGAATACCTCTGGATGAAACAGTCATTTGCTGATTGAATGGTGAGCTTGGAAGACATTGCATATGTCTGACTTGACTTCTTTACCTCTGTTTCTGGAGGTAAGCTTCCTAGTTCAGGCTGGCAAGGCCATAACTCTTCTTCCTGCCACAGGAAAGCAGGGCCTTTGAGCCAGCCTTCACTGTTTGTGAGTTCTTCAGCAGACAGTCCTCTTGAAACATCATCTGCAGGATTTAGTTCTGTGGAGACATGTTTCCATTTTGAGGCTTGTGAGACTTAACGGATCTGTCAAAGTCTATTTGCAACAAAGTTTTGGTACCGTTTCTCTTCATTTCTGATGTAATGCAGGACAATAGTGCTGTCTGTCCAGAAGACAGAATCCAGGAGGGGTAGCTCGAAGCTTTGATGGATCTTCTGATCAAGCTGTACTGCTACTACAGCGGCTGCCAGTTCTAGTTTTGGAATGGTGCTTGGTTTTACAGGAGCCAGCCTGTAAAACCCTGAGGTAGCTAACAGCACCGTAATCCAATTCAGAAGCATCACGGAAGTGATGAAGTTGCATGGTGACTGAAGCTGCAGTAAAACCTTTAGGTTTGAGACATCGAGGCACTTGTAGTCTGCAGAGTTTTGGCAGATCGTCTAACCACCAGCCCCATAGGTTGGGATGGTTTCATCCCAACCTAGCTTCAAGCGACATAGTGCCTGAAACAGTGCCTTTCCCCGTAAAATGAACGGGCCAACTAAACCCAGGGGGTCATAAACTGAACTTATTGTGCTTAGCGTGCCTCTTTTTGTTCAGGGTTTGTCCTTGACCTTGATGATGAAGGTGATGCAGTCATCTGTTATGTCCCAGAACACCCCCAGAGCTCTTTCCAAAGACGGATCTCGATCCAGGTCCAACGATGGTAATTGATTTGCATGTTCCACTTTTGGGATAGAGTGCAGGACCTCAGTTGAATTGCTTGTCCATTTAGTGAAGCGAAACTCTCCTTGCATGAGTAGGTCGATCGGCTAAGCTGCTAGGCGGATGGCTTGTTGGGGTGAGTCTGAGGATTTCAGACAATCATCCACATAGAAGTTTCGTTCTACAGTGGAGATGGTATCTGCATCATACAGATGTGCATGATCTGATGCACACCTCCTCAATGCAAAATATGCTGCGCTTGGAGACCACACTCCGCCAAAGAGGTGGGACATCATCCGGTAAGTAACTACCTCATTTTTAGGATTGTGGTCATTCCACCACAGGAACCGTGGCACATCCCTGTGTTCCGGAGTTACATGTATCTGATATAACATGCCCTCAGTGTCCTCCATTACAGCAACAGGACCTTGTCGGAAGCGGATCAGCACATTTATTAACTTGTTTGTCAGATCTGGTCCCTGGTGGACGACGTCATTGAGAGATATTCCGTCTTACTTTCCTGCGCCGTCAAAGACGACTCGCACCTTTCCAGGCTTGCGAGGATGAGTTACTGGGTGATGTGGGAGATACCAAACTTTGCCATCATTGCGGTCAAGCGACAAGGCTGGGACCTCTTCTGCATATCCTTTATCAATGGTTGACCTCATTGCCTTCACATACTTGTCTTTCAGGTCTGGGTCCTTTGTTAATCTGCGTTCCAGTAGTTGTAGTCTTTGTGTTGCTACGTTGATAGGCAGGGTCACTGCTTCTTTCTTAAAGGGTATGTCTAAGGTATAGTGTGAGCCTTCTTTGGTAAGTGAGTTTTCCCACAGCTTAATCACCTTGTGGTCATTGATTGACAGATTGTTCTCTTGAGCGGGGTCACCAAGTTTCCACATCTTTCCACCTGTGTCTGCAGACTTGGATCTGACTTGAGGAAGTAGGCCTTAGCCTTCCTAACTTCTTTGTAATCAATGGTTCCATTTTTGGCCCAGCTGAGTACTGTTCGGGTAGCGTAAGGGTCATTATCACCTCCTACGCTGTACTCTTCAGGTCTGAGAAGACGAGGAGCATCTTGTCTAATGACGAGGTATACATCATTGGACTTGATGATGGGAATGGGGATGTCTGCTAGGTGATCCCATCTGGCTGCCTCGTCAGGTGTCGCGAGACAGCTAAGTCTTATGTGTAATTTCTTAAGTGTTCTCACACCATTAAACGTATAGATGCTGCCATCGTGCAGAGAGTTAATCTCAAGATCCACACTTCGAGTAGATATGCCTTCTTGGCTGCCTCCTACTGTATCAAGGTCTAACCTTGCAGGCTTGCCTTTGACCTTGAGCTTCTTGGTCAGTTCTTCTGACACTAAACTGGTGTTGGCTCCAGGATCAAGTAATGCATATGTGACAGAACTGATGTTTGTAGCTTTACCCCTAATGACCACAGGAACAATAGGTAAACAAACTTTACCATTTGCAGCTCCAGCGAATCCACATGTGACATTAGGTGATCTGGTAAGTTGTGTTTGTTGGGTAGTTCTATTGTCATCAGCGGTGTCCTGGCCCACTGTTTTATTCTGTCTTGTGGTTAGGATGCAGCCATTTGTTATGTTTCTGTCCACAGCCAGGCACGTTGCACACCCAGTTGCGTGCAAATCTTGGCACTGTGCCGAATCATGAAACAGTTTTGGCACAGGTTTTTTTCTTCAATAAACACATGGCGCTCTGGCACTGTTAGTGATCGGAAGCCTTGGCATCGGTTTAACAAATGGTGCATTTAAGACATTTTATATAAGCTGGCTGCTTGGTACATGTGGACTTATTCTCCTGGACTGCAGCCATGTTGACAGTGGTGGGGTAGTTTTGAAGATGTTTCTTTGAGACTTTAGTAGGTGATGTAAAGTTGTTTGGCTTCTCCTGCTTCTTGTAGCGAATTAACCCACCAAAGACTGGATCAGATCTCTTTTCAGCCTCTGTCTCCACAAAGCCGACAACGTCGTCGAGTTTTGGCAGACGTCCTTCTTGTGCGATGTCATAGTTTTTATTTAGCCACTTGGCCCTGAGATCTGATGGTAGCTTGCTAATTATCTCAAATAATGTGTGCCGGCCACTGAGCTCTTCCTCACATTTCATGGCAGCAAGTGTGTCCTTACAGCCTCTCAGTTGGTATGCGAAGTCTCTGAGTTGCATATTGTCTCTTATCTCTTTAAAGTTCAAAACCTTTTCAACCTAAGCTTGGGAATTGGCATTAGGATTTCCAAATCTTGATTTTAGTCGGTCAAGTGCTTCCTTGAAACCCGTGCTGGGATTGGGGTTGTATAGACCGTGACTAATAGCATCTCAAGCTTTTCCTTCTGTGTACATGTGCAGATGAGTTAACTTTTCTTCAGCAGAAACAAGCCTCATGGACTTCCAATACTGGCAGGGGTCACCATCGAACTTGATCAGATCTGTTGGTGGGAGCCTGAGAGAGTCTACTTGGGCTTGATACTGCTGCCTTGAAAACTCTAGAAGTTGTGAGATCGAAACATCTGCTATCTGGGACGGCCATGGTGGTGTTATAGTAGGGATTTGGCCAGTTTTAGGTGTAGAATGGAGATCTGCCATTAGGGCTTGCATCTTTTGCTGATTATGTAGCATCTGTGCATCCAGCTCAGCCTTGTGATGTATTCGCTGGAGTTCCTGCTCAAATTCCTCCTTGTTGAGTCTAAGCAGCAGCTCAAAGTTTTCCTTCTCTTTCTTTCTTAGGGCTTGGATTTTTTCTAGTTCTGCTGATGTGGAATCTTCATCATTCATATCAGCTGGAGGTTCACTGAAGAAACCAACTTGAGTAGTGACATCCGACTCATCATCAACATATGGATGAACACCAGCTCCATCTTCCTCTTCTTGCAGCCAGGCTAGAGCTTCATGACGCACATCATGAACGTTCATCAAGATAAACTTCTCATAAGCATCAGACTCTTCCTTGTCAATATCACTGGTGAGCCGAATATGATAACATCTATGTGCCTCCTGAAGCTGTGCAAGGGCTAGGTCGAGGCTCTGCTGCACTGACTTTAATTCTTCTGGCTTATTTTCTCTGATTTATTTCGTTTGCAGATGTTATCATCTTAGTTACAGCTGCTTTAGCTTGTCCTCTCTTCCTCTTTAGCGGTGCAAGGTCTATTTCTCTCGCAGAATCTTTAGTTTCAGACATGGTTACCCGCGTTTAACTTTATGTTACAAAGAACATAAAATAGCCGTTGTTGTTGTTATTTATTGCCGTTTATAGCCGTTGTTGTTGTTATTTATTTCACACGGACATGCCGGTTAAAATGTAAATAAAGTAAAAATAAACAAAACAAAATGTCAATACTTAGTATTGCAATATTCAGATAAACACAAACTTAAACATAGATTTAAGTTTGAACCAGGCTTGATTTAACCAACCAGTTATAAATCAGAGTTTACTCTTAGAACACTTCACAATATAATAAACATCAGCATTTAAATATGACATTGCAGCAAACAACAGCTAGCATTTAGCTATTTAGCTGCTACCCGCTAGCATCTTATTAGCTCTAAGCAAATTTGCAAAACCCACACTTAGAACAAAAAAAAACATATCTCCCCACAGCTTACAACATTAATATAAACTCATCACGTTGGGCAACTCTCATGAACACAACTAAGATATGATTTTATGGTAGATTCAGCTTGTTGGTTTCAGCTAACGGCGACCTAAGCGCACTTCCGGTCCGCTGTCAGTTTTTTACTTCCGGTTCACGTCAACTCACCTAAACCAATACAATGCAACTATAGAGCCCTCTAGCAGAATGGGAGGAGTGAATCCAACAGGGGAACTAAACCTATAGGCTATGGGGAAAACTAGACTCAGGGTGGGAAAACAGACCTAAGGAAAACTATAAATAATCTAAACATAAAATACTAACTGGGGGAAAACGGAACACAAGAAACTAGCCGAAACATAAACAAAATAACATAACCAAGTCTGGAGGAAAACAAGAAACAAAATAAAACTGACTGCAGACAGAAGTGAGACAAGAAGAACTAACCAAAAACTACACTAAAATAACTAACCTGGGAAAACTAAACATAACGACTAGAGCGGGGGGGAGCTAAACTCACAAGCAAGGCTGGGGAAGAACAACTAATAAAAACAACTTAAAAAAGGGAATCTAGGGACACGGGGAAGGACCTAACAAACTAGTGGGGGGGAAGAACAGAATAATTAATAAACAAGAACACAGCAAGGACCTAAACAGTAAAACAAACACGAGAGTACCAGGCTAGAAACTACTAACCAAAGAAGGGAAACAAACAAAGAGAACTGTATAAATAATAAACCTGAGGAAGAAGAATTCTAAGGAATAAACAACTGAGTAAAATAATAACCAAAGGGACCTAACGAGTGGAGAATGAACTACTAACTAAGGGAAATAAACATAACTACTAAACAGAAGCACATGAAAAAAGACCTAACTGGAAAAGTAAACAAACACAAAACCAAAAAGGCAAATCCTAACAAAAACTGCAGAATTTTTTATGCACTCAGTTCAGCCTTCCTTTTATCTGCAAAAGTCTTGCTATGTTTCACAGCCTGATTGAAGTTGTATAACATGCTACCTCTGACTTAATTTCAAACATCTCACTGATGCCGAAACTAGCTAACCTTAGGACTTCTTCTCTGAGTAGCATCCTGTGCTTAGGTGTGATGTGGGCACTGATAGGAAAATCTTTTAATTCTTGAGTTTCTGACCAGTTAATTATTAGTTAGGGCCCTTCAAGCTGAAATTCAGCCGATTACAGTCACCAAACAATTGTTTGTCCTCCTCTACCTTTAACAGATTTTAAAATGATTTTAGCTAGCTAGCTACAGTGTGATATTATGAACACGATACAATAAAGGGGAGCTGGATTTACAAACAGATTTAGTTGTACCCTAAAGAATCTGACAAAGTAGATAAAATAACAATATGCTCTTTTGTTGCTTCTTTATAAGTATACTTTCAGTCTGACAATAGAAGGTATGTTGGTATTGGCAGTTTTGCAAATGTCATGCAACACAAAACAATGTATGAGCAACATCCGGCTGATGCCATCTTTACAACTGAATTCCCTCTGCACTACAGGATTTCTAAATGTCTAGCGGGTGGCAATCTAAAAATATCTTTACTATAGAAGGTCCAATGTGTGCAAAATAATCCACAGAGAGTCCTCCTGCTGCTTGCTCTTTTCCCCTGCCAGGTCAGTGTGACATTATGATGCAACAATGTCAACTGTTGGACTGTCTTATAAAGATTTGCAAAAACCAAAGTCAATGGCAAGCACAGAAACAAATGTAACTAATACCTTGGCATTTTTAATGTGGATGACCATCCTAGCTTTTAAGATTTAATATAGGTTTAAAGTATTTGGACATGGTTATCCTGAACAATTGATGGACAGCACTGATAGTTCAGTGATGGACTGAAAGATCATTTTGTTGTCAAACTGGATATTTCTTTTTCCCTTACTAAAATAAATCATCATTTGAAAACAGCATTTTGTATTTACTCGAGTTAACTATGGCTGAAATTAAAAGTTTGAATGAAATTTCATCATGATAAAGCACAGTACAGGCTTTTTGCTTCTATTGTCAATAGCACCACACCACATTTTGGTGGGCATTGTGAACAGATTCATTTCCAGATGAGAATACATAAAGAAAACAATTATTTTCTTTCTTAAAATCAATAAACGGAAGACAAAAATAAATAAACAAAACAATAAATTAAGTCCTAAACCAGAGACCAATACTGACACTGGTCTATCGGTAAATAAAATGCTAAAATGTTTCCTATTAACATTAATTTGGTGGTAAAAAAATCTATTTTACTCTTTTTGACTAAATAATCTTTTTGAACATCCTCCCAAAATTTAATTTTCTCCTATCTGGTCCTTGGTGGGTGTTTTAACCCTGACACAAGAAAGGAAAAATGGTCTGTGGAGAATGTATAGCCTCATCAATGTGAAATAATAACAGTCATACATCACACAATGATGAAATGACTTCACTTTACAGGTGAGTAAACCCCCTTTCCTTCCCAAATGACTCTAGATTCCCATTTTAGTAACAACCAATAAATGTTTTTTGGAACAGAGTGCTTTAAATGTCTCATCATATACACAGCTGAAATTCCAGAAATATATATAACTGTTATATATTTGTAACTGTTTTTGTAGTTTAAATATAAATAAGTATACATATTTTTCTTAAATGTATATTTTTTCATAGACTCAAAATATCATATATACATATTTTTGTTTATTTATTTTAGTTTATTTTTTTGAGTTATGAACACTTACTGAGCTGTATTTAATTTTATTTTTGTGATGAGGGGTAGGTTTGCCCTAGTGCCAGGATGGTCATCTTCTAATTATCAGATGAGAGGCAGTGATGAAGAGTGTGTCATTGAGAATATGAAGAAATGTTGTACATGCAATGCAAATTTGTAAAAAAAATTTTGAATTTGGGTTAAAAGGGGGATTAAAAAATTAAGATTTTATTTTTGGGGGACATAATCGAAATCAGAATCAGAATCAGCTTTATTGCCCTTTTTTAAAATACAAACAAGGGAAATTTGGGGCTTCCGGGACACTTTGCTCTTTTTGGTTTTTTTTTTTTGCACTACGAATATACATATTTACAATTTTACAAAATAACATATATAAATAAAAAATGCATTTGCAACATTTATGCTTTTGTTTTGTTTTTTATTGAATTTTCAACAGAGAAACAGCCTGGGGGAAGAAAAACTGTCTCTGTGGCGGCTGGTTTTGTGAACAGCGCCTGTAGCGTCGGCCTAAAGGCAAATCTAAACATTTATGTGCAGGGTGGTGGGGTCTGCAGGAATTTTGCAGCTCTTTTTCTGACCCTAGACCTGTATAAGTTTTGGATGGGGGAAGGCAGCCCTGATGATTCTCTTTTCGACCTGATTGTTCTTTGCAGCGGGAAACCTGTCCTGTTTGTGGATGAACCGAACCACACGGAGAGGATAAGACAGGACAGACTAAATGATGGCAGTGTAGAAGAGCCAGCAGCTCCTGGGGAAGGTTGTAACTTCTTAAGTTCCCTCAGAATTACAGTCCTGCTGGGCCTTCTTAAACAGGTCTATTGTGAAGCCCCATCTCGGCCCTCAAGATGGGGTTTTCCTAAAAAACCTAAAAGTGATCCAACCCGACACGGTGTTTTTTGAGGTTTGGTGGGGGGGTGTATGGAGGGGGTGTTTTTGAAATCCACCACCATCTCCACGTCTTGAGGGGTTTGCTCCAGGCGTTCTACTACAACAGGTCCCAGCCGATCCACCTCCTGCCCCTTTGCGATCATCACCGTCCGGATCAGTCCAATGACAGTGTGTCCATCTGCAATTTTCAGGAGTTTCAGGGACAGTTGGGTGAGGTGCGTATTGTGTACAGGGGAAGGGAGTGGGATAAACACACCCCGGGGGGCACCATTTTCTTATTGACTGGTTCGGGGGAAGATGCTCCCCAGTCTCACCTGCTCTGTCGGTCCGTAGGAAACTGTTTATCCACTGACAGGGTGGAGGGTTGGGGGCGTTTAGCTGAGTGAGCTTCGGTGGGGGATGTCTGGATGATGGTGTTTAAGGCCGAGCGAAGTCTCAAAAGGATCCTGGCGTAGGGCCCTGGGTGGTCGAGGGTTGCAGGATGAAGGGGAGACCCAAGTTAAAGCCAAACTGCAACCTGTTTTCTCGGTAGCAAAAATGCAGGGCATCCGTAGAGGGCCTGTGATGTCTTTTAGGTGCTTCAACCCACCCCCAAAGAATTTCATGACCACAGACGTAGGGCTACAGGCCCGTAGTCATTTAATCCAGGGGTTGGGGTTTTTTTGGGCACTGGGGGGGATGGTGGTCGTTTTAAGCAGGAGGGGACCTCACACTTCTCCCGTGACTTGTTGAAGACCCGGGTTTAAGATTGGAGCGAGGTTGATTTGCACAGGCTTTCAGGCATGATGGGGAGACATTATCAGGTCCTCCAGCTTTCTTGTTTTTCATGCACTGAAAGAGCCTGTTTACATCTTCCTCAGAGATCTTTAGTGCAGCAGAGGATCTGAAGGTGGGGGTTGCGGTTGCTTTGCTGTCGAACCTGTTACTGAATGATGTGGAGGAGTTTGGTTTGAGGTGGTAAGGGCTTCTTGTCATGTCTGCAGTAGAATAGCCCATTCAGAGCGGTTGGCCAGGGAGGAACTTGTTTCAGGAAGGGTGGTGGGGCTTCTTTAGCAGTCGGTTTCTCAGACCATTCCATACAGCCGAAGTGTCCACCAGTAGAAAGGCTGTTTTTCAGCTTCTCACTATAGCCTTCTCTTGGCTGCTTTTGATCTCCTTTGTAAGTCATGTTTCCTTGCTTCTGTACCGCGCCCAATCTCCACTCTGTGGCCTCTTCCTTGTCCCCTGCGCAGATTCCTGGATTGTGGGAGTGAACCATGGCTTGTTTGTTCCAAAGGTGTCAGAAGGTCTTGGTCTGCCCACAGTTTCTCACAGAAAACTGATGTATGATGTCACCAATCAGTTAGTTCGTTTAATCATGGCGAGGTTTCAAAACAGTCCATTTCTGGGCTTTCAAAACAGGCCTGTAGCATCTGTTTTCGTTTCCCGCCCATTTTTTAACAGTGTAAACCCAGGGGTTTGGAAGCTCTTATTTTTCTGTCTGTAATTTTGGGATGAGGTGAAAGGGCAATGATCCGAAAAACCCGGGGCGCCCTGGTAACAGCATGGTATACCCTTGAAAGCTGGTAACAGGGGTCCGGTGTTTTTTTGTCTCTGGGGGGACCTTAAAAGCTGTCTGTATTTTGGGACTCATTTAGAGTCTCGCTGTTAAAAAACCCCAGTATTAAAAGAAAGAGTAGGGGGTTTTTTTTTTCCCTCTGTAATCCTCGCAAGATTTTTTTTCCGCAGAAAGTGCAGCCTGCGGAGGAAAATATGGCCATTATTATAACGGGAAAACTTCTCGGTGAGTAAACGGTTTACAATTATGGAGAATACTCAGATCCGGATACATGTTTTCCCCCGCACTTTTTTTCTCTCACCAACCTTCGTTTATTAAAAGCAGATTCCGCCTCCCGCTTCTTCCCTGATGCTCCGCGCTGCGATCCGCTCTGAGCGCTGGGAAATCCGGGGTCAGCTTGCGCGGTCCGGGATGTTTTCACTCAGCCCTGTCTCGGTGAAACAAGAACCGCTGTCGTGGAGGTTTCCGAGTTTTTACGCTGAGAAGAAGTACTCTCCTCTTGTTCTTAGAGGCGGACATTTGCCAGGTGGATTGAAGGCATGGTGGCGATGTCCTCTTTTGCGGAGCTTTAACCCCGGGGGCCCCGCTCGCTTTCCCCCCCCCACCTCCGGCGCAGATCCCCTATGGCCGCCCTCCGCTTGCCAGAAGCTCATGAACCTCGGGTGGATGAAAAATGGGGGAAAAAACCCCAAAGAAGGACTCTCTGATGTTGAGAAGTTCCTCTCTACTGAATGAGACCACCGAATTGTGGCCCGAGACCACAGTACTGTGGCTCGAAAAACATATAAACACACAAAATACAAAAACAAGGAGAGAGCGAAGCTCCGAGGCTGCCATCGTCGGCGCCATCTTGAAAGCAGCAGGTGAATATAAGGTGAATAAAACAGCATAAATAAATCATGAATTGAACACTGTGGTCGGATTTCTGTGGATCCACCTCCATTTCCCCTTCCCCCACTTTTTTTTTCCCAAACTTGCAGAAGTATTCATTCTCATTCACATTTTTCCCAAATAAAACCACAACAGGGTGCTTTAGTAGAACTCTAAATTGGAATTATTTGGGCTTTAGTTTTGTAACTCTTGTATAAAGGCTATTTTTTAGAGGTGTATGACAAATATTTGTCCCGTCAAAAGATTTTCCTTCATGAGCTTTGGATCTATGGAGTTCTGATTAATGCTCTCCTCACCAGGTCTTTCAGTTGATTTTGACAGCCATGTCTTTGAGGGTTTAAAGTTAATGATAGATTAAAAATTGATCTGTGGGGTGTTTAAAGTTCAGGAAGTTGTCTTATAACTTAACCCTGCTGCAAACATCATATTTGATTTGTTTGGGGAGTTCTTTGGTTTTCATTATACCTTTTGTTCAATAATGTTGTATAGCAAACATCTTAGATGTTAATAGAACTGCCAGATTTATGTGATACACAAAGCAGTCTCTCTTTTCATTTAGAGAACTTCTAATTGCACTTCTAGTGCAATTGGTTGCACTAAATTTCATTTAGGGGTATCAGAGAAGTCAGGACTGAATACTAATGCACCTTGAGGTGTTTATTTGTAAAATGTTTTCAAAACCAGAGATACTTTTTTTCCCCACTTTACTCATTACTTTGGGCTTTTAAATCACAAAAAATCTAAATGAATTACATTGAAGCTTGTGACTAACATGAAAAATTGTTAAAAAGTTTTATTGGTACGAATATGTTTTCAAGCTTTTGAAAGTCTATTTTATTTTGACAAAGCAATTGGAGGGCATTCAGTTGAACAAGGGTCTGTACCTCTTTGTATCTTTAGCAACGGCTCTTAATAACTTTGGTTAAAATTATGAAGAACCAACAAATTTCTTTAAATATTGATACAATAAAAAAATGCAGATTTTAGTAGTATTTCAGTTTTTATGTAGAATATTTGAATGTACTGAATTTCAGACTGACACAAAAAGGACCAGTAATATTTTTTTTTCGATCTGTCTTTCTTGTCATCTGGTTGGAAACTATATGCTTTTTTACATACTTTTCCACGAATATCAACATCCCAGTCCTCTTAGTTTTTTTATTTGTTTTGAGACATGGTTTCTTTAAAATTTTGCAATCGATTTTCCAGCTATTTCTAAATGTTTACCAAGTGAATTAGTTTAAAGATGTGAACTGGCCAACCCAATGTCAATTAGATAATGTAATGTCTCAATCTGCTTTTATGGGCTTTCCACGCCTTCAGGGCTGTTGGCTATTTTCGCCAACCCAAAATACAATACCGTTGTTGGCATGGAAAGCATTGTTTCTGCTAGACTGTCTATGAAGTCATTTGTGTAAATGTAACTGTTGCAACATTAAACAAAATCTCCTTTTAGAGTTCAAAGTTATATTTGAAAACTAGGTTATTTCACAGTATGTGGAGCATTTAATAACCACTCCAATATGATATTTTCAGGATCCAACGGTGCAGCAAGTCTACTTTAGTAAATGTCACAGACTTTCTAAATCTGCCCCTTAAGGACCTCTAGTAGCTAACAGTTAAGGCAGATTAGTTTGAATTCACAACCTGTAATGGTTCTTATCTCCAAATATCTGCATGTACAGGAGGGACCTGACTGAGATAAAACTGAATGACTTGGTGCATTGATGATTTTTCTAACAAACTCTCTAGAAGATGACTGTAGGATTTGAGCAAGCGAAAGGAGAGCTTATAGACTTCAAGCTTCAGTGTTAGTATATGTTGTGTGCTGTACTTGAAAAAAAAAAAAGAAAAATAAGTACATTGCAGTGGCATAAAGATAATTTAATAATTAAAGAGAATAAAACATGAATAATTAAAAAGATGATAATGAAAAAATAAATTAAATAAAAAATTAATGATAAAATGATTGATAAGAAAATAAAAGGAAAGTTGGACTGAAAACTTAACTAATAAAGTTTAGATAGCACAGTCAAAGGCCACTCTATACGTTTTTAATCTTGATTTAAAGCAATTTAGGGTTTCACCACTTTTACAGTTTTTTGGGAGTTTATTCGCGATTAGTGGAGCATAAGAACTAAAAGCTGCTTCCCCATGTTTGGTTCTGGTTCTGGGTATGCAGAGTAGATTTGAGCCAGAAGACCTGAGAGGTCTGGGTGGTTGATACACTGACAACAAGTCCGTAATATATTTTGGTGCTACGCCATTCAGTGATTTATAGACTAACAGAAGTATTTTAAAGTCTATTCTCTGAGCTACAGGGAGCCAATGTAAGGACTTCAGAACTGGGGTGATGTGCTCCACTTTCTTAGTTTTAGTGAGGACGCGGGCAGCAGCAGTCTGGATCAACTGCAGCTGTCTGATTGACTTTTTAGGTAGACCTGTGCAGACACTGTTGCAGAAATCAATTCTACCCAAGATGAATTCATTAATTAGTTTTTCAAGGTTCTGCTGAGACATTAGTCCTCTAATCCTGGAGATGTTATATAGGTGACAGAAGGCCAACCTTGTTACTGTCTTTATGTGCCTCAGGTTCAGGTCTGAGTCCATCACTACACCCAGGTTTCGAGCCTGATTGGTGGTTTCTAGCTGTATTAACTGAAGCTGTGTGCTAACTTTTAAACAGTCTTCCTTTGGTCCAAAAATTATTACTTCAGTTTTGTTTTGATTCAGTTGAAGAAAATTTTGGACCATCCATCCTTTTATTTCTTCTAAGCATTTACCAAGCGTTTGAACGGGTTCGTAGTCCCCTGGTGACATTGTAATGTAAAGCTGTGTGTCGTCTGCATAGTTATGATAACTTATGTTGTTGTTTATTATAATCTGAGTTAGGGGGAGCATGTAATTATTGAATAGGAGAGGCCCTAAGATGGACCCTTGAGGAACGCCACATGTGATTGTTGTGGTCTCTGATATAAAGTTACCTACTGACACAAAAAATTACCTGTCCTTCAAGTAGGATTTAAAACAATCGAGTGTTTGTTCCAAAAAGGCCAACCCAGTTTTCCAACGCTCTTATAAAATGGAGTGTTTCAACAGTGTCGAATCCCGGGCACTAAGGCCCAAATAATACCAGCTCTGGGGGTTTTTCCCACAGTGTGGTTTTTTAAGGGATGTCTTTTGAACACCTTGACAAGAGTGCTTAGTTGCTGTGCAATTTTTTCCCTTAAGTTTTTTTTATTTTATTTGGTGAAATTGGGAAAAATTTTGTAAAAATCATTCTGGGGGGGGAGACAACTTTGCTACTGGACTTAAAAAGGGGATGTGCTGACGGGCCCTCTGACTTTTTGATTTTCTCGGTGAAAAAGGTTCCCAAAATTGGGGTTGGGCCACCCCTAATAGAGTGGATTTTCCGATGCTACATTTTTCCCGGAGGGTTATTTAAACCTGTGGGACCGTGTTAAATAAGGCATGAGCTTATTCTTTTTTTTGCTGAGGATCGGGGGGGAAAAAAAGGGGAATTCCCCTCCCATTTTTCAGTTGTAATTTTAACCCGTAGATTTCCCCTCTTTATAGATGTTATAGTGAACCTGGAGTTTAGTCTTTCGCCACCTGCGAAACAAAAAAACGGGTTAAACGCTTCTATGAATTTTTTAGGGACAGCCCGGGGTTGCGGGGTTGGGAAAGGCCTTTTAAATTCCAGTGGTTACCAAGAAAGGATAACGCATATGCAATAAATCCAGTTGTAAAACTCCCTCTCCACTAAATATGCCACCGTCAACTATGCTAGTAAAACAAAACGGAAGCAATTGGAAACGACAACAATTAAGACATGTAGTGGCATTTTCTGCAGAGTCAACAGCGAAAGACAACCGGCATTTATTATGCTTTCAGATTAGCCCTAGAGCTGTGCATAGAGAGCTTTATAGAATGGGTTTCCATAACATGCAGCTGCATCCAAATCCTAAATCACCAAGTGCAATGTACACAGCCACGGTGACACGATAATGTAAAAGATAAGCCAGTTTGGTCTTGAGGAACTTGACTGCCCTGCACAGGGTTCTGGCTTCAACCCAACACAGGAATGGATTGGCAAGGAAACTTCAAGACAGAGCTTCTCATCAGTCTGTCCTCACAAATGTTCTTCTGGAAGAATGGTCAGAAATCCCACGAACACACTGGACGCTGTTACAGCTGCAAAAGTGTGACCAACATAATATTAAACCCTATGAGTTGAAAATGGGATGTCATTCAAGTTCATACATGTGTGAAGGCAGAATATCAAATGCTTTTGGCAGTGTAGCATATATCTGGCTGTAAACTGTCTTTGATCAGTGGGGCAATTTGTGTGTACATAAAGCCCTTTTAAGAACTGAGTGGCTAGAAGGCTTTTAGTCTTCTTGAAACTTCATCTCACCATCAGTTCTAAAAAGCTCCAGTGTTGCAAAAGTGGTTTGCAGAGAAAATATTTGCAAAAAAATAAACTGAATGGTAAAAATAATCTCAAAAATCTTTATTATGAAATGAAGCTTTTGCCCTATCTGCTTCATGAGGCCAAATCTACCACACATACAGGTGCATCCACTTCAAGCTTTATACTGGAAGCCCTTCATATGAGACAAACCAACCGTGACTGACATTTAACCAAAATTACCAAAAATTACAGAAACCAAATAATTGTACAACTGTTACTGAAACTACTGAAAACTACTGAAACAACAACATTTTTGTTGGAACATTTTTGAATGTCAAGCCTGGAATGAAAGAATGCTCTGTAACCTATAAATAAAAAAAGATGACTTGAAATACTACTGTTTATAATTTATCCAGTAAAGAAATTATGGAGCAATTATTTTATAATGTTACTTCAGCAAAAACTATTTAAAAATCGAATATTACATTTGCACAAAATAAGCATTTTCAACACTGGTCTTACTGTTTCTGAATGACAATGTTTGCCAAACCTTATGTACTGGAGCTGGTTCAAAGCCTGCAGTGACAACATGAGGAGTCACCGTTCAGAAAGAACAAGTGAAACAGCAAGGCTTTGTTTGAGGTCTAATGTGTCACAGATGCTTCTGTTAGCTCAGGCACTGTTTGCTGTTGTTTTCTCTGGTTTAGTACAACAGCTAACTTAGAGAGAAGGATACGTGGCTTAAACTAATGTCTTTTGATTTAGATTGTGCCATTGCTTTAAAACTAAGAAAAAAATATAGAATCACCACTTATTGAATTGTTTTATTTTAGAGCAAAAGATTTAAAAAAATCACAGATATGACATAGTTTCATCTGAAAACAAAAAATCATAGTTTAAAGTCTGGGATATTGACTTCTCCAAATAAAATCAGTCAGGTTCCAACTTTAGTGGATTGAAGTTGACAAATCAGTTTTGGAGCCTTGTGGTCATCCATTAATCTTTTGCTAGTTTCAAATATAATTTTTTGATCAGACTGAGATCCTGTCTGCAGGCCATTAAGTTGAAATACAGTATATTTCCCATATAAATTTTTCAAAGGTCTATGCTGTGTAGCAGGATGTATTATTATTATGCCGAGAAAGGACTTTATAACCACCAAACAGAGATTTGATTTATAGAATGGTCTAAAAGAAAAGTGGAAAAAAATGGAACATACACCTGTTTTTTTCCTGTAAAAGGTAATGTCTGCCAACTCCATTTTAAGGAGGCCTTTGCTTTGCAGAACAGCCCATAAATTCAAAAACTGTGGATATGGGGTTGCTTCACTTAGGTCTTCCATAAGTAAATGCCTCATACTAACAATGCTCTCTGCAATTATTGGTTTTTCAAACAATAATTAGTGATTTATCATAGAATATCCCCTTCCTTTAATCATCTACTGCAATTTTTTTCTCTTTTACCAACTTTAGCATTGTTTTATTAATACTTTTATTAATAAAATAATAATAATAAATGATTTACCATTGGTGTTTGATATTTATATCACTTTTCCTTTAGTTATTATCTTCAAGCTCAGTTTCAATCTCAGTGATTTGAGATCTTTAATGGGCTACCTGTAAGACTCCCTTCTAACAGATATCCATCAATAGATTATTACAGCTGTCATTAGGCAGTAGGTGGGTTCCCACTCCTAAGTTTTATTTAGTTAACCTAACAGAATGGAGTGTCGGTTGAAAATTTAAGTACAAACTATAAGCACAAGTTGTAATCCCTTTAAAAGCATTACAATCAATTTTATTAACAAACAAATAACAGCTCTCTAATATGAGTTTCATCTCGTGACGATACTCATATTAGATCAGGGGCAATAACTTTTTAGGGTCTTTAAGCACCCATTTTAACTGCAGATTCCTTGCTTAGTAAGACAAGTGGGTGCTTGTTTTAGACATAGAAATATGCAAGTTCAAAATTATTTGGCATGTTTGGCAGATTGAACATTGTTTAACTGATTTGGAAAAAAGCCATCATTTACAAAAGTATTTCTGTTAACATAGTTCAAATCAGCATAGTTACTGACTGACACCCCATAACAATATAAACATTATTTTAATGTTTGTAATAATATTATGAAGACCTCTCTAATATATTTTATGCCTCCTTTTGCTGCCAGAACGATCTGTCGAGGCATGGAGTCCATGCCATGGACCCCTGAAGGTATGCTGTATTATCTGGCAACAAGATGTTAGCAGCTGATTCCTTTAGTTTTTTAAATTGTAAGGTGGAACCCTTTATGGATTAGAGTTATTTCTCGAGCATACCCCAGAGCCACTTGGTTAAATTAAAATCGCAGGAATTTGGAGGCCAACACCTCAAACTCGTGATCCTCAAAACCATTCCTGGATGATTTCAGTTTTTATTTTGTTGCGTGGGGTGAGCCATGGCATACAGTTTAAATGAAATGCAGTACATTTTCTGGTCTCCTAGTGCTTAGGCTGGAGGCACGTGCCAAAGTAATTTAGCCACATGGATGGCAGGCCAAGGTTTCCCAGCAGAACATTGCCTGAACCACTGACTTCCTCCCATATTGCATTTTGGTGCCATGTGTTTCCAAGGTAAGAGACACATCCACGCAATATGAGAAAAAAAAAGTAAAAATGCGATTTATCAGACCAGGCCACCTTCTTTTATTTCTTTGTGGTCTAATCCTGATGCTCTTGTTCCCAATCTTTTTTCTTTTGCTGGTAAAATACATTAAAAAAACTGTGAGGAACTGTCTATTCAAGCAACCATTTGTTAATACCAGCATTAACTTCATCAGCAATTTCAGCTGAAGTAACTAATTTGTTGCTCTCTCTGGTTGCAACAGTGAGACTTCGCCATCCTGCCGCTGTTTTTTCCCCTGTTCCTTCCTTGGTGATTGTTTACAGATGTCCACGGCAGGCAAGGATCACCCAATAAAACCTCCAGTTTTGCGAATCTGATCTAGTTGTCTATACATTAAAAGTTTGCCCTTGTCAAAATTTGCTCAAGTCCTTATGCTTGTTTTTTTCTGCCTCTGAAACATAAACTTTGACAAAAAAATCACTCTCTAACACAGGGTTCATATGGGTGCTTGAAATCCTTGAAAATGCTTGAATTTTAACAAGGAGTTTTCAAGGTTTTGAAAGTGCTTGATTTCTGTACAAAGTCATCGAAAGTGCTTGATATTCTAACTGCACAGTTTTGTGATAAAGAGCAACATAATGGTCATTTCGACTTTAATGAAGTCTCAGAAAGCCAAGCCACCAATCAGAAAGGGGTTTGGTCCTCTTTTTAACACTGGTGTGGGAGATGGAGACTTACCCTGATGAAAAGACCAGCCACTGGACTGGCAGCATCCTCTGGCATAGCTATGAAGCAGACATAATTTGTGCACGTAGCTGTGTCTTGTTAGTCGCGAATGTCTCTGGTGAGCGGGAGAAAACAGCATGCCAGGTGGTTCTTGTTTTAATGAGTGCTGGCTTGAAAATGCTAGATACAAACATGACTGAAATGAGAACCAAATCCTCAAGTAGCTTCCTGCAACATATACAAAAAGGACATGCAACTTTTCATGATGGGAGAGTCACTGCTCTTGAGCGATAAGCCATAGTAGTGGGAGGGAATCTTAAATTAAAGCTAGCTTACAAATTTGCAGGTCAATTGCAAATTGATTGTTTGAAGGATGGATCGAGCTAGGGTTTTATCTCATCTTCTGTAGATTAAAAATGGGCAACAGCAAAACATTTTTATTAAAAACAGTAGTAAAGGTGGTTAGCTAATTGTTTATTTAGCAAACACTGGCTGTGGCTTGGTAATGTTCCATCATGCATGCTGTGCCTCTGATGTATTTTGGGCTCCCTCTGTCCATTTCATAACTTGAAGAAGTTTAATCAGTTGCACAGAATTTTAGATTGTTAGGCCCCCTTCACATAGAGAATGCTGTGTGTGCCGTGGTTATAAATTTCAATGAAGAAAAGGCGCACAGAGATAAAGACTGCTCCAAAGTGCAATGCAGGAAACGTTAGAAAATTAACCTTGAAAATGCTTGAAAAGTGCTTGAATTTTACTGTGGGAAAAGTGTACAAACCCTGCTAACGGGTACAAGGGACAATCAATAATATGCTATGTACTTGAGGGTAGTCAAAAAACGATGCCTGATCCACATGTAGTACCAGTTCACACTAAATACCAACAAGGCAACTAAATGTAATTCAATACAATGCAGTAATTTTCAGTTGATCATGTAAGGCCAATTATTAAAAAAATATCTGAAGAAGCCCAGCCAAATTTAAAACAGAACCATGCTCATGTGAGTAGCAATCTGCCCTCAGAAAAAACAACGTTCCCTGCTTTTTATGAAATGAAAAAGCTAAGAAAGAAAATGCATAAAAAAATAAAACAAGCTGTTGGCTGAGGAAATGACTAATGGCTCCCAATTTTGACAACATGATGTCAACAACTTTTTGATTTGTTTTTCTACAAAGTAAATCAGCTCTCTGAAAAATTGCAGAGTGGATTGGTCAGTCCATTTTTTTTTTTTCTAAAGGCTGTTGTACAAACAATGATTTTGCTGTTATTTAAGTTTTTAATAATTTGATGTTTCAGATATTTTATTAGTTAAGAAATCTTTTGAACAGAAACTCTGGACAGTGTGACAGCTAGGTTCACTGGCAACAACACACTTTACTGTGTACAACCTTTTCACCTTTTTTAGGAGTTGTTGTATCCTTGAAATGCACAAATTGACATTCCCCTTAATTTATTTGCCAGCTAATAGTATAACCCATATTTGCTTCGCATTGCTGCTGCTTGAATCAGTATATTTTTCATTTTCATAGTTTTCCTTCATTCATTTAATTTTGGTTTTGAAATTAAGCATAACGGCAGTGACAAGAAGCAAGACAATAAATCATGTACTTCATTTTTGCGTTGACCATTGCTGTGTAATCAGGCAATCTGTTCAGTCCCACTCGCCTGAGTGAAAAAGGGTAAAGCTGTGTATCACAGGCGGTATGTGATGACAGTTGGCTGGCTATTTGTGAGAGAGTCAGGGGTGAAAGGCTGTCAGAACAATAAACACCTTAAAAGGAATTGGCTATGATATTGATGCCAATTATGAGCCTATTTGAGGTGTGAGAGTGATGGAATACAATATTTCAAAGGTGGCGACAAATTAAAGTGTTGATAAATAGCGTTTAAGTAGAGAACTACTTGTATAAAAGCAATGAATACAGTTTCACTTAGGTGAAAGTGAGTCATTAAAGCAGAAATGTCTGTTTTCATTTAGTTTTTTTTATTTTCGGGTTGATTCAGTCTTTGTGCACTTCACTGCAGTCTGTCACACTGCAAACAAATTAAAGATCACGTAGAGAGATAGAGAAGCCCTTTTATCTATGGTGTACTCTCAGCTGCTTTTCCATTATCTGTGAGTGCTACGGGTTGTGGGTCCATGATTTGAAAACACAAATGACCTTCTAGTAATAGTGTGTAACCATAGTGAAATGGTGTATCTTTTTCATTCATACATATTGATTTGAGTATTGCAAAGGTGGTAAACATGCTCCAAAAAATTGATCTTAACATTTAACAAAAACTGACAAGATTGCTCTTACTATTATTGCTGTTTTAAATATATTAAGTAATCAAACAGTCCTCCTTGAACCACCACCTTAATGTGGAGGGGGTTGGTTGCTCAAATGATCCTAGAGGCTATGTTGTCTGGGGCTTAAATGCCCCTGGTAGGGTCTTCCATGGCAAACATCTCTGGCTAACAGGTCAGACACCTTCATGAGGACCACACAATCGAGCCATGTGAAGTCGCCCGGTACGGTGGAGCTGGGGTCCCACCCTGGAACCAGGCCTGAGGTCGTGACTCATTGGAGAGCGCCTGGTGGCTGCGTTGCTCCTTGTGGGACCCGGCCGGGCCAAGCCTGAAGGAGAGATGCAAGGCCATCCCCCAGTGGGCCCACTACCTCCAGGGGGAACCATGAGGGACCGTTGCAAAGAGGATCAGGGAGCGGATGAAGGTGGAGACCTCGGCGGAATGTCACCTTGCAGGGGGGAAAGGAGCCTAAGCTTGTGCGGGAGGTTGAGAGATATCGACTAGAAATAGTCGGGCTCACCTCCACGCACAGCGTGGGCTCTGGAACCCATCTCCTCGAGAGAGGCTGGAATTCATTATTGGACTTCTGTGCTAGTCACGGATTGTCCATAATGAACACCATGTTCAAGCATATGGGTGTTCTTTAGTGCACTTGGCACCAGGACACACTAGGCAGGAGGCAGATGATCGACTTTGTTGTCGTGTCTTCAGACCTTCGGCCGCATGTTTTGGACACTCGGGCGAAGAGAGGGGCTGAGCTGTCCACTGATCACCACCTGGTGGTAAGCTGGATCCACTGGAAGAGGAGAAAGCCGGACAGACTTGGCAGGCCCCAGCGTAAAGTGAGGGTCTGCTGGAAACGTCTGGCGGAGCCCTCGACCAGGGATGTATTCATCTCCCACCTCTGGTAGAGCTTTGACTAGATTCCGGGCGAGGTTGGAGACATGGAGTTCGAGTGGACCATGTTCTCTGCATCCATTGTTGATGCTACTGCCCGTAGCTGTGGCCGTAAGGTCTGCGGTGCCTGTTGCAGCAGCAATCCCCAAACCCGGTGGTGGACACCGGCAGTAAGGGATGCTGTCAAGCTGAAGAAGTAGTCCTATCAGCTGTGGTTGGCTTCTGGGACTCCTGAGGCGGTTGACGGGTACTGTGAGGCCAAGCGTGTCGTGGCCCGGGCTTTGGCAGAGGCAAAAACTTGGGCCTGGGAGGAGTTTGGTGAGGCCATGGAGGAGGACTACTGGTTGGTCTCGAAGCGATACTGCCAAACCATCCTGCGCCTGAGGAGGGAGAGGCAGTGCTTTACCAACGCTGTATACAGTGGGGGTGGGGAGCTGCTGACCTTGACTGGGGACATTGTCAGGCGGTGGAAGGAGTACTTCAAGGATCTCCTCAATTCTGCCATCACGCATTCCCTAGTGGAAGCAGAGGCTTGGGACTCAGGGTTGGACTCTTTAATCACCCAGGCTCAAGTCACCGAGGTGGTTAAAAAACTCCACAGTGGCAGGGCGTTGGGGGTGGATCAGATCTGCCCCGAGTACCTCAAGTCTCTGGATGTTGTGGGGCTGTCATGGTTGACACGCCTCTTCAACATTGTGTGATGGTCGGAGACAGTGCCTCGGGACTGGCAGACTGGGGTGGTTGTCCCCCTTCATAAAAAAGGTGACTGGAGGGTGTGTTCCCACTATAGGGGGATCACATTCCTCAGGCTCCTTGGAAAGTTCTATGCCAGGGTATTGGAGAGGAGAGTCCGGCTGATAGTCGAACCTCGGCTTCAGGAGGAGCAGTGTGGTTTTCGTCCCGGTCATGGAACACTGGACCTGCTCTACACAATCTGCAGAGTACTTGATGGTTCATGGGAGCTTGCCCAACCGGTCCACATGTGTTGTGTGGACCTGGAGAAGGCATTTGACTGTGTCCCTCGTGGTGCCCTGTTGGAGGTGCTCTAGGAGTATGGAGTCAAAGGTGCTTTATTAGGGGCCATCCGGTCTCTGTACAAGCGGAGCAGGAGTTTGGTCCGCATTGCTGGCACTAAGTTGGACCTGTTCCCTGTGCATGTTGGACTCCTGCAGGGCTGGCCTTTGTCACCGTTTCTGTTCATAAATTTTATGAACAAGATATCTAGGCGCAGCCAAGGGCCGGAGGGGGTCTGGTTTGGGGACCAGTGGATTTTGTCCCTTTTTTTGCAGATGACGTCCTGCTGGCCCCCTCTAGCCAAGACCTACAGTATGCACTGAGCCGAGAGTGAAGCGGCTGGGATGAAGATCAGCTCCTCCAAGTCTGAGGCCATGGTTCTTGACCAGAAAAGGGTGGCTTGTCCTCTTCAGGTTAGAGGGGAGTTTCTGCCTCAAGTGGAGGAGTTCAAGTATCTTGGGGTCTTGTTCATGAGTGAGGGTAAAATGGAACGGGAGATCGACAGATGGATCGGTGCGGCTGCCACAGTACTGGGCACGCTGTGCCCGTCCTTTGTGGTAAAGGTAGAGCTGAGCCGAAAAGCGAAGCTCTCGATTTACCAGTTGGTCTACGTTCCTACCCTCACCTATGGCCATGAACTTTGGGCCATGACCGAAAGAATGAGATCCTGGATACAAGCGGCTGAAATGAGCTTCCTCCGTAGGGTGGCAGGGCACTCCCTTAGAGATAGGGTAAGGAGCTCGGCCATCTGCGAGGGGCTTGGAGTAGAGCCGCTGCAACTCCACATCGAGAGGAGCTAGTTGAGGTTGCTCGGGCTTCCATACCGATTGCCTCCTGGACGCCTTCTTCGGGAGGTGTTCCAGGCATGCCCCAATGGGAGAAGGCCCAGGGACGGCCCAGGACACAATGGAGGGACTATATCTCTCGGCTGGGAATGCCATGGGCTCCCCCCAGAGGAGCTGGAGGAGGTGTCCAGCAAGAGGGATGACTGGGTGTCTCTACTGAGTCTGCTGCCCCTGCGACCCGGTCCCGGATGAAGCGGAAGACAACGAGTACGAGTAAGTAATCAACCGATTTAATGAAATATGTGTTCTTCACTTATTATAGCTTGCTAGCACATATGCTCTTGCTGTGGTCCAGCTTCCATTCTTACCTGCTATGGTATAATAAACGCAACTGCCATTACTTTTTTCAAGCAAACAGGCTGAGTGATAGTTAAAGAGTGTATGTGTACGTTTTTTTTCTTTTGGACCGAGAACTATGTATAAACTGTCAGGTTTAATCAACCTAAAATACTTATAACATCACAAAAAGAAGAGAAAGACAAGATAATTAGTTTCTTACTCGCTGCGAGGAGAACGGACAGAGATGTGCTTTCAGTTACAAATCTCCTACCGCTCTGAAAAACATCTCTCCGACATCCTCTTTTTATTATCTTTAGGGTGGTCCCTAGTTACATGAACGTTGCTGCTCTTAAAGGGTACAAACAGTAGCAACGTGACATAGATCATGTACCCCATTATCTTGTACAAACACACTTGCACCATCTCCATAATCTTAAGATATGTGCACTCTTTGTTCAGCACAATCAGCCTTCATCTTTATGATGTCCTCAACTGTGACTGCATCATCCCGATTCCACCTTTCCTCCTTGCCTGCAAACAACTCATCACATGTTTACTTACACATACAACATGAAAGGTTATAAAGGTCAAATAGTAAAGTTAATAAAAAGGAAATATATAAGATAAATCTATATACAATTATTCCAACATAAACAGATGAAAATTTTGTCAAAAAGGATGACGGCCACAGCTAGCCAACCAGATATTTTAGCTGACGTGTGGCCTCTAGCTACAGAGGACACCGAAGTTTTGATACGAAAGGTATCTGAAGGTATTAGTTAAGTGATGAAACAAAAACTTTGTTCTTTGAGACTTTGGACAAATTCTCCTCTATGCTGGACGGCCAGTCAATACGCATTGCAGTGGTCGAGCAGAGAGTTTCGTATGTAGAAGACACGGCTAACGACATGGCAGTGAGAGTGGCTGCAGCTGAGAGAAAAATCACATTAATGGGCAATGGTCTGGATAACATGGAGAACAGAAGCAGACGGGACAACATTCAGATTATAAATTTAAAGGAGGGGGGGAGGGCAAAGTTCCTATCCAGTTTTTCCCTCACTGCGCGGCTTCCCTAACTGCTCAGCCTGAATAAGAACCCCGGAGTCTGTACCAAAACTCACATCAAGATAGACCAGGTACATCGAGGCCCAGTAATATTTAAGCTTCACGATTCTAGAGACAAGCAGAGGAATATGGCAGCGGCCAATGCGTCACCGGAGCTGAAACACAGCAGACAACTGATCTATATACACCAGGATTTATGTTCAGCAGTCTGCGAGAAGAAACAACGTTTTAGTGAGAGTGCTCACATTGCAGTGCTCTCATTGCAAAGGGCCTCCACTTCAACATGAGATATCCTGCTACACTCACTCTGTCTCATAATGGCACACAACACAGGTTTACTGTGCTTGAGGACACCCAAGGTTTTATATACAGTCTCCATCCATCCCTGTGCTTAAAAAATTAGATGCGGCTAGATCCGCATTAGACCAACTGCTCACTCAGCAAGCAGAAATAACATTATTCTATGCATAGCATAGCATATATGAATCTGGGAATTGGCCTGGACTGGACTGGACTGGACTAAACCAGACTGATTAATGAAACGATTAAAAAGTTATATCAAGAACTTTCTTTCTCTGAATGCCGTGACACAACAAATTTGTGTGATAGTTCTTTTGGCCAAATGAATCTCCCTGTGCTGTTGGAGCAAAGTAGACTAGATTTGGGCAAACCCATGCAACTCAGGAGGTCATACAAGCCATAAACTCTTTGCAGTGTGGGAAAGCCCCATGCCCTGATGGGTTTGGTCCTGATTTTTATAAAAAAGATGGCTAAACATATTCCCCGTCTTTTACTAAATATGTATAAAAAATCTTTTGAGCTGGGCACACTCCCACTAACTTTAAACATGGCCCATATATCTCTAATTCTGATAAACGCTCTGATTTATGTATGTCCTACATAAAGATTTTATCAAAGATCTTGGCTGGGAGACTGGCGGAGATGCTGCCGGCTCTGGTGAAGCCTGATCAGACCGGATTTGTAAAGAATAGGTCCTCTCACTCCAATGTGAGATGACTCTTAAATGTTTTACAAAAGTCACAGAATACAAACTATAGAGCTCTCGCTATTTCCTTAGATGCAGAGAAGGCAATTACAAGGGTCCTGGTAAACGGCCCTACTTATAAGATGTTCTGCCTGGGTAGGGGAACTTGCCAGGGCTATCTCCTCTCCCCCCTATTATTTACACTTGCACTAGATCCAGTAGCGGAGGTTATAAGAACCAACCCTGGGATCTATGGTATTAACTTGGGAAATGTAAAATATAAAATTTCACTTTACGCTGATGATGTCCTGTTATATGTTACTGATACAGACTTATCTATTCCAACACTAATTTCTGTTATTACTCAGTTTGGCCGAATCTCAGGGTATAAAACTCATTTTTAAAAGTCGGAAGCCCTACTGCTGGGGGCACAAAGGGCGGGATGAGACCCTCCTGTTGACTTTCCTTTTAAGTAGGCAACAACAGGTCTCACGTACCTCGGCATTAGACTGTCTGAACACGCTTCGAATTATATAAGTTGAATTTAAAACATTTTTGGCCTCAGTCAAGAGTAATCTGAACAGGTGGTCCGACCTCCCACCGTCATGGCTGGGTAGAATAAGTTTGGTAAAAATTAATATTCTTTCCAGGATACTTTATCCTATACAAATGGTATCGCTTAAAATTAACTGATCTACATTCTCTGAAATTGAAAAATGTCTGTCGCAATGTCTTTGGCATAGAAAGACGCCTAGGCTTAGGATGAAGATATTACAACTGCCAACGGACAGGGGAGGTCAGGCTGTTCCTAACTTTCTATATTATTATTGGGCATGTCATGCATGGTTAGTATCAGATTGGTTACAATCCTTGTTACATCAGTCTGAACAACATGTGGACATTTGGTGCTGTGAGTACCTCTCTCTACTTTCTTTCTTGGATCTATGGAAATTAATTACCCTTTTTTATGGGCAACTAATGATGCCAAATCCTTCTACCACTGACAGATTCAATATTCATTGGGGAACAGATTTGGGGGTTGAACTTAGCACTGAAATATGATCAAGGGCCTTCTTATTAACAGCAAAACTGTTTGCCTGTAATGGATTGAGGGAGAACCAGTACAGGATTCTGCACAGATAATGCACTCCACAGCCTATGCATAAACCTCACCCACAATATCCCTCTATGTGCATAAAATGTCAAATAAATGTTGGTACATAATACTATTGTATTTGGCATTTTACTTTGATAAATATGTTCTGGAAAAATGTTGCTACAGAGCTTCGTTCTATTTCTCATTGAACAATGCCCTTGGACCCGGTTTTGTTTCTTTTTGCCCTGTCTGGGCAGGGGTTATCCTTGTTACTGGAGCAGATGACACTATTGTACAAATTCTTAACCTGGCAAGGCAGTGCATTTTGTTACAGTGGATTCAGGAGCACCCCCCTTTTGTTACACAATGCTACAGAGAGACGTTTAGGGTCCTCCCAATGGAGCATTTTAGTGCCCTAGCAAAGGGCAAACTGGATGTCTATTATAGAATATGGCAACCCCTCTTCTGGACTACCTGCCTCAGGACTTAAATGACTTACTTTGCAAAGGAGGATCACGTTGATTTTTAAATGTAATCAGCATTGTTTTCTGTATGGTTGTATGTCCTGTGCTGGTCGGTTTTGTTTTGTTTCTGTGTTGTTTTTTGTAAGTAAAAAATGTCCAATAAATGTATTACATATATATATATATATAAATATATATATATATGTGTGTGTGTGTGTGTGTGTGTGTGTGTGTGTCTGTGTGTGTCTTCTTTAGTTAGCCTAAATGAACTGAAAGGCAAATATATTAACAGATATTAAACTGCTTCTCAGTCTGTTTTATTATTCTCAGAGAGCTTTCAGGCATTCCTCCAGCTCTCTGGTGCCCCCTGGTGGATTTAATCTTTTTTTTGCTCTCTTTTATTGCACTCAAATCAAGCAAATGTAAATGCTAAGCAGTATTGTATAGGGCACAGCCCATACCAGATGTGATCTATCATCTGCAAAAACTGCTCATCTACAAGACCCTTAAAATCTTGCTGGACCTTTAGATTTAGCCACAGCCGTTTCTCCCAGACCATTCAGAAACTTTAAAATGTCAATATTTTATCACATTACAGTCTTGCTTAAGAGAAGATTCTCTGAATTCCTGCTAGTGTGTTTACTTATAGAATTATAGTTTTTCTAATTCTCAAATTCAGAGAGTTTTGAAATAATGAAATAATATTTCATGTTAAGTTAACCTTAAATATATATTAATATGTTAAACAATAGTGTGAGGTTATGTTTGCTTCAGTAGGGTGAATACATATTTGAAACTTTGAACGTGAGAGCAGCTCCAGCCAGAAGTTAATATTTAATCTACATTGATACTTTATTGCTTTTTATATAGCTTTTTAACCGTACTGCTTCTATTATCCCAAGTACGTTTCTAATTGGTTGATTAGCACTTTGTGCTCCCTAGTAAGATCAGTCTTCTGGTGAGCTGCTGAGTCACGAAATAAATATAATAATAAAACAGGACAAGAATTATTTAAAAAATCATAAATATTTTTTTCTATAACTGAATCAACAAGAAGACTGGTTAACTTGTCAAGATGTGGCTGTAATAATTGTTTGTTTGCCCCCTATGCTTTGTTAGGCGACCTTCCAGTCATAACCAACCAACTTTAAAACTCTGTAACATTCCTGAGATATATTGGTACGTTTTTGAATGTTTGATTTTTTTATTCCTAAAACTTCCCCTTTTTCACTTTAAAAAGTAATCTAAAAGTAAGATTATTAATATTTTCATTTTTCTTTGTTTGTCTCTTTTAACTTCTTAAATTAAATTCTTAACTACATTATTTACTGACTCCTTATAAAACTTAAAGTGTGATTACTTTTGATTCAGATGAATATTCAGAGAAAAATATAAAATCTTGCTGCGTCTTTAAATGTATGATATAATTTGTTCATTGAACAGTTATGATTTAACCCTTCAGATAGATTTTTCATAGATTATGAGAGTGGTTGTGATATTTATTTACATACATTAATAAAGTTTACCATAGCTTAACAATGTTGCACAAAGTGTTATATCTGCATCCTGCTTTAAAAATTTCTGAATGCCTCTTTGGCAATCACATTTAGCTGAGCAATCAATAAACCAATTGGAGTCACTGAAAAAAATAATGTACACTAGAAAGTAACAAAGGGAGCAAAAATTAGGAAAAAGCAAGCAAATAAAGTACTAATACAGATGTTCAATCAATCAATCAATCAATTAATCAATCAATCAATCAGTCAATCGATCGATCGATCAATCAATTGATCAGTTAATCAATCAACTAATCATCATCAAAGCAACAAAAACTATATGCACATATTATTTCAAATATATAATATATTCAAATAACCATAAAAAACACATAGGATAAAAATAGGAGGTGAGATAAAAGTACAAATAAATAAAAATCACAGAATATTTAAAATTTTCAATCCAACTGCAATCTCAAAGGGAAATTAAATTATTTAGTCATTTGTGATTTTAGTTAAGTTGGGTTTCTTTTTTGAATATTTTTTTATACATTTTAAAAAACACACTAAATAAAAAAGCAAAAAAAAAAACAACAAACAATTCAACAGTTGTAAAGTCATGAGCAGTAAAACAATAAAATTGTAAATTTAAAATAATCTCACTTTATCTCGATTTTTAAAGCAAAGCAATTTTCTTAATAGAATAAAATTTGTTAAAGTAAGCTGTTTTTCTATGGTTGGCAGCATGTTTTGCCATTTGATTTATAGTGACAATAAAATGTACAAAATAAAATAAAATAAAAATGTTAAACATAAAAATCATATTGAGTAAATAAAAGTACATGAAAAAATGTCAAATTTCAAGTGTTTAAAATGAAATTGTCACGTCAAATATAACTCCAGTCACTTTTTTCAAACTATAAAGTTAAGATTAAAACCAAATTAACGGCATTCAGGATTACATAACTCCCTGGACTACATGAACAACACGAATATGGAAACAACCCCTGAGTTAAAAAAGATGTCACAATTTAGCTGCTCTTAGCAAAGACTCCTTTCAAACTTTCTAAGGCATCCTCTTTTGTGATCTGCTTCCAATCGTCTGGCAACTTTACAAGCTCTTGCTTGAATTCTGCTGCAAACTTCTCATTGAACCTCGCCAACACGTACCTGTAAATGTAAGAATTGAATACTTCAAAATCTATAGTTGGTGGAGAAATGTACATATGTGAAATGTACTTTTTAAATGTTGTTTCAGTGTTCAGCAATGCTATCGTAAATTTTGATAATAAACAAAGACAATACCTCCAATAATTACTGGTCTTTTGGCTGTTTAGGTCATCAGAGACATTGCTCCAGTTTGGATCTTCCAAATGGAGATTTTTACATATTATCAATTCGCCATATGCCTCTTTGCTGGTTTCTGGGCAACTCAGATGAGATGGAGAACAGAAGTCATAAGGCAGTATGCCTTTGGGTCGATGGAGCAGAGAGCTGTGAACTTCATGGTCAAGCTTTTCCTCCTCACAAGGGGCTTTGCAAATAGGACATCTTTTGTCACAGCCTCTCACTATATGAAGGAGCTGATCCTGGGGCTGAACTGGAAGGTCATTGAGAACCTCAAGTACATCCACATTTTGGTTGAACTCCTGGCCAAGATCTAAGCGCATTGTGGCCAGTAACTCCATTAAACACTTAACAAAGCGATCCCATTCTGTTGTTATGCTAAAGAGGGGACCATTTAGAGACTCCTTCTTGACATCAATTTTTGAATCTCTCTCTAAAATGAGACAGACTCTCTCCAGCAGTGGCTTTGTATCACTGAGCACTCCAATGGTACCTTCTGTTGTTTGACTCACAGCTGCCGCAATCTTCCCTACAATTTCTCCAAGTCTCTGTTGCCTTAATTTACTAAGGCTGGTTGTATCAGATAAGTGAGAAACCACTGTCTCTCGAATCTTCCTCAGTCTGAAGTCTTCATAGGACAACAGATATTCTACAAAGCTTTCAAAGCAGTCCTCTTTAATTAGATCCTCCAGTATGCATTGGTGAAAGGCATGTGGAGACTGATACTGCTGAGCTTTATGTTTAACTTCCTTTGCTATCTGCATGCCCAATGGTTCATTGACATACTCTAACATTAAAGGTTTGATGACCATGGATATGAATGCTTGGGCCACCCTCTGGCACTGGTCCCGTTTCCTAAACTGGTAAATGAACTCGGCTGCATACTTATTCTTGGTTGCAGATATATATGCTAAAAGTTCTCTGTCCTTTGCAAAGCGGTCATGTAGTTTTTGGAAGTCTTGGCATGCTGCGTTACACAGATATATTTTTAAATCCACTTCAAAAGCTGATCGGATTTCCAACGATTTTTCTTTTAAACCATTTTCAACAATTTCTAACAGCTCAATTATATAACTTTCAGAGAAATCTGCTGCTAAGCTACATTTATTTGCGATAAACTGATTGTATTCCTCAATGATTTTGCTTGCTATCTTTTGCGCTTCTAATTTCTGTTGTTTGTTGTTGTCTTCAAACATGCGTTTTAACCGGCTGCGATATCCAAAATGCTCGTCACATACTTGGAAGCTAGAAGTCTGGTTTTGGTCAAGGACGCAAAGTTTTTCCATGTGTTTCTGGAGGTCACGGCTGATTAGATTCTGCTTTAGAACATTTGTCACAACTGAACTAATTTCCTCTCTTTCTGAAGGCCTAAAGTCAAAACTGGACAACATCTTCTTCCACACAATCTCAAACTCCTCTTCCAGTTCATGATCTTGTATAAGAATATTGGTCGACTTGCTTGTCTCCACTAGCGCAAGTAACTTGTACTCTTGCTCTTTTTCCAGCGACTTTTCAAATTTTTTAATCTGAGAGTAAGAACAGTGGGACTCATTGATTGTCTCCAACTTTTGCATGGCTTCTTCAGTTACTCTTTCCTGGATGTTGTTTATGTTACTTAATAGGATTGGCCAGAATATTTTAGAATTTATTTTGAGAATTTCTTCAGTCATCAAATAGCTCTCTGCTTTTGATTTGAGTTTGTTCACTTCTGATTTGACTTCCTCCTCGGCTTCTTTCTTTAATTCACTAACAAGGACATGTTGAGCAGCAGCATCCAATGCCTTCGTGGCAATGATTTTCTTTGTTGTCCCCATTAACCATCTCTCTGTGTTTTCCAGAAGAACATTTTCCCATTGGGAAAACTCTGTGCAGAGTAGAGAAAAGCCTAAAGCCATGTTCATGTCCTGAAGACCAATGGAAAATGAATCACTTTTAACTGCATCCCACACATCAAACAAGCGTCCAATAAAATCTGAACTTTTAGACATGGTCGCACATTTCTTTAGAGCTCCAAAGAGATTTTCCTTTAGTTTTAACACATTTGTACTGTATTGTTTGTCAACTGCTTCACAAGGACACATATTAGGCCAAGGTCCTTTCACAAATACGGTGTTGCTTGTATTTAACGCATGATAATCAATGATATTTCCTTTGTCTTCAGTCTGTAGAATCTTGCAAACACGCCTCAACTGTAAGGCTTGTAATACACTGTTTATACCATCATCCTGAGTCAGGATTTGGCAAATGGGGAAAACACTGCATTCTTTGGAGCGTAGAAGAGCATTGACCATGACGGTAAACGTTGTCTCAAGCTCATCACCAGCACGAGGAGAAATGTTCTGGAGTAAAACATCACTTAATCCTATTGCAACCGTTGCCATCATGTTGTCGTGTATTAGATCTGTTTTAATTTCTCCTGAGACTAAGCCAAGGCCTTCCACATCAATTAACAAAAGATAATCACACTCTAGGTCTTTTCTGAGATCATCAGGGAGACTTAGGACCACCACATACACCCCCCTGTTTGTTCTTCTCCATCCCTCTGGGAGTTTAACACCAAACAATCCAGACAGAACCTCAGCATTCCTGGCATGACGGTCACCAAGGATTGTCAGCACTCTGGTCCTTAATTGCTCTTGATGTAAGCACCGTTTGAGCTCTGCAAAGATGCAACCAAGCCAGCAGATAGGGATGTTTAATGCATCTCCATCCATTAATTCCAGTGGAACCCCATTGAGAAGAAGTTCTGCTGCTAGGTTGGGCAAACGTAACACATTTTGACCCCCATTCACATGTGTAAGCTCAAAAATCAGACCCATCTCGCGCAAAAACTGCTCAATGCCTAATGTATATGTTTTTGGTTGAAGAGACCGTGAATTCAAGGCTTTGGGATTTTCAAATGACTCTCCACGATACAACAGTTGGTTGGTAGAAGATAATAAATCTTGTGTGGACTCTTGATGTTCTGTGGTCTTCTCTGTGTAATGTGGATTTTTCTGCACCTCTTGTATTGTTTCACAGCCTTGAACACAATCTACCCCATTGTTTACTGGCTGTACTTCAGTTTCCTCTTCAGACATTGAATCTGTACAGAAACTGTCACTATCTAGGCTGTTGTCAGCTTCATTTTCAAAGTTTTCCAGATGTTCTGTTTGTTCTGGCTGTAACTCTTTTAAGCTGTTTAATTTTTCAGTTTGTTTTTGATGGAGCCTCAGTTTGAGCCAAGCAAGGAAATAAGTCCTCTCACTTTTATTCTTTGTCAAAAGAGCGTCTATAAAAATCTTCATAGCTGGGGTCATTTTGTACCTGTTGAACTCTGTCAAGATGTCTTTCTTTTCTTTTAGAAGCTGGGGTTCAATTTCTTTTCCTGATTTTTTTTGTGTACTTTCCTCCTTATCTAGCTCTGCCAGTTTGCTCCACAAATGCCCCTGCAAAGGGAGCTGTTTCTGCTGAAATTCAGCCAATCCCTCATCTAAACCCTTCAACACTTCCTCCACTGTGGCCATTGCTTTTTTGCAGACTGGGCCTTCATCAATATTTAGGCCCATGTCCAATGCTAATTGTGCTGCTGCCTCAAGCGTAACAGGTTTTAGGCTATCTGGTACCCAACTTTTTAGGATTTCACAAATGTTCTTAGCCACTTCGTCCTCACTCAGAGTATGCCCGGCAACCACAGCCCCGTTGGGAAGCCCTAGAAACTCTTCAAGGGTCTTTTCACCACATCCCATAACTGTGTTCTCTTCTCTTTCTGTGCCAGAGATGTCAATTAAGATGAGCTTACTTGCCATGTCTTTGCAAGATACAAGGAGTTGTTTTTCTTTGTCCTTAACATCCCCACAGAAAATTATGACAGCTGATGATGCTTGACACAGAAGTTTGAGGCATTTCTCATGATTGCTGGCATCACCACGTAAATTAGATATGAGAAAAGGGGCGCGGTAAACATCTCTGTCGATATCTCCCGTGGGTAGATACCATCCAATCTCTACTAGGCCATTAGAGAGTCTTCGGGGAACTTGCCCTCCATCCATACCCTTATGTATGAATGTGTTATTGCTTGATTTAGGTCCATTCAGAACATAGTTAAGCACCTGGGACTTCGAGACACTGCAACGGCCAAGTTTTATACATGAAATAATTGGCAAAGGTGTGCTTGCCAAATTGCAGTCTTGTACTCTGCTATTTGTATCCAGAGAGTGAGATCTCCACTGACCCACAACTCCTCTTGAAGGCCAAAGAAGGAACTGACTGGGCTTTTCTGGATCAACGTTTGGTAGGACTAAAGGCACAGCAAACTTGCATTGCATCATGCGCCCAGTTATCTCCTGCTGCAGAAATGTGTCGGCAGATATAAAGACAGATGTGACCAGATCAAGGGGGTTGATTGCATTTTGGGTATTATCTTCACAACTGCTGAGTTTTTCCTTAGATAGTTTGTTGTCACCATTTAAAGGGTCAAGCTGAGGCTGGCAACAAGTGCTCCGGGCATCATCACTAAGCAGCCAAAGGCGACTGAGAAAAGAATCTGGTAGATCTTTTAGCTCTAGAGGTTGTTTGTTCTCCAGAATCCATGTGCTGATATTTGACACAGATGCTGAATCAAGTTGTCTAGTGCTGTAAGCTTCTAGGCCAAGCTTATGCAGAATCTCTGCCTGGACACTGTCCTTCAGAGGTCCTAATCAAAACACAAAACCACATCATTTATTCAAGGTTCATTTATTCTTCACTATTCAAGGATATTCAAAGATCTTCATCTAGAGATTTAAATTGTGCATATTCACAATGTTATGTCAAATGTAACAAGATACTAGATTATTCTTGCTGTTGTGTATAAATAGCATAAATGACAAAAATATAGATGTTTTAATCTAATCCTGTCCCTGCAACACACCAGTAAATACTTTTACATAAATACTAATGTGATTTTATTCAAGCATATCCCTAATTTCCTGTAAGATTTAGCTAATTTTGTTTCCAGCCACCGGGGGCTACGGAAGTAGACAGCCTACAATAAATGATTGTCTGCTGTTCCTAATGGTCTGAACAATAATCCCAAGATAAAACCTGACACAACATCCCTAACATTCTTGTGGTAAACACAATTAAAATAAGTTACCGCACTGTTTACTTTAGAGACTGAGATTTGAAGAAAACAGAGACACAGTTATAGCCCATGAAACCTTTTTCCCAGCAGCTGAATCTATAAAAGTGCAATTGGTGCAAAGCCTCCAACATATCTAATTATTCAAATAGAAAAAAACAGACTCCTATATTTCCAGCCACAAATACAGGAGTCAACCAACTTACTTAATGTTTTATGTCTGCTTGTAAGTCTCCATCCATCAATGTAGTTAGGCTACATGTTTTCATGCCTGATTACCTTCATCTTCATACTTTGTACTGATCATAATTTTAATATATTTTTAGATTTTAAGATGGTGTACATATGCTATTAAGTACAAAACATTTGATCATACAGAGATATTACAAAACCAAAATATATCTAGAGAGTAAAGCATTTAGACATCTTGAAATTCTGTTTAAACAGGTTTCTCAAATGTTAGCTAAATGTTAATGTTAAAATAACAGTGATCTGGTGTGGCGCCGGTGGTGTAGGGGTTAAGCATGCAGCCATATATGGAGGTTATAGTCCTCGATGCAGCCGTCCTGGGCTCGAGGCCCAGATCCAGTGATCTTTACCAAACGTCTGCCCCTCTTTCCTGTCTGTATCTTAAAATGGCAGTGATTTGAAGTTAAAAGTGAGATGTTATTGGTCAATGAGATGAATAGAATAATTGCGCTTCTTATGTTGAAAATGAAAACACCATTAGCTAAGTAAGAAAAAAAGGTTGGGACATTTTACACTTTGGAGGATGTCCAACTTTACAAGAAATGTTTTAGTGGAAAATGTCTGTTATAGTAAGTCTTCTGGTATGTTTTATTTTACCCAGGCACTGTAGAGAAAAGTGTAGTTACAGCTCTGAGTTGTATTTTCTTATGGTTTATCTGTAGCTAGCTTAGGATCCCTTTCACTTCAGCTGTGCAAACAGCACATGCTGTTGTTGACATGGTAAAAGTGATTCAGCATTTGTCTTGTTTGATTTTATTGGTGTAAGATATAAAATTATATAATTAATTTAAAACTTTATAAATGCAAATATTAATGCATCAGGTCAATTCTTAAAGATTCTAACTCAGAAATGTTTTTGTTTATGAATGATATGTGCTAATTTTGTAATGCTATGTCACAATCTATAATTACAGAGTAAACAGCATTTCTGCACATTTCAGGATGCTACATTTTAGATTTGGCGAGACTCTTATGATTTCAACTGTTATGATTTAAATTTTAGACCTATGTAGTATATGAAAGAAAAAATGTGAAGACTGAACGCTGCAGTCCCGAGAACACTGCAGTGGCATGGATTGGAAGATCGTGTCCAGATGCTACTTTTGTGGGATAAAATATTTTAGATTAATGGAGGCAAGTTCTTGGCTTTGCACACTCCCAACTTATTTTTAACTTCATAGTGGTTGATAAAATATTTTAGACGACTCTTAAAATCTCCTAATAAGCTTTTAAGCCAAATATTTTCAAATAGACACATTCCCATAATAATAGAGCTGGTAGTATATTTCATGACGGGAATGTTTTTGACTTAGAATGCCTAAACAAACTATAATAAGGCAGATTCATGACCACAGTTTGATGGTTAATAGAGAACCATGACATTCCGGGAAATATAGTTTTCTCATAGTCTAATAACACTTGAATTCATTCAACAAACATAGCAAATAAATGTTAATAAACATACTTTTCTTTTTGCTGCTCAGCCTTTTAACAAGCTTGAAAGACATTATGGATCCTTCTGAGTGGCTTCACTCTTCGTTTTAATCGAGGTTTTCCTCCCTTCTCAGACACATCCCCATGAAACTGGAAAACTGACTGCAATTCTGTGAAAAGAATCAAAATGTTAATGTGACAAAACAGCAATTACAAGATACTATAAAGCTTCATTTAAACAATACCACAAATTTGCAAATGTACTTGGCTCAATGTGCTGTACCAAAGGAATGCTGATTTGACATAGAAGGAATGCACGGGGCCTCTTTTACTAGACTAGTATCATCCTGGACCGGCTCTAACAGCACGTCTTTCTTCATTTTTTTTTCACTACAATCAAATCTCATCTGTTACAATAGAAGCATGACATGTTGATACAAAAACATTTTTTTAGCCAGACCTGAAGGTCATGAGATAAACTATAAAACTGGTTATCCAACAAAGAGCTAGTAACAACCTTTGGTTTTAGTTTTTGAGCTGCTGCTCTTTGGTTGTTGCCTGGCCACTGAAATAACATGCATCCAATGAAGTGGTCAGCAGAAAACATAGAAATTATCTTGCAATTTCAAGCTGTTTTCTTCACTAAGAAAATACATTGACAAAGTAGTCAAAACAAAAAATGTTCTTGTGAAAATGCAGGGTGAAACTGCTGAAAAATTTGAAGTCAACTTGCTGAAATGTAATAAATTAGCAGAAACATTAGAAAAGCAGAAAAGCTGCTTAAATAGCAAGACTGTCAGTTGAAAACTGCTGAACCAGCTGAAATTACCTGAAAACTAAATTGTTGTACGAAACAGTTTTTGAAATGTAAAAATTGGTAGACATGTTTAAAAAAATCAAGAGAAAACTGTTAGTAGATGAGGTGAAAAAGCACAATATTTAGAAACAAATTGCATCTCCATTTAGGAGATGGGGCAGTTCAAAAATGACTATTTGCACTGAGAACATCAGATAATATTTTGTATTGATCCATGCCAGCACTCAGGAAGGGTTTTAAAGATGACACCTATATTTCCTTGAAAGCAGACATGCGTGGGTAGGTTTTGACACATAAATTATTTCTGTGCAAAGTGTACAAAGTATGTAAGAGTAGTTAACTGCCAAAACAAGTGTTAATAAATAGAATAGTGTGAAGGCCTTACAGCTTTCACACAACTATTCTAGTAAAACTTTAAAGTGAATTTTACAGGCTTGATCACTGACAAGGTTTTAACAGTCTAAGCAGTGACTCTTCATTCTGAGTTAAACAAAATAGTTTCTTTGGTCGTAAAAAAATTCTGCTCTTAGCTTTTGTAAATATGCGTATAGGCACAACTACATGTATTTATTATTTTGCTTTGCATTAGTAATTGTTAATACATTTGTAACATATTTTATTTTAAATCAAAGAATTCATACCTCTTTTTTCCTGTGCATCTACTTCATGAAAAGAGCGCAGACATTTGGTTGTCTCGTCACAAGTTCATTTATACCTATCAGTTCAGTGATAAAATACTCAACTGCCCTCCTCCCTACACGTACAAGAACAAAATGGTCATTATTCACACCCACACACACTGATAGATCACACTCAGAAAGTGTGAGGAAATGGCATTACTGCTAATGCAAAAATTCCTGAAGTGACAGGCTTGACCCTTAATCTTGATAACAACACAGGATTGTAGTTTTTCACAGTGCTGCTGAAAGGTAGTCAGACAGTTGCCAAAAGGATTATCATTTCCCTTTACAGGTCAGTAACAAGGCGGCAGACAATGACGCACTAACCCTTGGGCATGTGTCATCTTCTTAGGTCTCTTATTACAGAAGAGAAATAAGTGCCATGCTAATGCTTAATTTAATTCATAGAAAACCTTTTCTCCTTTCTGTAACTCTGCTGCTCTGCCCTCAAATGTAAATTGTTTTAGTAGAAACACCTCTGCTACCATACTTGGCTGTTGTATTTGGAAACATAATTTTTCACAGGGCTGAAATGACTCAGTAAGTTGAAGCTGACATTTGATAAGAGAAAATGCCAAAGATGGAAACTCGAGTCCTGACTGGAGTGACACTTTAGTCTCAAAAACAAAGACTTGCACTTGAGATTCTGCAGATTGAATCCCATTAACAGTCTTTTTCTCAGGCAATAAAGGGTCATTGTAGTAAACGATCAATGTAATCATCTGTTTTAAGTTCTATGAACTGTTTTTAATGGTAAGGGTAAACATAATTTCTATTGGTTCAACAGTATTTGCTAGTAAAACTAGTAAAGTTTCCAAGCTGGTTTGGTATTATTCAATGTTACAGATGAACAGGCTATAAGCTTCGGACCGCATTTGTGATGTGTATGTTCTCTAAATAGATATTGGATTTGTTTTAATAACCTTGGGCGTTACAGGAATGTGGGCTCCTAATTGTTCATTACAACTTGTTTTTGCTTGTTGCTAGAACATAATGATGACCACACAGATAGACATGGGCAGGTAAAGCCTCATTAAGCTTTTTCTTTCTAGATATGCCAAAATTGATTTAAAGCTGTAAGGCTTAACTCCAACTAAGAACAGTGTCTCCTTGTGGCCAGCTGAAGCCATAGCAACCTGTCAAGTACTGTTTGAATCCAATGTCAACAATAAAAGTCCTTGCATCATCCTCACATTGTTTATATTAATAAACTTGCTGTTAGAAACACTACAGCAAATATTTATGTTAAAAGGAGCAAAAAAAAACTGATATGTGCACACACACTCAGCGACACTCAAATCTAGATTAGCAATCTAGAAATGCCTCAAAAGATTTACAATCAATGGAATACAAAGTTACAGAAAAAATGATGTGTGACGCTTCGAACGTCATCAATCATCACATGATTGATGACGGTGTTTTGATAGAAGCTCTAACACATTGTTTCAAATGACTAGCTCAGAAAGAGCAAGACAAACTCCAAAGCTCCAAAGTAACTCCAAAGTATTCTTAAATCATTTGCCCATCACTAAACATGGATGTCTTTCTAACTAAACACTGCATTAAATTACTTTGGGTTGTTTCAGAGCAAAATAAACTTAATTTACTTCCAATTATTTACTCCCTCGCTGTTTTTTTGCTGTTATTACAAAGACACTTCTGGTTCTTTAAAATAAAATCTCTTTGTGTTTGATACATTGAGAAATTCGACATTAACAGGCAAATAACATATCCCTCCTAGTTGGCTTTGAACCTTAATGCATATTTATATTTTTATTGTGTTAAAAATTGTATCTCACAAATTTTCTAAATAAGTTGCAGCTGTTGTGTTGTTTTACTTGAACTGAATGTTCTAAAAATGATCAAGACAATAAATGACCATAAATCAGGCTTAAAGGCAATAATTTGAATCCATAATATACATCTGTTCTGCTTCAGACAGACTAAATGGCAAGTATTCAATGTATTGTTATTTTCATTCATCGGAGATTTGAGACTTGACTTGCACTTAAAAAAATTACCAGGGAACATCTTATCAGAATGCTCACTAATGGCAAAGAAGCATGATAGTAAAACTATTTAACTTTATTATTGTTATCCTTATTATTGTTACTTTATTATTGTTATTTTATTATTGTTATCCTTACAGGCTATATATATATATATATATAATATATATATATATATAATTATATATATATATACATATATATATATGCAGTCAGTCAGTCATTTTCTACCGCTTATTCCATAGTGGGTCGCGGGGGAGCTGGTGCCTATCTCCAGCAGTCTATGGCCGAGAGGCGGGGTACACCCTGGACGGGATATATATATGCAGTTCAAGAAATTACATAGTAAGAATGATTTAACATCTAGTTCAGAAGGCCCTTATATGAGGTAGTAGTTTTGCTGTACACTAGCAATGCACTAGTTTGTCAGACTTACTGTATTGTATCAGTGGGCATAACGTTTTAACTAAAGGGAACATTATAATATTAGCATTATATTTGATCAATATGCTACATGAAATTTATCTGAAAAAAACTGCAAAGTTGTGCGCACATCTGAGGGATAAGTGTCCTGCAGAGGTAAAGATAACAGCTTCTCTATTTCTGTCCTACAAAGCTCTTTAGCAGTCTTACCCTCATGTGTCTGGGACTGCGAGCGTGAAGAGACTTTGTGGACATAATCAACACTGTCTTCAACTGGCCTTTCATTGAGAGGACCTCACTGCATTGTACGCCTGATTGCTTGGACTTATTTTTGCATGGACTTTTAATTTTCCCTTTGCTGGACTAAGGAGTGCACCAGAAAGCCAAGACCTTAAGGATTATTAAAGAATCAAAAGGAATAGTGGTCAAGATGTTGATCACAATGCTAACTGCCATGTATGTGATGGTTAAAGTTGTAGAATTGGTAAGCTAATTATATTACCACATGGCTCACTAATAGACTACTTAAGAAACAAGAACAGTATATAGCATCATTAGTGCATCTGCTAAGCAAATACATTTTTTCCTCTTCTACCAGTGGTTTGTGTAAAGAACTGAACTTTAATGTGGTTTCCCATAGGCAATCATTGCTGCAACCATTAATTAAGTCTCTTGCACTGAGTCAGTTTAAATCCTGCTTATTCAAATAGCATAAAAATCTGTGAATGACTTGTCATAACAGGCTTTTAATCAACATATATTGACCTTTAAATTTAACTTTAAATTGACCTTTGATCCTTAAATTTCATTATGCTTCAAAAGGAAGAAGAAAACACAACAACTCCAAATATGAAACCTCACCTGTGAAATTATATATTTTTTTTGACAGACATGGAATCTATTTTTTAACCTGAACATCTTTGTTTGCTTTTAGATTGGGGTCCGATTTGTACAGCAAGAGGAGCCTTTGCCTTACATGATATCTCAGCCTTTGCCTTGGCAGGTTCACTCTGTGTCTCACAGCCGGAAGAGCAGCAAGGCAGAAGAGGTTAGTTTTAACAAGATCAGGGGTCTGCATCTTAGGCATTGCCAGACACATACTCCAGTACAACATTCAGCTAAACATTAGGACCATTAAAGAACAAGTTCCTGAAGATTCACTTTAGAAGATTATATGATAGCCTGATTGCAGTACTATTTGTACAGATTGGATTGCGTAATGAGGTTTTATTTAAAATGTACCATAAACATTCAGAGCACTTAAGGAATCATACATGATCAATCTAGTTTTGTATTTCGAAGATAACAGGATGTTGTGTTGAAAAGATTACATATATAAAATAAAATCGGAATTTGAACTAAAATGTATTTATATCTGGATATTGTACTGGAGTACAATATCCAGATATAAATACTATTGTACTCCAGTATAAGTACTGGGGTACAATATTCGGATCTTGTACCCGAGTACAAGATCCGAGATATAAATACATTTTAGTTTAAATTCTGATTTTATTTTATATATGTAATCTTTTCAACACAACATCCTGTTATCTAACTAGATTGGACATGAAAGATGGAAGAAAAAAAAGAGAAAAATTTAATTATCTGCTTAATTTAAAGTCTAAAAACAAGTCTCGTTTAATGCAAAATGCTAATTTAGAGCTTCATGGATATTGCAGTATTTCTGGATATTGTACTGGGGTACAATATCCAGAACTGCAATTTCCATTGATTCTGCTGGTCTGCACTACACAATAACATTTATTAAAAAGACAATTTTATTTGGACTTAGTAGAAATTACCTTTAAGAACATGATGCATCATTACCAACAAGTCCATGTGTGTTTGAAAACAATTGGAAACTATTTACAAAGTCTCAGTTTGCTCTCATGCTCAAGATTTTGAAAAGAAGATTCTTAAAAAACACAATTGTGTCAAGTCCAGTTGCATAATATCTGATTTCTAATGAATAACAAACTGTAGTCAGCTATCTTGCTTGTACATTTGATGTAGTTTTAGGGGTCAGGTTTGAAATTACCTCTGTGATTATCTGACTTCCATCCCTCAATCGTCAAAGGGGGCTGGTGCCTATCTCCAGCAGTCATTGTGCGAGAGGCGGGGTACACCCTGGACTGATTGCCGGTCCATCACAGGCAAAACAGAAACATAGGACAAACAACCATGCACTCGCGCTCATACTTAAGAGTAACTTAGAGAGATCAATAAATCTAACAGTCATGTTTTTGGAAGCAGCCAGAGTACCCATGCATGGGGAGAACATGGAAACTCACTGCTGAAAACCCCCAGTCTGGGATAGGAACCTTCATGATGCAAGGCAGCTCTGCTACAAACTGTGCCACCATGCAGCTCTGGCCACAACTTGAGTTCACTTTAATTTTGGTGAGAGTAGAATGTGGACCTTCTTGTCAATGTCACTAAACCGGTGTTCAAGCTGAATGCAGGCACACAGCCAAATATACATGTAAGCATGGTAAGTAGGCCCAGTTCTCAGACTCTGGCTTCCTCACCAGTCCTCTACTTGAGCTGTAATCCCAATCAAGAGGATTTGTGTTTGAGGTCATTATTCAAGCTCTGGATAAAAAAGGGCACACAGGTGCAGTCACACATATGCAGTGACCAGATGCTTCATGAGGACAGCACATTTTGTACAGTTTAACAGATTCTGCAAAAGAATGTGTGATAAGCTATCCATGTGCTTGATCTTGTACCGTCAAAGGAATGTGAAAAATGTGTACTGTAAGTTTCAGATAACTTTTTAATGCTGATAATTTTGAATGGTTTTATCTGTCTCATCAGATGGGGGCTTGACTTTGAACAAGCCTTCTAACAGAGAGCTTTTTGCTTTAATTTGCAGTTTGAAGGCTTCAGGAGGAACAGCATAGGCGTATACAGAAAGAGTAAGTCTCCGGAAATTCTTTTAACTGCTGACCTTTTGCACCTTAAAATGGACTCTTGAATTAGTCCAGCAGTTTATTTTGCTGATTTAAACTTGGGTTTAAATAAAAAAACGTACTGCCACAGTAAAAACACGAAAGGAACCAAAGTATTTCATTTGATCATTATTCCTTTCAACTTTATTGCTTCCTCTCAAGACTCCAGTACCATCAATGGCACATGTGGCACCGCTTTGGTTCCTCCTCTCAGCCCCGTTGAAGTTGAAAAAGCAGCCTCTACCATCCAGAGCCACTTCAGGAAGTTCCAGCAGAAGAAACATAAGAACGACAAATAGATGAATGCAGAGGGTCAGCATTGTGGTGCAGCAACTTTCAAAGGCAACAGGAAGCAGGTGGGCCGTATGGATTCACCTTAGGTTATATGTAACAGCCCATAAGCAAATCTACATATATACTGAAATTTAGAGTAGTTCTAAATGTCACAGGAAACTAAACATTAACATAAAGAATTAGCCTTCATGGCAAACACTGCTTGTTGTACCATTTAGCATTCAAGATGATGATAAATGTGACTTTATGTATCTGAATGAACAGCTTTCATGCGCAGTGTGGACAGAGGGGTTGTTAAAATGTGTGTTTTTGAGCATGCTCTCATTTTCATGACTTTTATTTTGAATTTATAAAAGTGGCAAAAAACTGTAAAAATATTTTCCTTTGAAAACAACCTTGTTGAATGTCATGCTGCACGTTTCTCTTTAATGTTTTCTGTTTATTTTTAATGCTTTTTTTTCAAATTTGGAAATAAACTGAAAATCCCTTGTAGAAAATTAGGCAACCTGATGTGGTGTCCTGGTTATGCAATATTTGCTCACAGATCATTAAAAAACAGCATTAGCTGCTTTTTTTTTATTTTGAGGTAATTCATTTGATGTGAGGCACACCTGGGGATGCATTTTAAGTGGGTTGAAGCTGCAGACAATAGACGCAACAAGTACAGAGGGGAAGACAGAATATACTGTATAAACATTATTTTTAATACACTTTGCTGTCTCGCTACCACGGTTTCCTCCCACGGTGTGTAACGCCCACTGTTGATCACTCATGCTTGGATCCCAAAGCTGGGAGAAACGCACAACGGTGCTCAACAAAACACAAAAATTCGAAGGCACGCTCACTTAACCGGTCCAAGAGTATTACATATTGTAGTTGCTTATTGTGGGTTAAATTACATTCAACTTTAATGAAATATCCTGAAAAACACTATTTTCCTAAATTACTGAAACCTCTTGAAATGATTCCCATTTTGACTATACCTTGTAATTTTGACTAAAGAAATTCTATAAAAGGTTTTTATTTTCCAGTATTACATGCCTAAAAGGTACAAATTTTTACTTTCAAAGCTGAATGAGCTTAGAGTGTATTCACACCAGGAAAGTCCTTTGCTCCACTTGTTTGATCCAAACTACTATGGCAAAATTCATATTTACCAAAGGGCGATATTGAAGGTTGTCACTCAACTCAGTTTTATTATATGTGTGTTCACTAACCCTGCAAAAACCTGACAAAGTAAGAATTGGCTTATAACAGCTTCAAGGTTATTCCCATGAGACCCAGACTCAAAGAGGAGGGACCACGGTGAAACCTGTTGTAATTCCTTCCTAGACATGTTGACTACGGAATTTGAAACCTGCTCAGTCTGGGATAAATCTTATCTTAGAGTAAACAGAGCCATCTGCCCTGAACCATACCACGAATTAGTGCTGCAGCAGGCGGAATGGGGAGGGGAGCGAATACTTTTGTCAGGTAAAACAGAGTATCAGGTCATAAACCAAGGCATTAAAAATTTCCTTTTTTCTTGAGACAACATGTGTTGTGAATTGGCGCTATATAAATAAAACTAAATTGAATTGAATTGAACCTACTACCTGGTTACAATGCACATGAAATGTGACTATGTGACTATTCCTTTGTGTTCAAAAAAGTCCCAATTACCAATGGCTTTACAAATCTTCTTTTCCTAGCTTTTATTCATTTCGCAGAAGAAGCATAACATACAAGAAACAGTCAGTCAGTCAGTCATTTTCTACCACTTATTCCATAGTGGGTCGCGGGGGAGCTGGTGCCTATCTCCAGCAGTCTATGGGCGAGAGGCGGGGTACACCCTGGACAGACAAGAAACATTATAATGTTATTTTAGCTTTACAACTAAATAGATCTGAAAAAATAAACAATATCGTCAGGTTTATAAAAAGATAGCTTTATTGCACAAGGTTTTGAGCACTCTTTTTTTTCTGCTTTTGTTTGTTTTGATAGAAAAGAGAATGTAGAGTTAAACACAAGCAATTGCAAATCGAAGCAATATTTCCCAATAAAAGTTTAAAGAACAACTGCTGGATTCTTAAAATTCTTATTTTTTATTAACCTCATTTGAAACTGTTCAAGTCACCTTATTCACCTTTTTTCTTTTATAACCAGGAAATTTTCAGAACATGCAATGCTGCTGCCCCTCCCCCAAAAAGCTGAGTAACAAAGAAAGACCTCTAAATAAAGGAACCTGTGATAAAATAAAACAAGAAATAGATACAAAAATAAAAATTAAAACAATGCAACAAAATGGCCAATGAAATCAAACAATATCAGTGGTTAACATTTTATGGTCCATTCTGACATGTTTTATCTGGCCCATGAATGAGGATAATGCAGTTATTTGTTTAATTCTATAAGTTTTCATTGAATCATCACCACATTACCTGTATTTCAAAGTTTACATTGTGCCCTGGTTGCTAGTGAAGATGTTGAAAATAGTACTCATTTATACAAAACACTTTTCCTATGTACACAAGTCCTTTCTTATGGTTTAGAAACAATTGTATAAAGGTGGGCAAAAGGCTAAGTGGAGGAAGAAGGGGGAGGTTCTGATTGGTTGACAGATGTAGAAAAAAAACTGACGTAAAGTTGGTCTTACAAATATAGGTTATATGTAGGTCAGTTTGAAAGTATGTCGTCTCATTTTAAAGACAAATCCACCCAAGATCAGTTAGACATCATTGAGTTCCAGTTGTAGGCATAAATTAAAATTAATAACAATATGGGGCATTCAATGATTTATTTAAACTGTTCTTTGTGCAGGGTGGAATGATTATACAACGTTGGTCGATGTTTTTAAAAAAAGGAACTGGGTGAACAAGTTTTCATTTACTTTATCATCTCTAATCCACACAAGGTAGAAATTACTCATTCACACTCAATATAAATTGACTACCTCTAATAGTTGTGTTAAGCAAGTTGCAGAGATAACTGTTTTTTGTAGCCATCAACAAGGCTCTGACATAATTCTTGCTGGATATTATAAAATGTGTTGGGTTCCTGGATCAGACTCACATTACACTTCTTGAATGGTTAAGGAAAGCAACACATTTAAATAAATCCAGTTGGACAATGATTATAAACACACATTGTCCAACTGGAACATCTGTTTATGTCTAAGTTTCAAACATCAACCTGGTAATTTAAAGTAAACGTGAAGAATCAGGAGGTAGTCCTCATTTTTCATTATTCCACCTATTTTGTTCAATTCACCCATACGACTGGCAAAATACCACCTACAACATGATGCAACCACCACCATGCTTGACAGTTGGTACAGTGTTTTTAGGTTTGAAAGCCTCTTGTCTCCTCCACAAACACCAGTTTTTGCAGTCAAGTAGCTCAGCCATTACCGCTTCTGTTTATTCAGCTTGCCAGAGGACATTTATCCAAACAGTGGGGGTGTATTTGAGCCTGTAGAAATTATTAAAACAATGCGTGGATTTCAGAAAGTTCACAATAAATGGAAACATGTCCACCCAGGTTCTATTTTTAAAAATCATTTAAGTTTTATGCTGTATTTTGCACTCACCCTGAAATATTTCATTAAAAGCCTAAACGAAATGGGATTGCCCATGACAAATGTATTGAAACCTTATTAGAAATGTAATTCTACCATAGAGAACTTGCCAAATTGACTGATTAAAAGCATTTTGAAAAGAAATCTCTCCAGTAAACATCTCTTGAATTTACTAAAATTGTGTCAGTATAAATTAAAGAGTTTAGATTTATTAAATACAGAAAAATAGCTTACAAACAATTTCAGTTGGCAATTAACAGAATCAATGGTGGAATTTTCTTTAAAAAATATTACATTCACTTTGAGCAAACTGATTGAAAACTGGAGGGAAACCATGTTGGTTAGAAGTTTATTTCATCAGTCCAACCAATATCCATACAGCTGGAGTAAGGAAGCCCTTATGGAAAAAAACAGGCTAATTCCTTTACCGAGCTCATGTATTTCCCAGGACAAGTGTTTGCATAACTTCAAATGAACAGGCCCAAAAGGAAATGCATCTTAACACTACGTATAGAAATCAATATGTATCCATTCTTGAATTTCAAAATACATAAAAAAAAATATTACGGTTATCTGCAGAAATAACTGTCATTGGCCTGCAGAAATACTCAATCTGTTGGTGTTCATTATTTGCAGTTTGGTAGTGTCATTGAGTCTGTGAACACAACTATTTGGAAGGTACAATACAACAAAGCACAAGAGGCTAAATCACTTTATAGGCTTTCCTTTTTAACCGTTTTCTTTTGCAACACCACACTTCCTGCACTGTCTGAGACCACAAAAAATCAGCAACACATCTCACACTATATTTTCACTTTACTGTGTTTGTCCTTTACAAGAGGATGATGCCTCATTCTGAAATCCCAGTTTCACCAGTGACTTTCACACCACTTCCTTTCTTTCCAGGGTCTTCCATCCACAGTTGTGCTACCCGTTTAAACCTCCTGTCTTCCTTTTTCTTCCTTCCTTTAGTGTAATGCTTCACTCGGAGCGATTGTCTTGTGATCTTTTTATAAGTATTTCAATTAGAACGGCTTTTATATGTCTCTGCTCTTTATTCATATATTTGCTATATATTTGAATAGAAATATATATGTACATACTATTTGAAAACAAACATATATGATATCTTACTTTTTTCTACTGCGAGAGCCCTGATGTTACGTTTTACCAATGCAAAACATTTGGAGCAACTGTTTTTGGAACGGTCATTGTTATGAGATTACAACCTTTGGGATAAGAAATGAAGAATGAAAAACAGGAAAAACAAGTAACGTTTCAACCATAGAATTAAAAATTAAATTATGAAAGATGGTGAGACATCTTGTTTAGCAATTTCTTCATATCCTGTTAACACTGTAAATAAGTACCTGCACATTTATTCAAGATCATTCAAATACATTTCTCTAATAATCTGCAGAATGTGTGCATTCAAGTCATCACTGAATGTTAAGAATTTCTGCCCATATGCGCATATGAGATATTTCGTCTTCAATTGGTCTATCCTTGTCTGCATCACAGTGGCACTGTATGGATATGATGGAGGATATGGTAGGAGGAAGGAAGAGTGGGAAATGAAAGTATGATGAAGGTGACGCGAAATGATGGGACTGTGAACTGAAAAGGGGTTTCATAAAGTCTTTGTTTGAGAAAAAAGTAAATAAACAAAAAGGACCTTATAATGCCTTGCAAAACTTTACATACTCCTTTAGCCTTATCACGTTTCGTTAGCTGTAACCCCAAATTTCAATGTAGTGTTGGGATTTTTTGTGATAGACCGGCACAAAGCAGTGCATAATTGTGAAGTGGAAGGAAAATGATACATAGTTTTCCACTAGAAAATCTAATTCATGAATAAACTTTGATCTAAACTATTCCCTTTTAACTATGGTTGATTTTTAGTACGGTTGTCTTGCAGGGAGGAATTTCCAAGTCTCTCGCACCCTCTAACTGATTTTCGTCCAGGATTGACCTGTACTCATCTGTTTTATCCTTCTATCCATAAATCCTAAGCAGCTTCCATGTTCATGCGATAAAATTACATCCCAACATCATGATTCCATTCCATTCCCATTATGTACAGTGGGAATTCTATATTTAGGGTGATGTTCAGTTTTTTTCACATATAGCATTTTGCATTGGGGTTAAAAAGTTAAATTTAGGTCTCTACAATTTAAACTTCTAACTTTAACAGGACGTTCTATAGCTTTCTTTTTAGTGCTAGACCATAAAGGCCAAAGTTGTGGAGCCGAACCTAATAGTTGTCCTGCCAGACAAGTTTTTCACCTGAACTGTGCATCCCAGCAACGGTTTCAGAGTTACTATGGCCGTCTTGGCCGCGTCTCTGATAATTGCTCTCCTTGTCCACCTTATCAATTTAGGTAGACATCCATGTCTTAGTAGGTTTGTCTGTCTGCTGCGTTCCTTGGTCTTCATGATGCTGTCTTTTTACTTATGTTCTCCAACAAACCTCTGAGGCCTTCACAAAACAGCAATATACTGACATGAAATTACACACGAGTTGACTATTTTCTAATTAGGTCACTACTGAAACTAATGGGTGCCCAGGATTTTATTTAGGGGTATAAAGGGGACCACACTTTTCACCTTTTTATGTATAAAAAATATGAAACCCATGTATCATTTTCTTTGTCTTTTAGAATTATGTGCTACTCTCTCACAAAATCTCAATAAAAGTTTGCTATTGTAATGTGACAAAATGTGAAATAATTCAAGAGGTGTAAATACTTTTGCAATTCACGGTATTTCTAATCCTTAAATGGACCCTTGTTTAGCATTTTCAAAGATCACCCATACCATGTCGTTAACAACAGACAGCGAATCAAACCTAAAACGAAAAACTACTGCAAAAATTACGTTTAAATTGTGTTAAGTTGTCAGCATCATTTTTATCATACTGTTTCTTCCTAGGTACAAAAAGAAAAAAAGAAATGGGGAGGGGGGTTCTGTTTTGACACAGACATCTGCCCAAGAATTCAGCATACAGATTGGTTTTAAAAAGGTCCATTGTTGGTGTGTGCCTGCCACATGTACACATATATATTTACACATATACATCCACACACACACTCACTCACAGGCTCGTGACATTTCTGTTACTTTTCTTAGTGCACATGGGATTATATTTCCATCATCTGAAAATCTTTTGGAAAAAAAGAAACTAGATTTCACTCAATGATGCTTGACATTTTGACCTTCTCTTATAAGTCTTTCTATAAAAGCTTCAGTTATGACCACATTGCTGAGCCATCCATTGCATGTACAAGAGTACGAGAGTCATTCCACTGCCTGTAATGAATCGATCTATGATGGACTAACCTTACAGAGCCAAAGTAACACCAAGGCTGGTGGTTTGTGCATACAGCAAAAGCATCCTGCCGTGGCACAATGCTGAGATATGAACTCATCTTCCATCAGAGAACAGAAAAGTTACATATTTTTAAAAAAAGGAGAAAGAAATTAAGCCTTAACACACATCTTAAGCAACCTGGTTCAATCTACAGCTGTCTTGTTATAGAAATCAAGACAGTGCAAGTTAAAAGCATTTTGTGCATAAGTTCTGTGTCCTTGCCAGAAAATAAAAAGATGGACTGAACTGATCCATCATTTTTGTTTTGGCAAGTGATTTCCAGGGTGAAAAAAGAGAGAGAGAAATGACACAAATATAACAGAAAGCAATCAGGCAGAAACAAAGGCAAGCCCCTGTGCTGTGGACACCCAACTCTGACTCCTTCAAACAGTTGTGTTGACTGGAGCCCTACCAGCTCCCTGCAGGCTGGCACAGCACAGGCACTGATGGGTAAGCTGTGCATGTGTATGTTCTTCACCCCGATTCATCATAGAGGCTCCAGGCAAGCGCTGGCTGAACCAGCATTGTATTAAGAGTTACAGTGACAGGCCTCGATAATGGCAGGCTACACAAGTGTGTAGGACTTGGAGTAGGCTCCTGACCCCCCATCCCTCTGCTTCTGTAGTCTGCCTAATCCCGATGAGCTGCTCTCCAGGAGAGAGTCTCTGGATCCTCCCATTTTGGAAGAGGAAGAAGAGGCACCTCCAGGGGTTCCCCCTGTGGCCCCTGATGCCCCTCCGCCAGAGGAAGATGAAGCCCCCGCTGCAGCAGCAGTGGCTGCAGCAGCGGCAGCAGCACTCTGAGCCACAGAAGCAGAGGAGCTGGGCATGGTGAGAGTCCGCTGAGGAAGCGTGGAGCTGCTGGAGCTAGCAGACAACCCTCCACTTCCACTGCCTCCACCGCCTCCTCCTGTTGCTCCTCCAGAGGACGCCCCAGAGGATGTGAGGTTTGACAGCCCAGAGTGGCCCATTGTCAGAGCCTGTTGCTTTGCAGAGTCCATAGTCACATGACGGCCCTGGCTGTGGTATGCCCGTTGGGCTAAGCCACGAATAGAGGCTTCGCGTGGAGGAACCACTGGACATGGGTCATGATGTTCTGACTGCTTTCGGAAAAACGGATCTGACTTCATGTAGAGGGGTAGGTTGCAGTAGTCACCTGGAAAGAAAAGAAATTATGTTAAATCTAACTTTTAAATTCTTCTCAAAACAAAGTGCTATAAAATCTGTCCTAAAACCACTTAAAGTTATCTAAATCACTAAGGTCATTGGATTTAGCAGGCAGATTTATTTGAATTATATCATAAAAAAATGTTCATAAAGTTTGAAAGTTAGACTTTTTTGTGACGCAGACACCTTGGATGTTTTCACATTTAGTATTAAGCCCCAATGAGGTAATACCTATTGACCACCTTTTGCTGAAATTGCAGAATTTGGTATGTGTCTCTACCAGCTAGGTCTAAACTCTGACCAGCTTCCTTGTCCCTTGAAGGAAAAACATCCACACAGCAATATGCTGCTACCAACAAGATTTCACAGTGGGAGTAGAATGCACAGGGTCTTGTGCAAGTGTTTTTTTTTTTTTTTTTTGTCATACATAGTTTTGCAAGTAGGTCAAAAAGTTAAGTTTGGCCAGAGCAGCAAGTGGGCCACCTTATTGATTTCTTTCAGCAGCTTTCGTCTTTCCACTCTTCCATGAATACTAAGATTACATTACATACATGTGGACTTTTTTACTGTTTAGGTGACGTCTGATAACCAGTGATTACGCTGTATTTTGTTTAAAGGTACCAGAATAAAGCGGGATGAATACAAATGCCTGCCACAGTTTTTAGATTTTTATAAAAAAAACCTTTTTTTCCATCACAAACAATTTTGATAAAAAAGCATTAAGGTTATAAAATGACAAAATTTCAAAGTCTATAGTAGTCTTGCTAAGCAAGCACTGTATATAACCTAGGTTTACAGAAAGTGCATTCTACACCATTTCTGTGGTATCTTTCTCTTCCCAACAAAACAAATGTACTTTAGCTAACATTTTACTGTTTTCACAAAACCATTTGGACCCTAAATACAGATCAAATAATTTTCATCTACACATAAATTACAAAATAAATGGGAAATGTTATGGAGAAGCCCAGCCACTTACTCTTGGCGCGGTGTGGAATGGGCACAGCTACATTCTTGCCACGGTCATAGTCTTGGGGTTTGGGTGGTGAGGCAGTGAAACGGCAGATACCAGGCTCTGATGGTGTGCTCATAGACGTCATACTGTCTGCATTGTCATTGGTACCAGTAGTCATCTGATCAGATGAGCTGTCAGAAATAAAGCACTCTGTAATCTCAAATTTGGCATGTTGCAGGTGTTCCTCCAGCTTTGCATGCTCGTAGGCTCTTGCCAGTTCCTCGTAGGTGGAGGAGGCGCTCTCTGTGGACACCATGCTGTTGCGCCCCTTATCTATGACATAAGAAAAGTTTATTTTGTATAGGCGTGTAACCATTCAAGTGCTCAAAATGACATTTTCTTCCTCTCCGCACAGTTTATTTGGTAATTGTTAACGGCTGTAAGTGTCATTTCACCCTTGTACTAACCTGTGTCCTGTGAGAGGCTGGCACTATAGCTGTCACTCTCTGTGACAGTGATGCCATGCTGTGAACCAACTGTACGCCAGTCTGAAGTGAGAGTGCGGGCTGGCGTAGAAGCCTGACACTTTGTCAGAGTCCACTGACTGGAGTAGCGGTTCCTGATGCTGTGGGCTGACTTAACACTCTTCCTTGACACTGGGTCTGGTGGCAAATGGGAAAAAAATGAGACTCGCAATTGTACAGACCAAGTTTACAGTCAATAAAATGGATGAACATTTACCAAAAACAAAAAAAACACAATTTAACTTTTGTGAACCAATATTTGTCCTCAATACCGTGACAAAAAGTTGAAATATGACAAGAAATTGAGCAGAAAAGCAGAAATTTTCACAGTTGATGTTTACACCAATTACTCTATGATAAATATGGCATTTGCACTAGAGGTTTCTGGTAAAATGAACAGTGATGGAAAAGAACACATACTGGTTCCTGGTCTGATGTCAGACATGTCTATCAAAGGACCTGTGTTTTGGATGAGGGCTGGGTGATGGACAGAAACACCAGTGCAGAAGCTCTGAGGATTCCCAGTTTGGTTGAACTCTGTGTCTGTCACAGGGATTGTAGCCTTGTCCTCTCCTACAACAAATAAAATTAATTTAGCTCATCAGACTTACAAAATCTGATGACCATTTGATCCAATAATTGTGTGAAACATGCACAACCTTCTCACCATTTTTATTTTCCTTACCAATTTGCTTGATGCCCTCTTTGTCCTCAATTAGCAGCTGCACTCTGGGGATGTCAATGTGTAGCCGTGGGCCCTGAGGCGGTCCTTTCACTGGTGTGTCAAAGCTGCGGTTGTTTTTACTAATTCAGAGAAACAAGATACAGCATACATAATCACCTGTGTTTTTCATAAAATGTATAAAGATGATTTCCAGGATAAACTGAACTTTTATTTAATGAACTTAAACTTTTTTAAGCTGGGTCACAATAAAGCTTCATCTCACCTGATGAGCATCTCTGCAAGGCTTTTGGCATCTAAAGAGGACAGGACAATTTTTTATTCTTTAAGAATTTAGAATCTGAAAAAAACATTTTAAAATTTGATATCATAATACAGGGACATTTCAAGATCTTTAAAGCGAGGTTCGACTAAAAGGTTTATAAGCAGTTAACATCTTAGCTGCAATAGAAAACTCTCCTTTTGTTTAAATGCATTGGTGCCACAATGGCAATGATTGATTGATTGATTGATTGATTGATTGATTGATTGATTGATTGATTGATTGATTGATTGATTTAAACTTTATTAATACCCAAAGGGGACATTCTTTTGTCCCACCATAAAAAACAACGCTAAAAACAAACAATATACACCAATAAAAATCTAGAAGACACACACATATCACTCAATGAATTATATAAAACAGCAGTTTTCAAGGATGCACAGTTCTGGAGGCTACATGTAGGTTCAAAAGTCTGACTGCCTTTGGAAGAAAAGATGTGTTGTAGTGCTCCTTAACACATCAGGGCTGCAGTGATCTTTGGCTGTGTATACTACTTAGGCCATCTACTGTAGTGTGAAGAGGGCAAGAGACATAATGGCTCTGATCTTCCCCAACATTGTGTCTCTCATCACTTCCTCCAATGGAGCCAGCCTGGTCCCAACAACGGACCTAGCCTTTATTGTGAGTTTATTTTATTCTTTTTGAGTCCTTCGCCTTTATTCTGGCACCCCAGCACACCACAGCGAAGAAGATTGCACTAGCCACAGTGGATTGATAAAACATCTGGAGCATTCAACTACAGATACTGAAGGACCTGAACTTGCAGAGAAAATAGTCTACTCCTCCCCTTTTTGTACAGTATAGCCAATACCTACAAAATTGTAGGCCCCTGACAATCATAATCTTTTCTTATCTTTCTTCTTTTTTTATAAACGAATGCAGGGAATAAGTGGATCAGCTTGAATAAGTTGTAATGCTTATTTAATTATTTTGTTTTATTACTTTACTATTACCTCTGAGGTTATGCTTTTTCGTTGTCCGATGAGCTAACCCCTCCCTCCTACTTCCCTATTTCTAAGGGGATTGCTCAATACAGCTCTCCATCCAACGGGTCCGGACTTCCCTAAACCTGGAAGGTCTTACTAAGCAGGTTTACTGGAAAATCTGTTTAAGATGGTGTTGGGAAATGACTCGCCTAACCTCTAACAGCCTATCTTTTCCAGAAGTCTCGCCCTTCTTATACTGGTGGCTTGGACAACTGAGCAGCCCACAGCAGTTTCCACTCCTCGACAGTCACTTCTGTTAACGGCTGCTCATTCCCTATTTTACAACTTGCAATTGGTATATGGGTTAGGTTGATTTTAGTGGCTCGGCACGAGCCCCAAGGGCAAAAAAAAAAAATTTTGGAACCAGGTAACAAGGGGTTTTTACCCAAAAAGAAAAAAAAGCCAAAAAAAAAAGGTGACTCCGCAATAAATCTATAACTTAAAACTTAATAATTTAAATAATAAAAATAAATCAATCAACTTAACCTATCTTCCCCTAATGCTGAAACTGGTAAGGGTGAAGAGGCTTTGGAGATTGAGGCTCACCATGGATCCGAATGGAATGATTTCTTCAGTAGGCAACGAGTGATGGTCTTCTTGGGTGAAAGGCAAATCTTCAGTTTTCTTCTTCTAAGTGGAAAGGCACTGATGCTCGGGGTTTCGATGGTCAAGTTGGAAAAAAAAAAAATTTAAAAAACAGAAACTTTGTTGGCATATGTTTCAAAAGCCGGTAGCTTCCAGAGGCTAAATAGTTGAAAGAAACCTTTGAGGTGTAACTGACTTTGGGTCAGGACTTCCAGAAACTTAGAGCAATCAGTTGTTCACTAACCTTGTTCACTTCAGTTGTCTTGGTAAAAATGCAAAAGATGAAATTCATATTCTCAATTTTGAGTTGCACCTCTTCTCAGGGCACACGGGTTGATCTTCTTTATAATGCAGAATTTGTCAGCGGGGCTGCGTCTCCGGTCTTCTGATTCATCTGTAGCTTCTTTCTCTGTCCGATCTTGTTCGCTGGTCTTCTTTCTTTGACACGGTTTTTATAGTGCAGACAGTCTCACTGCTGATCCCCTGTTGCCGGGCAAGCTTTCCCATCATTGAGTTACGCGGTCGCTGTGACTTTTCGGTGCTGTCTCCCAGCCTCCGTAGACAGTCATAAACAGCCCGCAGCTGGCTCCCTGTGTTTCGAATTCCGTTTGTTTTTCGGCCTTCACGACTCCCGCTCCCGTCCTGGTGCTATGACTCTGCCACCTCTGGCTTACAGGCCATGGTGCCCTCCTTATCTGCTCAGCCTCAAGCTGTCTAACACAATATTTCTCTGCTTCTTGCTCTCACACCAGTTACAGCTAAAAAAAAATCCCTTCATTCTTTTTATTCATACATCACAATTGATTAACATTACCCCTCTTTACATTACATTTAATAATTGTAGAAAAATAGAAAATCATCATTAATTTTTCTTTGATTAGCTATACTTGTAGTTTTCTACTTCTGAAAAAAAAAAGACATTTAAGACTTCTGAAAAAGACAAGACATTCACAGTTAATGTGTAACTCCATACAGGCCCCTTCCGTCCTCAGTTCCAGAGTACGAGGATATACTCATTTTACTGTTTCATGACATCTTATCCATGTAATATGATCTTTATATATTTGATACTCTAAAGATTAGGCTCTCATTTCATCATACGTGATTGTTGTTAAACTCAATCATAGTGATACACTTCTGCAAAAGAAAGAAGAGATAAAACATACACCAAATGGGCCCCCAGACTTCATAGCTTTAAAATGCTAACATTTACTGCTGTATATTTCATTGATCTTATTATGAGGGTTTAATTCATTTCTGAATGGATACATGGAAGGATCTCACCTCATTTTGACAGCTTTTTAGTTTAGTTTGTTTGTCTGTGTGCTTGTGTGTGTGTGTATGTGTGTTTGTTAAACTTTACGCAAAAAAAAAATTACAGACGGATTCTTATGATTTTTGTTACCAAAGGTGTGTCTAACCCAAGGAAGAATCCACTAAATTTTGGTGGTAAGAACACTGTAATCAACCAGGCTTGATTACAGGCTTCCTTTTTTTCCTTTTTGTTTCCATATCCATGTCTATTGCAATTGAAATGATCCAAAAGCAGTTTCTAATAAAGTTTCTTAAATAGATATCAAGCAGAGCATTATAGTGCCATGATGAAAGTAAATCTGCTGGGCACTCAGACAACAATTCTGAGTGCTACTTTGGACAGTCAGTTTTTTTCCTATAATACCATAGTGGGTTGCGGGGAAGCTGGTGTCTATCTCCCGCAGTCTATGGGCAGGAGGCGGCGTACACCCTGGACAGGTCGGCAGTCCATCGCAGGGCAACACACAAACAAATATGCACACACTCATTCATACACCTAAGAGCCATTTAGAGAGTCCAATTAACCTAACAGGAATGTCTTTAGACTGTGGGAGGAAAGCAGAAAGACATGAGTCAAACCCAGGACCTGCAATTGCTGCAATGCAACAGTGCTACCAACAGTGCCACCTTCCAGCCCCACTGCACCACCATGCAGTATGCATGCAGTATGCAACCAATACTCTGTTTTTGGGGAACAAAAGCAATTTAAATATTTTTTGGAATAAAAAAAATACAAGATAATTAGGCAAGCGTCAAAGCTGCGATGTTTGGACAAGTCAATACTGCACTGATTTATACTATACAGTTTGCATATTCTATTAAACACAGTAAGTGGTTTGTGAAACCTTTACTATATTTGTGGAAACAAAAAAGGGTATTTTACCAACAATATTTTTTTACAATATTGCTATAATAATAATGTCATGAACCCAGTATTTTGCATCTTATCTTGTGAGCTGGATAAATTATACCTGTGATGCTAAAAAAAGATGCAAAGGTAAGATATTGACTGCTTATACTGTTTCAGCGGGACCTCACTTTGCTTGGCTTTTCCCACTTGTCACACATTCACTTACCTCGTAGTCTCTTCAGCCTCTTCTCTTTGCGTTTTTTTCGGATGGCAACAAACAGCAGCGCAACACCAAGGGTCACCAGAATCACAGGACATCCGATTGAAAACAGCTTCTTCACATCATCGTTTTTTTCCAAGGGGGATTTAATGGGAGGGATGGTGCCTGTACACAACCAGGAAGATAATAGCTACAGCCAGCTTATTTGTGACTATATAAATATAGGTCTCCATCTTAAAAAAATCCTATTAAACCAGCAAAGACAAACATTTATACAAATAAAATGCAAATAAAAAAACCTATCTACTCACTGCCGTCATAGTTTGGTGTTGAAAATTGAGAACTCTGGTTGCCACAGCCAGCACTGTTACAGGCTTTCATCTTTAACTCATACCAGGTGCCTTCACGCAGTTCTGCCAAAAACACATCTGTGGTGGCGTTGGTACGGACATTCTGCCACGTCCACATACCTGTACAAATACAAACTCTCATCTCAAGTCTGTTTTTTTATGGGATTCCACAGACAACTGACACTAAAAGCCTGAAATCCAAAAAGGTTTTGGTATTTTTAGAGTTTTTTTTAAGAATAGTTTTAGCTGATTGAAACTGAAGAACAAATAACCCACCTTTTGGTCTGAATTCCAGTGTCACAGAGGTGATTGGACAGCCTCCACTGGCCCAACCCTGCAGATTGAGGCGAGCGTAGCTGGAGTTAACGTAGGTGAAGACAGGCTGGTCCTTGTTGAACTGAGGTTCTGAAACAGCAAAAATTATGATGCATCAGTTTATACCTGTTTATATACATCAAGGACATTAGCTATTGTGACAGCGTCTGGGGTAGATAAAGTATTTTGCAACTAAGAAATAATAATACAGCATGCTTCTTCCTCCCTTAGTGGCCATTCTTCCAATATCACTATTGGACTTGCTAACCACCAAACTTCAGACCTTTACAATGTCTTTTGCTTTTGTTCTCACGAATTTTGCATGATAACATGTTCATCTCATGAACATAAAACCTGTCTCGCTCACAGTCTAGGTTATGATGGCTGGACATTCCCATGGTATTCAATTTTCAGAATAATTTTTAAAGATGAATGTGGCATCTTTAGGGATCCAAAATTTGTACTCAAAGATGAACAAGACATGTTGACATGTCCAGAGTTGTTCTGATAGTGTACCTGTTTTCTTTTGAGTTCCCAATAATGTATCACAAGGAAGCATTGTGCTGAGATGTCACCTAAAAATACATCTACAAGTGCCCCTCTACTTCCCCCTTCTGCACTTCCCTCTAGGCATGCACTGTCTCCCCTGTCTCCTCTGACAGAACCTGACTAGTGTTCTTCCTTCTAAGTTGCTCATTGTTGGCTTTCATATTAACTGCATCGTTATATTCTACCCTGTAAGTCATTTTGGATAAAAGCATCTGCCAAATACATAAACGTAAATTAGGACATCAGAACACAGTCATGACATGATTATCCTGGTGCTCCCTAATTGTTTGAAGATATAGCAATATTAAGGTATCTAAACTTCCTACTTTGAATAAAGATATAAACAATCTCTCTCTCTCTCTCTCATTATTCTGGCATTTATCAAATTGAAGTCATGTTTGGTAATCATAACTGGCTTAAAACAGGAAGTATTTAATCTAATTTAATGTCAGGGTGCAATAATAAAGGGTTATGTGTCCTTTCATACAGTGTAATCATCTGGTTTCAACTATACAAGTGTATTGATTATGTTATCGCTAAGTATTTGCAAAGCTTGGCTCTGGACAGCAAATTACATAAGTTTAATTGTCTGTTGCTCGCTTTGTTCACATAAACTGGGTTTTATTCCCAACAATGCTGTTCAAATATTTCCCATCTGTAGGTGTCAGAAAGAAAACTGAGTTTGTAACTTTGATAGAAAATGTACCCATTAGGTCTAAATTTCTTTAATAATGGCCACTGTACTGGTACTATTTCTTGCCTGCAGCAGACTGCCTTGTAGTAACAACAGAAATGGGAATGCACGAATTAACTGAAATCCACCAGTTTTGATGATTAGGGCACAAGGATGCAGTTTATATTAACTTGAGGCATACATTAATGACTACAGCATCCTCACGAACACACATAGTCCACATGTGTGAGTAATGGCCTTAAATACAACAGTGTACTGAAATGTACACTCATGCACACAGCAGGCCCTATGCTTTTATCTTTGAGGGGAACTGTTGAAAGTCTTTTTGGCTTCTGATTTCAAGTTCTTCATGTAAAAAAATAACACATTTGAGTTTAAAGCTCGGCAAAAAGTCAATTTGCCTCGTGAACGTTTATTTGATTGCCTTAGTGTACAACACTAATAACTGTACACAAAGGTTTGTGCAAAATTTGGTAGAACCTTAAACCTAAAGATGCATAAAAACTACATAATATCAAAGATTTTTTAAGAGGATGTCCTTTCTTTTTTTATCATTTTATCGTTTTCTCTTTTATATTTCCATTAATGTCATTCAATATTTCACACCCTTACCTCGCCCGTGTGTCTTTGCCTCAATTATCTCACTGATGCGTCCAGCTCCTACGCTGTTCTTGGCAGCTAACTTGACTTTATACCAGGTCCCACAGCGCAGGTTCTCCAGTTTAAACGAGCGTTCAGTTGAACTGATAAAAACATCTTTCCATTCTTCTGTGTTATCCACAGAATACTGCAGCACAAAACCTGCACAGATAGATTAACATACAATATTAGTACTTTTTGTACTTTGAGTCCAAGGAATCCAAATCAACACAAAGAATGACTTAGGTTTGCACACCTAATGTTGAACTTTTATAGTATGTTTTGCTTCTATCAAATTTGTTTATAATTTTTTTATATGTTGAAATTGTTTTTTTTACATCAAAAAAAACATTTTTTTTTTCTATGGGTATATACAGTTTTATGATTCACCAACCACATAATGCATTCTGAGCGTTTTTTGTCAGCCACTTCGAAACTTTCTGATGTTGGTACTTTTTACTGTCCACCAGATGGCAATAAAAGACTACCCTATGCTTTCAATGAAGCCCAAATAGGAGGAAAGTGTCGCTGCTTTCCATCTATGCCGCCATTAGTTACCTACAAACCCAAAGCCTGGGATGGCGCTGACTGAGCATCTATGCAAATGTGGGTTTGCAATATGGTGACTGTTTTTATAATCAGCTTCCTTGCAGAGCTAGTTCCCTTCTGCTCTGAGAATCTTTCTATCAAATCCTCTGTCTGTCTTTGCCTCTTCTTCATCTGTATGTAATAATGCAAATCTGAATGTGTCCTCTCTGTGTTTTAATTCTTTGTTCTGTCTGTTTCCCCTCATTTTCTTTCCAACAGATGGTATGATGGAGTTCAAAGCATTGCACTGGTTACCATGCAAAATTTGAGGTGTGTTTGGAAGTTTTACAGTCTCCCACAGAACGGAACAGCACAGTTAAAAACCTAAAGCAATATATGGGAAAAAATGTAAAACGTTTTAAAAAATACTATTGATTTTGTCAGCTAAAACTATTTATAAATGTACCTTTTCTTTATCTTTCCTTTCCTAAAAGAAAAACTGAGAAAAAGCATAAATGTCTCCAGGTGCTAATTGAGAAATAATGCAGAAATGTTTCTGCATGGAACCTTTAGTATTGCCTTGTACAGATGGCCTCACAAACAGACAGGCATTTTGGTATTCACAGAAGATGTACAGATAGGATTATGCATATATGTAGCACAGGAGAATGTGTGAAATCGAATTACTTTAAAGTTTAGCTTTTTTACTATCACTTAATGCAAAAATTCGAACCCTGGATTAAGCTATATATTATGGTAGGAAATTACAGCACGATTTGTATTTGATGTGTCACATTGAAAAAAACTGTAGTATGAAATCAGACACATGAATCTACAACACTCCCACCACCCCCTACCCTGACAAATACGATGAACAAAGACAGCAGCTGAAACTCAATTTGCATCCATGCCCATTCAGTCACACACACTGCAGCCTTCCACGCATAGAGACCACAAATAATACGATAATCAGACAGACACAGTCAACAGGGAAACATAAAAGCAGCACTCAATGAATTAAAATTGTAAAAAAACACCTTTAAATTACAGCGTTGTGAAAAGTATGTCCATGTAATGTACATTATATACACTCAATACTTGGTCGGGCTCCTTTTGCATGAGTAACTGCATCATTGTGGCGTCGTGGTGAATAATAGTGCACTTTAGTTCATATGCATTGTGGGGTATACTGGCCAGTATACTGGCTGAGTATACTAGCAGTGACCTGTTGTGGCTTACCCTCCTTGTTGAGGTTGTCAAAGACTGTTTGCTGGACAACTGTCGAGTTTGCGAACTTATCCATGATTTCCATTTTCACTAAACAATTTATTTTTGGTCGTAAAAAAAATTCAGGTATTCATTTTGTGTTAATGGAATCCATATACAGACCAATTCAATAAATGAGAATATTATTAAAAAATTAATTCATTTCAGTAACTAAATTCAGAAAGTAAAAAACTATATCAATTACTTTCACAAAGACTAATGTTTTGAAGCCTTTGTTTCTGTTAATTATGATGATTTTTTGCTTAGATCAAATGCAAACAAGAGTGAATTGGGATGAGGGGGCGATATTCAAAATATATTTTTTATATCATATATTTTTCCTTTAAGTAAAGTCATTCTCATGAATCATTATTCAGTTATTGTCAACATTTAGCTTTGTCAGTTAATGTAAGTGTGAGTGCTTGTAAAAGTATTCATACCCCTGAAACTTTTCCACATATTGTCACATCACAACCACAAACATAAATACATTTTATTGGACTTTTATGTGAAAGACCAACACAAAGTGGTATACAGTTGTGAAGTGGAAAGAAAATTATACATCATCTTTTTCTTTTTTTCACAAAAAAAAAACTGAAAAGTGCGGTGTGCAAATGTATTCAGCCCCTTTTATCCCAAGTGCAACCAATTGCCTTCAAAAGTTGCCTGATGATTGCTAATGACTAAATAGAGTCCACCTCTGTGGAGTTTAATCTCACTAAAAATACAGCTGCTCTGTGACGGCCTCAGAGGTTGGTTAAGAGAATATTGGGGGGGAGCAAACAGCATCATGAAGTCCAAGGAACACACCAGACAGGTCAGGGATAAAGTTGTGGAGACGTATATAGGAGGCTTAGGCTATTAAAAGATTTCCCAAGCTTTGAATATCTCACGGAGCACTGTTCAATTAATCATCCAGAAATGAAAAGAGTATAGCACAACTGTAAACCTACCAAGACAAGGCCGTCCACCTAAACTTACAGGCCGAACAAGGAGAGCACTGATCAGAGATGCAGCCAGAAGGCTCATGGTGACTCTGGACGAACTGCAGGGATCCACAGCTCAGGTGGATGCAACTATTAGTCGTGCACTGCACAAATGTGGTCTTTATGAAAGAGTGGCAAGAAGAAAGATATTGTAAAGAGAAAACCATAAGAAGTCCTGTTTGCAGTTTGCCAGACGCCATGTTGGGGACACAGCAAACATGTGGATGAAGGTGCTTTGGTCAGACGAGACCAAAATTGAACTATGTGTGGCAGAGAACTAACACTGCAGATCACTCTGAACACACCATCCCCACTGTCAAATATGGTGGTGGCAGCATCCTGCTCTGGGGGTGCTTTCTCTTTATTTGGGGAAAAAATGGGCATTTTTATTCTCCAGAATATTGCTAAAATTATGTCTTGTCTCATGCTCATTAACTTACCTCTGATGGAGCTGCCTCCATTGTCCCCTGGAATCCAGGCGAGAGTAATGGAGGAGGTGGAGGTGGTAGAGACGGTTAGACGAGGCTGATCTGGAGGGACTGTGGAAGAAAACAGATAGCTCAGAGCTCAATCTCTCCTGTTCTTGTAGAATAATAGCTGTTGCATAGATTCTTTTTGACAAATGTCCCATGTTCCAACTGTAAACATGTGCTCATACCTTGCACCAAAAGGTTGACTATGATGGTGTCAAAGCCCAAGGTGTTGGTGGCTGTGCAGGTGTAATAACCAGAGTCCTCAGCTTTGACAGATCGCAGCACCAGCGTCCCATTGGCCAGAATCAGGCGCTGTCCATCCAGCAACACTGGAATCGCTGTGTCCTCACTAAAATAAATAAAGAAAGAAATATTGTAAAATAACAGTGAAGGAGTCATATCAAAGTACATCACGATGGGATGAATTTGTTTCAGCACAATGGTGGAAAGCAGAAGACTAAAAACATTTTTGCAATCAACCAGATACTATAAGAGTGATTTACTTGCACATACACATACTGTTAGTTGGCTTTGCATACTAAATCTTGAAAAGATGATCACCTGTCTTTGGTCCATTTTATTGTGGGGGTTGGTTCACCTACAGAACTACAAGGCAGTCGCACCTCCTTCATCCAAGGAGTGGTTACTGTACCTCCAAATGAAAGGATTTTGGCAGGAGCTGTTCAAGAATGTGAAGAGGAACATAGAGTGAAATGAAGGGGTGCATTCAACCTATATACATAAATATGGCTTAAGGTAATTGTTGCAAAAAGAACCAATCTTGCATAAGCAGAAGACAATGGATGGATGGCCACAAAAAGACCACAATGCAGACATTAATTGAGTCTAATGCCTCAATAAACATATTTTCAGCACCTCTGGCAAATTAGTGAAATATAATAAAGTCATGTTTTATTGTATTAGCACAAACTCAAACAAATAAATATTGAAAAATCATGTCTTTAATTTGAGCATTTTTACTTAGTTGAAAAAAAACCCCACTAATTAAAGAATAATTATTCTTTTTTATGACTTGGACCATACATATTGGTGCTCCTATTGCTAACGCTTGGTGGAGCCTTCTTTTGGTAACAGTACATGACTAATTGCTATGTAACAATTTACAAGGTTGTATGGTGTCTTATTTTCAGCTCAGCCCAAAATTGGTCTATTGGAAATAATTCAGCTGACTGAGAAGCCCATAGAAAAGGCTTATAATGTAAATGGTGAAGCATTTTTGTGTTGATGTGGTTATTTTTTTTAGATCATTATTGAGACTAATGATTTTGGTTAATATAATAATTGTGCTTAAATTAAAGGTTGGTTTTTCTAAGACTTCTGTAAAATGATGTTACCGATTTTTACACATCTTTTCCAGGGTTACAAATATATGTGGAGGGCACCGCAATATAATCTGATTGGACATTGTTACCACTGTTCAGCAAACCATTTTCTAGAATACTGAACATTCTCAATGTCTTAAATCAATAAAATGTCATAATTATTGTTAGTATTATTATTATGATTATTGTTATTACATATATAAATCCCTGGATAAGTATAATTTAATCTATCTTCCATTTGTTTGATATATAGAGCTATCTATTAGGAAAGTCAATTTTTATTTCCTATGATTCATAAGAAAGGTAATTTGACTCGAATGTGATGTTACAGATAAAAATAAAAAAAGACCTGATGAATATAAGAGAGGACAAAGAGCACAGAGGACACAAAAAAATCCTGTCAGCAGCATAACCTCTTTTTTTCAGTGCTTCTCTCCCACCTGCTCTCTTTTTCTTTTCCACACTTGGTGTCTAAATAGTTGAGCTCTAGTGCACTTACCTTAAGGTTACATTAAGTATTGAGTGTGTTAGCCTGGAGGACACTGTTTATTACAGCTGCTGATCAGATGAGCCAGCACGCCAACAAACCTTTGCCCTCAGAGGTCAGAATAATGAACACATAAAGAAAATGTTGTTCATTCATTCACCTTTATTTTACCTTGGAATCCAAAAGCGTATTGCAGAAATAACTGACATGAGCATTTCCTAAACACTCTGCCTCTGTCTTGTGTTGATTAGGAGTTTTCTCTACTCCTGTTAAACCATTTTCTCTTTCCCCTTTTGCCTTCCTCCAGTTGTTTTTCTTGCTGTCTGTCTCCCCTCCTGATCATCCACCTGGCTGGAGGCATTTATCTGGTGGCCTCTGAACTCTAAAATCAATAGCACACCTCTGGGACGTCTTAACAGGCAGCAACTCAGAAGGAATCAAGAGAAAACTGGATACCATGAGTTGAGCAAGAGACAAAGTGAGGAGAAGCTGAGTGATATCAAGTAAAACAGCCTTCAGGTATTTTTTCTTTTGTTTCTAGCAGAGTCGACAAGAGGTTTGAAGAAAAGCCACTACTCCAACTTTAATAGTGTCAAAGTGGTTCACATGACTGAAAGCAGAAGATGCAAGCAGTAAAAGAACAATCAACACAGTTCACTTAAAGTAAATGTGTCAGAAATTGCCTTTAACATTAACTTGTTTTTATTTTTTAATTACCTGATAATGAAAACTTTCAGCTGCCATTTAAAAAGACTACATCTGTTAATGACAGAACATATGGCTAAATGATTTAGGGATGTTGTCCAAAACATGGATTAAAGATGAGACAATGATTTTTAAAATAGATAAGCCTTTTTATTTATTTATTTATTTATTTATTTTTTAAGTAATACATTTTAAACAGCTCTGAGTCTGTTTTTTGTTCTTACTGTTTCGTACTAAACATGACAAATCTTTTTAGTAGGCAACAGGTTTTGACTGTAAGCCGGACACCTCATTTAGCTTGAACAATGCTAATTGTGACTGGTGTGCAGAGGATATTTTTGAGTGGCTGGTTTTTAACTATACTCTTAGTTCTAAAATAGCTGAAGATTATTAATTTAACAGACTTGTCCCTGAAACAGAGCCATGGAGCAAACTCTCTGACAAGTTTTCTGTTCGTAAATAGTCTGATACTATGAAATTGAGGTATGTCTACTTAACTGGAATGTACTATGGATGAAATCTCCAAATATTTAACACAATACAGCCCTGATCTATTTCACTATGACATAAAAGCACCTACCTTTGGCAGCAGGCTCCACTGTAACTTTGTCACTGAAGTTACCACGGCCCGCAGTGGTGACAGCAGCAGCCCAGATCAGGTACTGCTGCCTGTGGTTCAGATGGGTGATTCGGTAATGTAGCAGCTCTGGATTAGCTTCATATTCACTTGGCAGCTGAAAAAAAAAACATAAACAAAGCATGGGGTTAAACAGGAAAGAAAAATCTGGCGGTGTTATAAAATTGTCACTTTGTTCTAATACTCCTTGAAAGGTCTAATAAAAAAAAGACCGTAGAAGTAAATCTAGTGTTAAAAAATGTCTATAAAAATTAGTTTTATCTCTAAAAAGTAGTTCACCAGGTCTTTAAGGGTGTCTCAACCGGGGCGACTGTGGCTCTGTGGAAAGAGTGGTTGTCCTGCAATCCGAATGTTGTGAACCTGAGCAAGGCACTTAACCCCAAGTTACTTACTGATCTGTGTATCAGAGTATAAATTTGTTGCACATTTGTGTCCTTGATTGGGTGAATGTAGCTATAGTGTAAACGCTTTAAGTGGTCGTTATTCCTAGAAAAGTGCTATATAAATTCAGTCCATTTACTATTTATCATTGTATCAGCTTTGCACTGTGATCTTCTGAGTTGCATTTAGGTCTGAACTTGGATTGAGATACTGTATGTTTATGGCTGTTCTGCTGGGTCCTGAAACTCTACTACAGTCTGACTCTTACAGGACAGCTGCATCCATCTTCCCATTACTTCTAACCAGCTTCCCTGTCTCTGTCTGCCACCACTATGCTTAAATATTCAGGTCACTTTTAAAGGTATTGTTTGCACTGGATTTAACTTAGGGGTAAAATCCATTGAAAATAAATGCAAGACAAACTTTTCAGATTCATATTTTAAAACTTTTAGAAAAACTGTGTATCGTTTCTATCCATTTAGAATTTAGAAGAGCACAACTCTGTTGTACACTGTTGTTTGTGTAATGTGACAAAATGTCAAAAAGTTTAAGGAGAATGAAAACCTTTACAAGGCACAGTTAATGTGATGTGAAAGACTGAGTTAACATCATTGTAATTGCAACCTATATACAGTTTTTTTCATTTTAGGTGTGTTGAAGTAGAACAGACAAAATGATGAGATTAAAGTTGTACAGGTTTGGGGGCATGTTACACTTGTTTGAGGCAAAACTGTCTGAACGTATAATGCTGTAGGCAGGGAGGAAAGTGGGTAAGATGGAAGAAAAAAAGATGTTAAGATTGGACTAAGGGAAAGAAAACCCCTCATCCCTTCATCCACTGTTATCCTCAGGGAGGGCAAACACAGATATGACAGAGGAAGACAACAGGGAACAGACAAATGAGGCAGTCAGAGATATCATGAACAGTCATATCTACAGAAGGGATCTTCGATGGCGGGCAATGAGAGTCACATAAACAGAGGAAGAGAAATGCTAGAAAAACACATAGAGGAACATACCAACACACATGCATGAAAGCACTGACACACAAAGAGATACACACATAGAGTGGCATACATGACCTGGAGGTGGATGTGTAATTGCAGTGTGTTTAACCAAGCCATGTGTCTGCTGTCTAGACATGTACGAATCACTGTCCCCTCAGCACACACTGCGTGCACACACACACACACACACACACACACACACACACACACACACACATTTATACAATCACACATTCACAGAGAGAAAAATCACTCTATTTTTTCTTACTGCCAATCACCATTCCCCTACCCACCAATTAGGTCTGTATTCCCTTCAATCCTACTCTACACCTACTCTTTAGCTAACGCAGCCTTCAGGTAGCACACACACACATAGTATCCACATGAACAGACACACACCTATACACAGTCGTCCTCGGACATTCCGTCCATTGCTGTGCTTTCAACTATGAACAGAGTAATAAAAAGAAAACAACATCACAAATGTAACACATCTGTGTGCTGGCACCATCTCACATCTTCCACTAGCTAAATCATGTTTTACCACACCTCAGTAATTCAGCAATAACTTTTCTGACAGACAGAAGCTTCATGAAATAAAGACTGTGATATAGGATTCAAATAGGTTGAAAAGAGAAAAGGTCACATGCCTTAGTAATGATTGGTGTTGGTACCTTCTGCTGGTGAACCAGAATTGGCCGAATATCAATTTGATCAGTATTGATAGCCAGCAGTCAATCTGAAACTGGATCTCTTTTTTTTAATAGTGAATGTACCATACCTATATCTCTATCAAATCATGATACCACCATTCTTCAGTGTGGACAAAGCTACTGAGTCAAAAAGACACTAAGCTAGCTACTTTTTGTTATTTATTGAGGTATTTTTAAAATAAAGTCAGAGGAAGTCAGACAAAGCACCAAAGATATAAGAGCTATTTAATAGAAAACTGTATTTTCTGTGAAATGCCAAAAACTGTTTGCAAATCACTGAGACGGTTGCCAACTTATGCTAACCACATAAAGTGTGCTAGTCACTTATATGATGCTACAGTGAGGTTAATATATTACACAATCATTTGGTCTGTTTTTTAATTAGGTAACATCCTGTTTTTCAAAGAAAGCTCTCTCACACACCCAGTTTGATGTCACCTCTGCTCCTGCTAAAAACAATTAATAACTGCTCATTGTAGTAAAGCTAGAAAAAAACTTAGATGTTGTTCTGATATCTTCTTATACTTACTTAAGAGAATTTGCTATTGTTAATATAAAGCTTTACAGAAATTGGAGGCTGGAAACTACCACACATTTTTGATTGGTGTATCTAAGTATAATTCATGTTTTTTTTTACATTCACGAATAAGTCATCATTGTCAAATCTACTTTAATTTGTCTTTAATGTGTTCATTCACTTTTGTCTGTTCCACCTTTATCTAATTTTCCTGAGTCTTTATCCAATGCACCATCCTTTCCTTTACTTCAACACTGCTCATCCATCTCTTCATTTCCCTCTGTCACCACTTTCCCCTGTCATTTCATTTATCTATGCATCTATCCACAGATAACCTTTTTTATAAACCATCCCTGTATGTTCCGACCTCCCTATTTATGTATCTGTAAGTCTTTCTCTGCACATTTGTCCCTATACTCTCTGCAGTAATTGGGGGAAAAAGATAGAGGGAGTGACACACAGATGGAAGGACGATTGCACAGTATAGCTTGGAAGGTCTTGGGAGGAAGGATTGACAGAGTGTGCACTGCTGTAACGGATATTAAAATATTCCTCTAGTGTGGAGATAGCGGTGATCCGGGGAACGATAGAGCAAGATAATAAAAAGAGGAACAAAAGTACTCCCCGCACGGAGTGTTTGACCCACCCCCGCCCCCCCATCCCTCCTTCCCTTTCTCCAGTCGCACTCATTTACATAGTAATCATCCCAAACTCTGCATGGGGGCTTGGGAGACAGAAAGAGAGGAAGAAAGAAAGAGATAGATGGATAGATGCATAGATATAAAGAATGATTTGTGAGTGATGGAGGCAAAGAACAAAATGCATTTATATTTCTTGAAAGGTCCGTGGGGTGCATGTGTGTGCTTGTGTGTGTATCAGCGGCAAAAATGTTTCTTGCTTTTGAATTCATGCAGTCATAAAAAAACATTAAATGCACACTGTGTATGAATATAGCACTTCGTCTGTTTTTCTCCTTAAATGTGTGTGTGTGTGAGTGTGTGTGTGTGTGAGAGAGAGCGAGAGAGAGAAAGAGAGGGAGAGAGAGAGTGAGAGTGTGTGTTTGCTCTCGGCTTGTTTTCCACCCAGGTTGATGAACAGATGAGGTTGTCCTGGCAACGTGATGAGACGCAGATATGTAAATGAGGCTGGAGGGTGAGCTTGCATGCACACACACTGCAGTATGAGGGGAGCTAATTTCACACACACATCTTGCTGAGACTGCAGCAATAGACCTTAAAACACACACACTCATAAACAAAGACACATACATAGAAACTCAGAAACGACGGCAGAATAGGCCTTAATTAAATGAAACTGCCATCATCCACACAACATACAGAATGCACAATAGAAGGTTTTTTTATTTATTTAAAAAAAAGGTTATCTCCCTGCTTATCACCAAGCCATGTTAAAGCCTGGTCTGCCCCCATTTTACTGGTCTGCTCACTAATTTTTTAAACCTGAAATTCAATGCACCCCTCTGGTAACTTACCGGTTGACCAGAGCCAGGGCTGGAGCAGTAGATTGTGTACTTGCGGATGATTCCATTTGGCTTGTGAGGGGGTAACCATGACACTACGACACTGCTGGCAGACGAGGGCACTGCTTTAATGCCAGCTGGGGGTCCAGGATCTGAAACACACCAGTGAAAAAAACATTAGAAAACATTTACTGCACATTAAAATGTAAAATTCTCAATAGTTTGCTAAATTTTATTTATAATGCAGGTAAAATGAAAGATGTTTTGGAAAACAATGTTTGGTAAAAGATGTAGTTTAAATAGTGCAGCTCAGACAAGGCTAAATAACTTTTCTCTTCCAGTTTTTAAGTTTCATAAAAGGTACGCCTGGTCCAGTGGTTCTGTGTTTAGCTGTGTCTTTTTTATGGACAGAGTCACTGACTAAGCTATTGCTTCTATTAACCTTGTCTACTGTATTTCTTTTCGTTCTTTTTCATTCAAATCACACCTTGCTCAGTGCTTCTGAGTGCATTGATTTTGCTATGACTGTCTCTATCACCACCGCTCTCTCCATAAATAACCAGGATTTGGAACGCGAACAGCAGAACAAATGCCTTGGAACTGTCTTTGACAGTAACTTATCCTACATAGACTTGGTGTGTAAAAAAACACACTAGTGCATGCACACTTTGCTAAGCTTTGCAGGTTTAATGTTGATATAACTTTTATGAAAATGTTTATATATACATAAATATCATCCTTCAAGATGGGGCCGTCGCAACACATGTCGTCTCAAGCCACTTCACAAAAGTCAGGTACATACATTCCAATTAATCCTAATCATTGAACAGTGCAGTCAGATTCAGTTATTTATTCAAATTGGATAAAAAGTTTTTCTATCTAAGGAAACCCAGCAGATTGCATCCAGCCAGTGACTTGCAGCATTCCCTCCGCCCGGATGAGCATGTAGAAATGGAGGATGTGTTTGCACCTCAGCCATAACTGAGCTGGTTTAGGCTAAACCTGACTCCCCCTTAATCCATCCAACAGGGAGGGAAGAAGACGGAGGTAAAATTAAGGAAGATAGCTCAGGATAACCTAAGCCTCTCTAACTATAAACTTTATCAAAAAGGAAAGGTTTAAGCCTAGCCTTAAAAGTAGACAGGGTGTCTGCCTCACAGACTAAAACTGGGAGATGGTTCCACAGGAGAGGAGCCTGATAACTAAAGGATCTGCCTCCCATTCTACTTCTAGAGACTCTAGGAAGCACCAGTAAACCTGCAGTCTGAGAACGAAGTCCTCTGTCAGGAACGTGTGGAACAATCAGATCTCTGATGTATGATGGAGCTAAATCATTAAGGGCTTTATATGTGAGGAGAAGGATTTCAAATTGTATTCTGGATTTAACAGGGAGCCAATGAAGGGAAGCTAAAGTAGGGGAAATATGATCTCTCTTTTTAATTTTCATCAGAACTCTTGCTGCAGCATTTTGAATCAGCTGAAGGCTTTTAACTGCATTTTGTGGACATCCTGATAGTAAAGAATTACAATAGTCCAGCCTTGACGTAACAAATGCATGGACTAGTTTTTCAACGTCACTCCTGGATAGGATATTTCTAATTTTGGCAATGTTCCGGAGGTTAAAGAAGGAAATCCTAGAAACCTGTTTAATATGGGATTTAAATTACATGTCCTGGTCAAAAGTAACACCAAGGTTTTTTACTTTATTACCGGAGGTCAATTTAATGCCATCCAGGTTAAGTGATTGACTAAGCAGTTTCTATTTTAAAGACTCCGGTCCAAGGACGACAACTTCTGTCTTCTCTGAATTTAAAAGCAGAAAATTTAAAGTCATCCAAGTTTTTATGTCTTCAAGACATGCTTGTAGTCTATCTAACTGGTTGGGCTCATCAGGATTCATGGATAAGTAAAGCTGAGCGTTATCAGCGTAACAGTGAAAAGTTATTCTATGCTGCCTGATAATTTTACCTATTGGAAGCATATATATTGTAAAGAGAATTGGCCCAAGACTTGAACCCTGTGGTACTCCACAATTAACCCTGGAGTTTGAAGATGATTTATCATTTACATGAACAAAGTGGAATCTGTCAGTCAAATAAGATTTAAACCAGCCTAGCGCTGTTCCCCTGATCCCTACAGCATATTCCAGCCTTTCTAAGAGAATATTATGATCGACTGTATCAAATGCAGCACTGAGATCTAACAGGACAAGTACAGACACAAGTCCATTATCTGAGGCCATAAGAATGTCATTAGTGACTTTCAGCAGAGCTGTTTCAGTGCTATGATGAGCTCTGAAGCCTGACTGAAACTCTTCAAACAGGTCATTGCTGTGTAAATGCTCACACATTTGATTAGCAACTATTTTCTCAAGAATTTTAGATAAGAATGGAAGATTGGATATAGGTCTGTAATTTATTAAGTCATCTCGATCAAGCGAAGGTTTCTTAAGCAAAGGTTTAATTACAGTTACCTTAAAAGCTTGTGGTACATGTCCATTTACTAAATATAAATTAATCATATCTAAAATGGGGCTGGTAATCAGAGGGAACACTTCCTTAAATAATTTGGTTGGGATTGGGTCTAACATACAAGTTGAAGGTTTAGATGAAGCTAATATTCTTTTTTTTTTTTTTTTACTGTGTCCTGTCCGGCAGAGTAGCGCTCGGAATTGTTGTCTGAGTGCCAAAAAATTGCCCAACAGATTTACTTTCACAAGCGGAGCATCACAGCTATTGCTTTAAAGCTCTGCTTGATATTTATAAAATAAACTTTATTATAAACTTCTTGGGAATATTTCAATTGTTACAGACACGGAGACTGAAATGAAAAGGAAAAACAGAAGCTTGACAAAGAGAGAGATGGGGCAAAAGGGAAGAAGGGGAAAAAAGGAGGAGAGAGGGGAGGAGAGAAAGAAGGATGAATAGAATAAAAGATTACACCCTGCTTGCTTATACACAAATTAGCACACGGGATTTATGAATGTAAAATGTACTTAGTGAGAAGTGCAGCCCAATATAGATCATCTGTGTATCTATCAACACCTGTGTGGACGCGCTTTGTATGCAAGGTTTCTCCACAAAAATATGCAATAGCGAGTGTGAGGACCCACCGACCTGCCCCGTGGTCCCCGGGCGGACACTGAGGAGATCCGAGCCACAGACATCCAAAGGCCCCCCAAAGCACAGGAACCCCAGGAGAACCACCGCCGGGACTACCGCATCCCCCGCATAGAAGAGCAGTGGAGAGTCCCGGGGGAGCCACCCAGCAGCGACAGTGCAGAAGCCCCAGGGAACCGCAGCGACGAGCCCACAGGCCCCGTCGGCAGCCGTCCACGCCCAAGCAGATCCAGCCATGGACCCAGAGACCCAAGACCCCGGGACACACCACCCCCAAGGCAGAGGCCCGACAGCCCAGGGGTCCAGGCCCCAGCAGGCAGCCACCGGGAGTGAGCCAGCACACACCAAAGCACCCACCCGGACACCGAGAACCACAAGTACACCAGCGGGCAGAGACTCCAACCACTGCCAGGCAGGGTGGCGGGGAGGAAATAGGCCCCCCATAACATGTGGGGGCCTAAGCTGATCCAGGAGAGGTAGCAGTCCAAGACCCAACCTGTCACAAAAAAAAAACAAAAAAAAAACAGGCACTCACAGTCACAGTCACCCACAGCCACCCTCATCCACACACATAAAATCACTCGCTCCCAACGTAGAGACAAACAACAATGGACGTCATACACTCACTCACACTCCCCATGCATACTCTATACTCCAGGGTCCGGGGGCTTGCAGCCCCTAGGGGCAACGTGCCCCCGGACCCAGGAGGTGGTCCCCTTCCCTCCTGGGGCAGAGACAGGAAGACAGGAAGACAGGCCCAGACCCGGGCGGTATCGGCCCGGCCCCCACCCAGAACCCAGTCCCCAACAACCCCCATCCACCTCCGGACAGGGGGCTATGTACAAAAGAGGGGTCCACATGTCCCAAACCAGCCTGCCAACCAGAGCCGCCCCCGGACGGAGCAGTCCCGACCCCCCAACAAGCTCCGATCCCGACCCCATGAGTATCCCACCCCCAGTGAACCCCAACATGAGCCTCGCCACAGGGCCACCCCCAACAGGGACACCGATATCGAACACATGCCCCCGAACACAAACACCACGAATCCCCCCCACAGGAGCACACCCCCACAGGTGAACTCCATAGCCGAGAGGCCGATGAAGCCACACCCACCCAGCGCAAGCTCCACATACAGCCCCGCTCTAAGCACCCCCGCCGCACCCCGCTCCCCCACCACACAGCGTGCCGCAACGGCAAGGCAAAGGCCCCGCGCAACACCACCCCCGCCCACCGGCGCAACAGGGCAGACCCCGCCGAGTGAAGGTAATATTTCTGATAACTCAGGATACTCCACAGGATCCAAACAGTCCAGACACAGATCAGGTTCTACAGTTACTTCCAATGTTGTCTCACTTGCTGAGAATGATGTAATCATCTTCGGGAGTATGTTAAAGATTTTCTTTTTAATAGAATCAATTTTATTTTAGAAGAATCCCATAAGTACTAGTAGTACTGTGTGTGTTTTTCTGTATTTGTACTGTAATTTCCAACTATTCTCCAGTTACTTTCACCAGAAAGTAAACAAAACGGACTAGTTGGTAGCACTGTTGCCTTGCAGCAAAAAGGTCCTGGGTTCGATTCCCGGCCGGGGGTCTTTCTGCATGGAGTTTGCATGTTCTCCCCGTGCATGCGTGGGTTCTCACCGGGTACTCCGGCTTCCTCCTGCAGTTCAAAGACATGCCTGTTAGGTTAATTGGTCACTCTAAATTGCCCTTAGGTGTATGAATTAGTTTGTGCATGGTTGTTTGTGTGTTTCCCTGCGATGGACTGGCGACCTGTCCAGGGTGTACCCCGCCTCTCGCCCATAGACTGCTGGAGATAGGCACCAGCTCCCCCGCGACCCACTATGGAATAAGCGGTAGAAAATGACTGACTGACTGGATTTTCCAATAACAACAGGGATGCCACCCTGACGTCATAAACTCCTTTGAGCGACTGGTGCTAAAGCATCAGCAGGACATCGCAGGCCCCCTGCTAGACCCCCCTGCAGTTTGCTTACTGGGCAAACAGGTCGGTAGACTAAACTTCATCCTGCAAACCATCAACCCAGACTTCCTCTCCCAGAAGCTCTCCCAGGTCACAGTGGTGGCCTCCACCTGACAGTGGGTCACCAGCTTCCTGACTGACCGACAGCAGCAGGTGAGGCCTGAAACATTTTCTCCCACACAAGAACCTTCAGCACTGGTTCTGTTCTCTCCCCACACAGCTTCTCTCTGAAAAAAAAGTCTGCAGATGACACCACTGTCAGTCAGTGATCTGATCCAAAACAATGATGAGTCTGCATACAGACAGAAGGTGGATCGTCTGGTCCAGTGGTGCGATCGGAACCACCTGGAGCTTAACCCGCTCAAGACTGTGGAGATGACAGTGGACATCCAGAGAACAACCCCATCCTCCCTCCCCTTACCATCCTCAACAGCCCTGTGTCTACAGTGGATCACTTAATTGGAAGAAGGCCCAGCAAAGACTGTTCCTTCTGTGGCAACTCAAGAAGCACATCCTTCCATAGGAGCTGCTGGTAATCTTCCACACTGCCATTATTCAGTGTGTCCTGTGCGCCACTAAACAGGGCAGGGTTGAACTGCAATAAACAATCAGGTCTGTAGAGGGGATCATCAGGGCTGACCTTCCCTCCATCCAGGACTTGTACAGGTCTATGGTCAAAAAAATGGCAGCTAACATCTCTGCAGACCCCACACATTCTGGACACAAACTGTCGGCACTACACAGCACTATTTGCAAAAACCAGTCACTGCCGAAGCAGTTCCTCCCCCCAGGCTGTCTTGCTGATGAACACATTGAACACTTTACAACCAGAATAGTCAGCTAATTCACTTTAAAACAAAATTAGCATATTTGTAATGTCACAACCTGCCTTAAGAAAAGAAAATATTGGGTGATGATAAACAAATATGTACATATTGTTCTTTTTAACTTTTATTTTATTTCCTGTAAAGTTTATATATTTATACTTCATGTCTGTACTCTGTGAGTGTATGAAACTGACATTAAATTCCCTGTTCATGTACTCAAAAATAGTCAGTAAAGGTGATTCTATATTTTATTTTGTTAAACAGAATCACTTATTCTTTTACATGTTGGTGCCGGTTGCTTAATGTCAAACAGAAGAATTGCCTTCAGAGTACTGTAAAGACGTGTGGTAAACGTGCTAAGACCTCCTTTTAGAACCTCAGTGAACCAAAACAAAGCCTGATCTATCCTGGCAAATCCAAGTCATCCATTAAAGACTGACTTTGTTTTCCTTAAATCATTTCAAATCATTTAGCACATATGCATCGCATATGTGCTAAATAGTTATGCATCTGAGAACGATGGCTAACTAAACAGTTAAGAAAGTCACTCATACAGTCACTTAATGTTTTTAACTAACTAACTAACTAACTAACTAACTAACTAACCTTGTACCTTGATTACAATGAAAATGTTTTGAAATATTTGTTTTATTTCCCAGACCAGTGCCTTTTTTGTGTCTTGAAGAAGTTTTTTTGGTCAGCTGGATTTAAAGCGACTGTATTATGAACTGTGAAAAATTGGATGTTGTATGACTGCATTTTTTTCGACACCATAAACAGTTTGGCATTATACTGACAGGTGTCATTATACTTTGATTAGCTGGTACCAGGTGGTAGGAGTCTTGGGGTGGGTTGTGAGGTCTTTTACGGATGGAGTTGGGATATTAGAAACATAATTCTTAATTAGTATGTTGTATTTAATGCTCATCCCTAAATATCATTAGGCCTTTTTACAAAATTATATCATATAGGCTGCATAAGGCCAATACTAATGCAAAGCTGAGATTTTCATTAAACTGTCTTAACTTTTATAAACGGGACTAGCTATGGCCTCAAACAATGTGTGCACATAGATCTGTGAAACACAATGAGACAACAATATCTGCTCTCACTACTCCCCCACCTCACACATATTCACTAACTCTCCTTTGTGTCTACTTCGACTTTTGGATCTTGGGCCAAACAGTTGTTGATCCACTTTCAGCCTCAAAGCTGAAAAGAGTAATAACTTACTCAGGGAGCAGAAAAGGATATCTCAGGCCCTGAATGAAAGTGTTTCGTAAAAGAGGCTTTGGTTCAAAATATGTACAGAATAAAGCAGCAAAAAGGTGGTTCTTACAAATAAGTGAAATCATCATAATCTTCAACAATTTAATTTGACCTAAAATCTCATCACAGTTTTGGAGAAAAGCAGGCATAGAAAAAAAAAGTGTATTTATTCCAGCTGTGGATTTGTGCAGGTTTTCTCACAGTTTTACTGGTATAATTAAGAACTTGTTGTTCCATTAATGATCGTAAACTGTCTTAACACAGATCCGGTAAGAGGTGATACCTGACTCTGTCAATTGTACAGCATAACATTTCCAGATTTACTATTTTTCTTTAAAGCAAGGCTTCCTTTAAAACAAGGCTCCGCTATACTAAAGAAAATTCCTTGCTTTGATTTGTCCACAGATCTTATCTTACTTTTGCCAAACTGCTTTTGAGCCTCAGTGTTCTGCATAGATGTAATCTTGACGAGGTTTTAAAAAAAGAAACTTTTAGTCTATACGGGTAAAACCTTTAGTTGGGTTAGAGGTTAACCAACGACGTTTGTGACCTTGCTCTTGGAATGACATTTGACCACATATGCAAAATTTACATTGGCATTTAATTCATGACTGAGATAGCATGGATTAAATACTTGACTCTAACATCCCATTTAAATTAAGCTAGAAGTTACTATAATTCACATGCGAGACTGTATGGTATAACAATTTCCAAATGTTTTTATTTACTTGCCTCTCTTAAGCTATTTTACATTCATAGCAACCTAACTTAAATGTAATCTGACAAATATAAAATCCATAAATAGCATTGTAAGTTTGAAACAACAACAACAACAAAAAAAAAACACAAGGAGAAATGACCTCTAGGGCCTAAAATGTATTGGGGAAAAAAGATGAAAATAAATGGCCATGTTAAAAGTTCTTATGTTTACTGTCAAGTGTGTTTAGGCATCTAAGAGACAGAGGCATAACATGTCAGGCTGAAAACTGGCTGTTTGCACAATTTTATTGCAAACACTTTTCTGTTTGTTACAGACAGAACCGGGGGCAAAGGGAAGGGTTAGGCCAAGATAACATCTGTTAAGAGGTTGCCCCTGGACACAGTGTCAACACATATCAGAGCTAAAAAGACAGACTCCGACAGACACACACTCAAAGACTAAGAAAATACACACATTTGAAGAGCTCTTGCACCAAGGCCAGCCCATAAAATTGAGATACGGCGAGGAAAATAGAATAAAGGCCTTTTTTTGAAATTACACTTCTTAGAATCTCTGCCCCCACCTCTTTCTTGCGCTCCCTCATTTTCTCCATCTCGAGACGCCTGCCTCCTCCACTGACTGGCCCCAGGGATGGAGAGGAGAGGCGGATACGGATGTAATCCACAGCCCGCCAGTGTAAGCACAAAATTAATTCTCTCTAAGCCACAAAGAATTAATCCTTTTCCTCTTGCTTCGCTGTGAGCTAGACTTGCACACAAACACTAATGAACATGTGCACACATGCAGTTGTAGGTGCACACCAACTCAAAGACATGTCTGCATGCAAAGACACTTCTAACCCCCCCGAATCCACACACATACCCACATATTCACACACACTGACTGACACCCTTAGGGTTCTTAGGCGCACACACTTTTTGGCTTCTTAATTTTCATTAGCACTGGTAATGGCACATCAGAGCACAAAGAGGTTGTTAATCAGCAACCTCAGCCTTACAAAGGCCCCCTCTACACCCGCTGGCTTCCTGCCTCCCACACTGCTGCCTAAACCTGGAGGAAAAGTCCTTAAAGCTGCTTCAAAAACAGCGTCAGGGCAATTTAAACATTATTGTTGGTAATTAAATTACTTGGCCTGTCTAAGTTGATACAGCATTTCAACACAAACTTACAGTCTTCACGGGTTTGGATATATAGGACGTTGCTCCGAACACCATCCCCAGCCTGGGTGAAGGCCAGCACCTGGATGCTGTAGTTTGTAAACTTCTCAAGGCCTTTAAGCTCCACCTGCTCTTTGGTGGTTGTGCAGTTTTGCATTTCGCCCCACTCTGAGAACAGAAAGAGCAAAGGTCAAGCTGAAAACTGAGGCACTGAATATTCACAATTTGGGGAAAGTATTTACAAGCTACTCCATATTTATTGGCACCCCCGTAAACAAAGGATGACAGAACTTAATCTCTTACTGCTTTGTTGTACCATTATATCAAATCCATTATATCAAATCCTATCTTAACTTTAAATACATTCATTTACTTGGGAAAAGGAGAGAGAAAAGGTCTTTGGCCATTTATGTCCTATGATCTCTTCTTTCTAGCCTGCCCCACTAGTTCTATATGTGATTTAGGTCTGGGGAATGAGATGGACATGTAATGAGGTTACATTTGTGTCTGGTAAACAATCTATGTGTAAAATTGTCCATTTGATTTGCATCATAATTTTTTTTTATTTCAATGGGTTTATGATGCCATGCATTCTAACAAGGGTTCCAGGAATATGGAAGAGAAACAGGCCCACAGCTCCACACGTCCTCCACTACAGTTAATACAGGGAATGCTTTTCTTGTTGCGAAAACACTTTTTAAAGTCTCGATTGACCAAAGTACAGCTCCTTTTAGAGACACCACAAGGGTTTAGTAAACTAACTTCTTTACATTTGTGGTGCTAGGATAGATTTTTTTTTTTTTTTGGCATGCCAACTGTTTGGCATGTAGATAGAAACTTGTATGGAGTCTTTTTCACCCAGGCTGCCGTGATTTGCTGCAATCAACAATTAAAAGTCCATGGTAAATATAAAATTAGGTATAAATAAAATCAATGCCTTCGTAACATGCATTATGAAGAGATTGACTGATTGGATGGATGGATGGATGGATGGATGGATGGATGGATGGATGGATTGAGACAGACAGACAGACAGACAGACAGACAGACAGACAGACAGACAGACAGACAGACATTGTACCTCCATCTGGGAAGACAGCCCAGAAAACAACACGATATCCCTTCAATACACCATGGAGAGTCATTCTTGGAGGCTCAGCCCAGTTGATCACCGCCTCGTCTGATGTTACAGAGATGGCTCGCACGTTTTGAGGAGGTTGACTGGGCACTAAAAAAGAAAGGGGAAAAATATATATGTATTGCTTAGATGTCTTAAGCAGTTAACCACATTGTGTTAAAATGTTTATTTAAATAATAGGTATGTTCACGGAAGGGCTAAAATAATAATAAGTTTGTTGACACAGAGAAAGTCCAGAAACTTTTGGAAGTGGATATTATGTGGATATAAAAGTAAAATTGCAGGACACATACAGTTTTGTCCATGGGACACACTCCTTTTTAGATTATATGCAGGTGTACACTAAGTGAAAAGTTAACCACATATTTGTTTCTTTATTCAAGTGTTGAAAACCAAAAGGGCCACATTTGTTTTTGTTTTTCCAAATATAACTTTTCCTTTAGGTACTCAGCTAAAACCCAGAGGGAGTCCACCTGTGTTTAACAATGCTGTTGATTCCATGTAAGTTTCTAAAAAACAATTATACCCGTTTAAAGACCAAATCCCAAATCCTACCAAAGAACTTAAACATAACCAGTGTAGGAAGGTTAACATTGTAACATTTGTTTTATTTATAAAGACCTATAGAGCAAGTGTGGACAATTCTGGTCCTCGAAGGTTTAGTGTCTAACATATTTTAGATGTTTTCTACATATTACATACATGTAAAAATATTTAGTACACTAATTACTGGGCAGCAAAAGTGTTCATCCTCTAGTCATGTTGCACAGTTTTTTTGAACTAAAACCTGAAAATTGTGTTTCAAGTGTTTCAACCACTAAAGTTCTTAATTAAAACCAATTAGTCCCTGTCAGTTTAGAAGCTTCATTTAATGTAAACATGCTCCAAGAAATCAGCCAGTTAGTTAGTAGGCAGATTTTTAGCTTGACTGGTCCTGACCTTTGACCAGCCAGTCAGAAAATTAAAGGTCTTATCTATTTTGATCAGTGAATACACCATAACTAAGCACTAACAGTTCACTAAAACCATAATATTCTTCAGTATGGAAGTTGTTACTAAGTAAAGAAGACGCACTCAGCAACAACTTCAATATTAGTGAGGTGCTTAAAAATTAGTTTAGAGGAAGCACCCTTGCTATTTAAAGAATACAGCGGGTACAGTGGGTATAAAAATGAGTGCTATGTCACAACATGGCAATTTGTACCTGCCTTGGGGAATTGACCTGGAGCCGACTTTAGAAACACCAGGAAGGCTGAGCATATTACTGAAAAAGTTTTTCTATTTTATTCTTTAGCTTTCAGTTTCTATATGTTATGGAAGCTGGATTTGAAAAGGTTTTAACCTTTTTGAAAATCTCAGTTAAGATTATTGTTACAAGGAGACTGATGGTATTACTTAAAATAAGTAATACCATAAGTGTTAATCTCTAATATAAGATTTTAAAAGCATTCAAAAATGTCAACTTTGTAATCATTTTATCTAGGTTGTTAAACGAGTAAAACCTTGTAAACTACAGTGTAAAAGTGCACAAAATTCAGAAATGGAAATTGGCCACAAAACTGATCGTTGCTTCAAATCATTGTGCCCATCTTTGGTCTGTGGGAGGAAGCCAATGCAGGCACAGAGAGAACAAGCAAACTCTACAAAGAAAGGCCGCAGGTGCACATAAAATAAAAAAACTGAAACAGAGCTCTCCACATTTTTTGAGAAAAGGACCGCTGAAAACAAATGAAACAATTATTTTTATGTAGATAAATGTATCTAAAAAAAAATACAATTTCAGCTTGAGAAAGGCATGATGCATATTAATTAAGTATAGTTAATTTAAAGGTTATCGCCAAAAAAATAGCTTAGAAACCTTTTTGTAACACCTACTGGGCAATTTCACATCCAACCTAAATTGAGTAAATGAAGTATTGATTGATTAAAACAAGAACAACAACAAAACCCTGCAATGCCTCTACTTTGATGTATAGGTTCATCTCTCTTTCTCTATACAAGCCCCACTCTGTCTCCTCCAGCCCAGGTGTCTTTGCTATTGGCTGCCACTGACCACCAGCCATTCAGGCTTTGAATAACTCCCCCTGTTGAAGATGAACAGAAGTCAACTTGTGAGAGGAGTAAGGACAGGAAGGGAGGAAGAGAGTTGACTAAAAGACAGCATGCAATCAAAGAAGGAGACTGCGCCAATCCACCAGAGAATTTCTCTGCAGCTGGTGGAGAGAGAAAAGGAAGTGGGGAGGAGGATGGAGGAAGGGTGTCAGAAAATAAACAAGGGTTAGAAAACAAAAACAGGGCTCTGGATTAATAGATCTTTGATGTTAATGATACATAATGAGGATGCATCAAAAGATAGCCCAATATTCCTATCTACACCTTGCACAGAGGCAAAGTAAAAATTGGAATACAAGAAAAAATGCAGATGCTTAAAAATGTGTCTAAAATTATGCTTTTGTTTAGCTGCCTAATAGATCCATATGTCCGTTAGAATGATTAACAAGAGGAACACAAGAAAAACTATATATTTTCAGAGGTAAACTGGAAATATACTGAAAGACATTGTGGTCTTAACCCGGAATGAGGAGTAGATGTGAAAAAGGAGCAGAGGACAAAGGGAGGAATTGAGGAGAATTAAAAGCAAAGGGGGAGAAAGATGAAAAGAGGGAGCAGAGAGACAAAGCACTCAGCTGTGGATAATTACAGCAGGAAGCCAGGAGAGGTAAAGAGAGAAAGACAGACAGAGAGACAAGCTAATTATAATTATTTTTAGTATGCTTGTTGGTATCATTATTATCATAATGGCCATCAATATCACTGTCGCCAGGGTTACGACCACAGGAAGGAAGTAGAAGGGCTATGTCTCCTCTGGACCAATGAGACTCAGCCAACTGTGGACAAATACATGACGCATGTGTTTATGTGTACATGAATGCTTTTTTTGTACATGATAAAAAATGTGGGAATTGGATTACAAATAGATTGAAAAATTATGCCATGCAGCATTGGGAGCAACTGCGTGAGTCTAAATAAAATTAACAAAGAGGGTCTTCTTTAAGGAGAAGCTAAAAAACATATTGTTTTTCTTAATTCATTCATATGTACTTTTGCTTCTGTGACTGAAAGTCAATAAACAACTGTCCGACAATGATGGATATGACAGTTTGGTTGTTTTGTACCAAACATTTTTGTACCCAACTTTTTCGGGTACAAAATGTGGGACGTCGTGTACCCACCATGCATAAATTCTTTTTCAGCTCATAGGCTAAAGTCATTTTCCATATTCAACTCTTACTTTAATATAAGCAAAAAAATTATTACTAAACAACAAATAACATCCACGAGTTCGAATAGCGATACAATTAAATTACATGCGGATCTAATCGAACTTTAAGAAACATATAGTATTTAAAACTAGCATAATATTTAATTTGCCTAGCTAAACACAAAACCACAGAACTTTAACATAAATGCAAGTTGCATTAGGACTGAAAGAACAGAAGCCTGCTGTCTCTTATCTGCCCATCACTTTTCGTATCAAGTTTATATAGGCCAATGTGTTTTCATTTCTCGCTGAATCCCTAAAATGCCTTTATTGATTCAGTCCTTAAACACTGTCAGTCTTTTAATGTCACCAGGTAGTTAATAAAAGACGTTTTTCTTTTGGACATGATTGGCTATGTGTGTTTTAGTTGTGCGCTCTGCACATTTTCGTATTTCTTTGTATTTTGTTTGCTAGATACTAAATGAAAATTTCCATTTTACATACTTTTAATTGAGTATGTGGTATATTATCTTATCCTATCTAAAATACTGCTTGTGACACTGTGTACAACTTCTGTTTGCAGTTTTGGTGGTAATGATGAAACATCAGCTGATTCAGGTTGTGAAACGCTCAATATTTGAAGATTTTTTTTAAAACAGTGTTAACAAATTACAATGTTTTTAATGAGTTAAGCATATGGCTCCAAGCTGGCTCTCTGGCTGTCAAGGTTTAGCTCTGAAACTGGAACTTTTGTAAATAACCTTAAATAGGGAGTTGTAAAGAATGTCAACAGTTTTGATAACATTTGTTAAAATGTTGCAGTAAAGAAACAAAATTAATTCAGTTTGAAAAATGTGCATCTATGTACAACAACTATGAATTGTTGGAATGTGCTGTTAAGAATGTTGCTTTTTCTGATTGTATCTTCATTAAAATAGACATAGGCATCCCATAATTATCTTTCATCATGGCTATTGACATTATTGACTCTATCGCATACCAGACGCAGACAAAAGAGTTTCAAATGTTGTTCCTAACTGTGTAATCTCAGAAAACATGCTATAGCAGCTCATTTCCTGCAATGCACTGCGCTGGGTCTTTGAGACTATCTGTGTCTTTGGTGCTGAAGCATTTGGATTCTAGCAGCACAACATTCATTGTTGTGTAGAGAAGAGTGAGAATGTAATACCGGTAATTGTGAATTACAAAGGAAGGCGTGATTTGACAGAGATCTGACAGTGAGAAGGCTAAAACAAAGGGCAAAAAAAGATTGCAGTAGATGAAGAACCAATGAAAACGAAGACAGAGGGTGATAGGATCCATTTCACTCTTTTATCTTCCAGTGTTTATTATGCTACATGCTGAGTAACTTTTTTCTCTACTCATGGTCACCAAGACGTCTGAATTGATGATACTAAACAGATGAACCAACAGTAGAAAGCTGTTTTTATACATGCTGGGACCTGTTCTGTGTTGTTTATGATAAATCTTACCATCCTCCAGTGTTGTTGCATTGATCTCTGAGCTTGAAGGTCCCGTGCCTGCTCTGTTGAAGGCCTGGACAACCACACCATACTGAGCAAACTTCTTAAGGTTGTCGAGGGTGTAGACCTCACTGTCCCCGGTGGCTTTCATCTCAACAATGCTGTACTGGCCATTACTGCCGGGGCCATTCTCTCTGTAACCGATCTGGTAACCTCGGATAACCCCATTCTGTAGCTCCTTCCTTGGAGCCTGCAGAAAGATTTGTTGTAAGATCAAAAAACACTCATTAGACTTAGTTTAGATCGTTTTTTATTTTAGTTTACTATTTTGTGGATTAGTTATGTCATTTGCTGCTTTCAGATCTCGCAGCATTAAACTGTCCATCTCATGAACTAAAGCTCCTGTCAGCATGTGACTTCATCTGGTGCAGTACGTCTAAGTGTCTTTGAGGTTGTCACCCTGTTGTATCCATGTTTAAGATTTTGAAGTAACACAGGAAGTAGCTGTTGAATTGCCCTTTTGTTTCAATTGAGTCAGCTAACAAAGACTTCTTGCCTTGGTAGGCCCATTTTGTAAAATGGATGTACTGTTTTACCCCTAGTAATGCGATATTGGTTCACTTAACATACTGAAAAGCAATTGGAGCACAAAACAATCTAAAATGTGATAGAATGATAAAAGACAAGTTAGCATTAGCATTAAAGGAGCATAGATACATGTTGAATATACTTGCCTTCCAAGTGACACGGATACTCTGGGAGGTCACTGGCTGAAGGATCACTTCTATCGGAGGACCATCAGGCTCTATGCAGCAAGAGACAGAAAGCCTGAGTGCATTTCATTAACCTCCATGAAACAGCTTTGGGTTTTACCATTTCAAGTGAATCATATTTAAAAAAAAATTGTAATTAATATGAACGCAAAAGTAAAGGTAGTGCCTTCAAGGAACCTACGTGCTTCTTCTGTGCTGATGGTGAGCTCTTTACTGGCCTCGCTCCTGCCAATTGCATTGTAGGAGAACATACGAATGCTGTAGACAGATGCAGGGTGAAGGTCCACTATGTTGGCCTGATTGTTTGTGGGAGAGATATTTCGAGTGGCATGCTTCAGCTCCCAAGTTTCTGTGAGAACAAAGAATAAAATGAATCAAATTTCAATAGCTATCATTTATTGTTTTAACAATGACAGTAAATCTTCAAAATGCTCTGTTGATGTGCCTACAACCAGTCTCGTTAAAGTTACCTGTCTTGTTTTTATATTCAATGTCATAGGAGGTAATGACACTGTTTCCATCAAATCTTTGTGTCCATCTGAGATTCATGCTACGATCTTTCACTTCTCGCACCTCCAGCTCTGGAGGGTCTGGAGGCTCTGAGAATTCAAAGGAGAAATTAAGAATTAAAAGACGCAAAGAAACAAGATGATACCACCAGAGGTGGCAACGTGTTAGCAATAACGATGGTAAATGATACAATGATTTTGACTCAAATGGATACCTTGCACAGTGAGCTGGATAAGGCCTCGTCCTTCTCCATAAGAGTTGATGGCATGACAGGAGAAGAAGACTGAATCCTCACGCTCTGCTGGCTTTAGCTACAATGTAAAAAGAGAAATGTCAAAGAGACAACCGACCCATTCAGAGTTCTGGGATGTAACATAGCATTATAATAAAGAAGTGCTTTAATGATTGTTTCTACAAATAGCTTGTTTGGTAGTGACAACTTAGGTGATTTGTTCCACTGCATCGCAACATTACAGTTGAAATCATTAAATTGCAAAGGAGCATCTTTTATAACAGGTGAAAGCTTTGATTTAATTTGCCATTCATTTACTAGAAAAAAGGCAATGTCCAAAGTTGTCATTGTGTTAACTGATGATTGTTGACTTATTCTTAATTTTTAATACATAAAGATTAATCCTCCATTGTTCAATAATTAGTAAATACCTCTTTTCTGATCTTAATAATGTGAGCAGAGAGGGATCCTCACACAGGTCACATTGTTTTTGTAAAGTATATTTGACATTTTTCGTAAATATATACCACTCAAAAATTTTTATAAGGTGGTGATCGTGTCTTTGGTTTGAAGCTTCTATTTTCTGCTGGACTCACTGTTAAGGCAAAACCAGTTTTAGTGTGGGATACAAGCTTCAGAACCCTTAATGCCCATTAAAACTATTTTTTAAGAAAGAGACCATGTTAGAGCATCATACCTTATTCATTCTCTATAAAACACGTCCATCATTCTCGATGGACGTGTTTTATAGATGTTATAGATGCAAATTTATTCTATTCACATTAAATAACACGAGTACTTTGGAAATAAAAAAGCAATGTTTAAAATAGGGCTGAACTGGTAGCACTGTTGCCTGCAGCAAGTCCAACAAAATGACTGTTAGGTCAATTGATAACTCAAAATTGGTATCCGTATCAGTGTGTGTGTGGATGGTTGTTTTCCTGTGTGTCTCTGTGGTCCCCTGTGATGGACTGGCGACCTGGAGAGATGGGACCAGCTCTTTTACTCGCAATATAACTCCAGCTGTTCGAGGTTAATTTAGAAACACTATTGAAAACGTGGCATAATGAATATGAAGTAACAGACCAGGCAGATCAGGGATAAAGTTCTTGAGAAGTTTAAAGCAGGGGTAGAAAACAATATCTAAGACATAGCGACCAGTTTGTGGAGATTCTCAAAGTGCTCGTTCCATCACTCGACAATGACCTCAGTCTGGGTTCGCAGTTCCCCTCCCAAAAAAAAAAAACACAGTTTGAGATGGTCCCTTTTCCTGTTTTCTGAGTCTCTAAACAGTTTACCAGAATTTGCACAGCCATAACCACAGACAACAGTCAGAACCTACCTTCTTGCAACCAAGGGTCGCAAAAAGGTGATCCTTTTGCTTATGTGCTTACCAAAATCGAGGCACTTTACCAGGGGCTTGTGAAACTAATATTCTGAATACATTTAACAAACTGTGAAACACAGTGGTAACAGCATCATGCTGTGAGCATACTTTTCTTCAGGGAGGACAGGAAACTGGTCAAAGTTGATGAGAAGGTGGATGGAGCTAAAAACATGGCAATTCTAAAAGAAAACCTGTTAGAGACCCTAACATACAGCCAGAGCTAGAGTGGAATCGATAAAAGCATATACATGTGTTAGAATGGCTAAATAATGTACAAAGCTAAATAAAACAGACAATCTGTGACAAAATTTAGTTCAGTTTCTTAGGTTGAACCTGACTGACAGTGCTGCCAGATCTTGCGAGAAAAACAAGCAACCAGCTGTATGAAAACAAGCCCAAAACAAGCCCAACGGGCAACCACCACACTATGTAAAACAGAGGGCAATTATAAACATTATAAATGTATACAATTATTATGGCATTATACATAAGCAACAGCAAAATTATGCTAAACACTTTAACCATGAAAATTGATAATAAATTAAATTCTTCGAATAACTCCTACTTTTAAACTCTGATATAAAGAAAAGTGCATTTTGCATACATAACAGCAAAATGACAGTAAACATAGTCAATAGAAAAACTTTCTTTAAACTGTTTAAAAGAAAAGACACACATGAGCCAATTCAAACAGGCTCAGTGTAAAACCTTCTTTGTTCGTGTTCAGATATCACATATGTAAAAATTTGCATAAAGCCTGGCACAGATGAAAAAGATGTAAAACGGCATTTACCTGGACTACAATACATCATTGCTATTTTCCCCACTAACTGCAACTCATACTCCCGCTGTCACTCTGAGTTCCAGCGTGTGTGTGTTTGGGGTCTGTGGTCAACTCGGGTGGGCGGCACGATAACCAGGAAACGGGGGCGTGGAAAGGACAAACTACCTTCCACTCATGTTTTGCTTTATTGTTGGGAGCTGGGAGATAATCAGGGCGTTTCACTTGGAAAGAAAGTCAAGCCCTAATAAGCAACTTCACATTCAAAAACAAGCCCAAAAAACCGCAACCCGCAACTCACGAGATTTGCAAGCGACTTTAGAAAAAAATAAGCCCAAAGTCGCTTATAATAAGCGGACTTGGCAACACTGCTGATTGAGCTTCAGCTATTTAGCAAAGAACAAAAGGCTAAAAAACTTCAGTGTCTAGATGTGTGAATCTGGTAAAGACATACTCTAAAATATTTGCAGGTGAAATTGCAGCAAGCTGCTTTCTAAAAAGTGTTGATTCAAGGTGGCTGAATACACATGGTCAATTTCATTAAATCTCAAAATAATGCATTGAAGTGTGAAAAGGTTCAAGTGGTATGAATTCTTTGTAAGGCACTGCTAACAGCCACTAACAGTTGTGGTGCCCAACAATGCAGGTACAAATCCAGTTTGGTAATTATTTCACTCATCTCATCAGGCATTAAAAGTACAAAAACTGGCAAACCAGATCCGATTATGTTTTACATGGTTAAACCTCTAACTGAGAGCGTTTGTGGAAAACAGGAAAAATAAATAAATAAAAAATTTAAGTCAGTAAACTGAAAGCTATTTTTCAAAGATGTAAGTCAGAAGCACAGTGCTGTTTGATTTAATCAACTAGACACTCTTCTATAGACAAATGTTTTTTACCTTTAATGTAGACAACACCTCATCTGTCTTTTCATTGGGACTCGTGGTTATAGAATACCGGGGGTTGCGATCTGGGTCAATAACTGTGTCACCTCTTTCCCAACGGATGATGATGGGCCATTCTCCTCTGGCTGTGCAGTTCAGCTCCTTCACATGACCCTTCTTGGCCATGGTAGTGTTAGGGTGACTGGTGATCATTGCTGGGACTGATGGGAGAGAGGAAATCGAGTGTGAAATGAAAGGAAGGTGTGGACAAAGCAAAGGAAATCGCTAAACAGATAATGATGTTGGATGACAGAGAGAGGTAAAAGAGGAATGAAAGAAAAATAAAGAGTAAGTGGATAATAAGCAGAATTTAAGTGAAAAGAGAGAAAGAAGTTAAAGAACAGAGAGAAGTATAGGATAACTAGCAGGTAAAGGCAGAGCTCAGAGTAACAGAGTTCCATTGCATTAGAGCAATGAAGAGCTGTGGCCATTGAGGTAAAGTCAATAAACCTCTTTTCTCATTCTCCAATAGTTAACATAAGGGGCGTAGGTGAATGAAGAGGCCAAAAACAATACACTCCACCTTTTGTGTACGCTCAATACACATATCCCTCACATACTCAATCTTCTAAGTCCATCACACACAGACCAGGTATCGATCTGACGAGGGTTCTGCTGTTTTGTTTTCATCACTTATTCACCCCACCCTCCCTGTTTTCCGCTTTTCCTTCTTCTCCGCTGAGCGAAACGGACAGAATTGAGGGAGGCAGAGGAGAGGAACGGTTTAATCAATAACACTAACACTATCCTTGGGGCAGCGGGACTGCCCCATGGATAGAAAAACATGATGAGAGCAGTAGATGCATTTATGTGCACCTTGTTTTTACTGGCTTATGTGCACGATTGTCAAAATATCTGCCAGATATCAAGCTTAACATCTCTCTTGTGAGTACAACTGAATTGCAAGATTAATGAACTGCAAGTTACAGAAAACATTAGCCTTAGATGATGCTGTACTTGACACTGATAATCTTTATTTTTGGATTTATGGCTGTGTGTAGATATACGGTTTCTATTTCATTTTAATACATGGTTTTATTGGGGAGGTACCTGAGAGGCAGAGCAGGATAGAGTCATTGATTGCAAATAATGATCAAGCTTAAAGTCTTTTTGACTGTCTCAAGAGAGTCCCCATGAGTCAAATGATCAATGACCCAGTTGCCCTCTTGCTGCCCATCACAGGTTTGCAAACAAACTGTTCTCACTCTGGGCTGCTCTCTGTTTTCTCCTACGTGAATTGTCACCTTAGTTTCATTAATCCAAGATTATTGTGAGCTAATTTATTGGTTTGACGTCATTAGTGAGTGTGAGGATGCTAATAAATGAGAATCAGAGCCTTCTAAATGGTCTATCTCTACCCCTACCTTGTCTCCCTGTGTGTATTTGTATACTCACTCTTAACTGTGAGGACCATGCTCTTGCTGATGTCCGAACCCACACCATTGGACGCCTGACATAGGTAGAAACCTCGATCTTCCTCCAGGACATGTCTGATGAGCAGAGAGCCATTAGTCATGATCTGAATGCGGCCAGTCAGGGGAACCGGGTGGTACTGCTGTGGGTTTCCGATCCCAGCTGGACAAAAGGTAAGAGCAACAAAGGGAATATTATAAGGTTTTTTTTTAAACAAAATCTGACAGAAGAACAAACCACATGCATACAAGTATGAAAAGAGGTTCATGTACCTAGTGCTCCTCTGGCGTGCTTCCACATGACCTTAGGGGGGGGATATCCATCAACAGAACAGTTTAGGATTGCTGACCTGCCATAGATCCCATCCTGGTTGTTGGGCTGCACAACGAATCGTGGAGGCACTTGGAAGTCATGAGATAAGGTGAGTAAATGACCATAATAAATTGCAGTAAAAGTCAAAGGCCAATTCATATTAAATCAGCTGTGTCACAACCTTTGATGTGAGTCTGGGTACAGTTTTGTACTTGTTGCATACACCATTGGTTCGCAATGTTTTTTATTTTCTTCAAAGCCCCTTTCACCTTCAAAACCGTTTAACTCCCTCCTCCCCAAGCTTGCATATTCACTTGTGCATGATGGACACACATTCAACCTCATCCATGCAAGAAGAGTAAAAGAAGAGTTAAAGAAAACTTAGGTGATTTATTATTTCTTTATCAGTAATATTTAACACCTCTGTCCAGAGATTAGATGTGAGGATGAGCCAGCTGTTGCAGGCTTGTTTTAATTGTGACAACACAGAGAATTTATCCATGTGCATGTATGAGGGCCTGTGTTGGCATTATTTAACCATGCAGTTCAGTTTGCAACACAAACAGGATTGAGTTTAAATACATATCTGATACGAAAGAGATGCAGTGTAAAAATGAACTGAAAACCTGTAAGATATGAGTAGTTTTAAATAGCATAAATTCTGGTGCTGACTCTGCTGTGAGTAGCTACACCTATCTGCTGTAAAGAATATAATAATACTTGTAAGTAGTCTAGAAACCCCCACTTCAAAAATATGAACAATTGCTTCAGTATTTTATGTGATAAGTGACTCCATAAAATGTATTTTATGTATGTAATAAGCGTGGAGGGTAATCATTTAGAAAATAATCTATTCTTTCCTCCAGATGAACTGTTGCTTTTTTTTTATTTAAAAAAGGCAATTAGCAGTTGTTTCACGTTGCCTATAAATATTTTTCACAAGAATCAGCAGTGAATACGTTTCTCCACTAAAAACACTAATTTATGAGGTAAAAATAGTATTATGAAAGAAACATTTAAGTTACAGAAGTTAAAGACCATCTGCTTATGTTCTTGCCTTTTTATTTTCCAACTCACCTCAAACAAATTTTGTAATTATGTAAATATTTCTGTGTTTATATCATTCTTCTGCGCTTACCTGTAACTGTGAGCTGCCTCTCTGTGCTGACAGTAGCAGCATCGTTGCTAGCGATGCAGGTGTAGTTGCCATTGTGTTTGAGCGACACTTTGGAAATCTGCAGTGAGCTCATGAACTCCTTTGTGTCAATGGTGATCCCCGAGGAGGGCACAATCTCCTGGCCATCCTTACGCCACGTGATGCGTATGGGCATGTCTCCAGATGACACCACGCAGGCGATGTACATCAATTTACCAATGGATGTTGGGGGGAAGTCAAACGGCTGGATCAGCGGGGGTACTGAAAGGGGCAAAGAAAGAATATATACAAGAAAAAACCCAGGTAAAGGAATGACAAGAATTTAGCTGAAGAAAAACAGTAAAAGGTACAGTAAAAGGAAAAAAGGTGCAGAATCTTTTTAAACAACCTATTTAAGGACTGGTAATTTTCTCCTGACAATATTATTAATAAATGTGTAGCACATCCTTCTGTCTCAATCAAAAGCATCATAAACATGATATCTCGTCTGTTTTTGGCCCTGATGTCTTAAAGATCCATCAACAAAACTTAGGCTACTAACCCACTACACCCTCCACAGTAGCCTGCGCCCCTCATTAACTCCTCCACTCAAACACACCCTGCCCTGCTCAAGCCAACCCATAATAGCTGCTCTAATTAGAGCGCCATCCATAGGGGGAAAGAACTGTGTTGCCATGGATATCAGCTGAGATGATGCCGATGGTTTGGAGTGGGGGAAGAGAATGTGTGTACGTGTGTTTGTGGGGGCACTTGGTGTTTCAGCTGAGACATCTGGGAGATTTAATCTGGGCCTCGTTAACATTCATCTAATAAAATCAAAGGCATAATGGCACAAATTCAAATAAACATGTACTTACATCGACATAGCATGTGCATATGCACACACACGTAAGCAGTAGCATGCTTCTAAACTTAACATGTACAAGAACACTGAAGTATAAAAAAGGACGCAACAAAAATGTCACACATTCTAAGAGCGAACACAACCCACACTCACAACTTCCTGGAACAAACATGTCGTTCTGCTGTAGCTAAGGACAGAGTGAAACCTTAGAAGGAAAAAATATTCAAAATACACATTTCATTTATACTAACACGTGCAATGAGCAAGGAGCACACACACTCACAAAACTTATACAATAGCACTCCTGCTCTGTGTACTTGCTGAGTGGCTGAGAGCTTGCACTTGGCCACTCAGCTCCTTAATCAGGGGTTATTAGAAGCAATGCACGCAGCTTTGTTCTTTCTTTTCATTCTGTCTCACTAAAACAGTCCTGCTTCCAGCCATTCCAATAATCTGTTTTCTGCACTAAAACCAAACTAGATTCAGAAAGATCATAATTCCTTTTGACTTTTTTTATAATTATTTGTTCTTTGGTGAGTGCTATGAATGACAACCCTAACAACCAAGATCTGATTTACATATCCTTGATAGAACATTATGGAGTAGATAGAAATATGAACATCCTCCAGCAGCACTAGTTAACATATTAAACAATTGCTTGATTTTAGATTCATTGAGGGTCAAGCACAGACTGAACTACAGGTTGACTCATAGCCAAAGAGGAAAGTGCACCATAACAGGGTGAACAGGGGATCAAAGATGTCAGTAGGCAGAGCTAAGATTGCTGATGTCTCATAAAATTAATATGTACAATGACGAACACTGAAGTACATGGGTTTCATAGAAAACAAAGTCCAAGAGCCTAATCAAAAAGAAACAGAAAAAAGAATTCTTAACAATTTTTTGGTAAAGGTAAAGTTAAATGAACTGAGCTCCAGAAAGCTACATCACATTTGATGAGGTTTGTTTTCTATACAGTGCATTGTGAGGCTTTCAATTATTTGTAAATTGCACATCAGCAATTATGCGTAGACATTGTGTAAATGTACATTGTGTGGTCTGTCTTGTGTAGTTGTGAGCTAATAGAGGTTGCAGACCCAGAATTATTCATACAACTGGTGAATTTCGATTTGAAGGAACCTTTTTTATTTCAACATATTTCTTTTCTAATATTTGTAGTGACCCAGCCAGAGGACCATAACCAAGATGAAGCTAAAGGTGAGAATTATTACTTCTAACCACAAAAATTTGGAGCTCATCACCAAAAGTAAATATCAGTCAACATTCAAAAAGATTTTTTAGCAATAACAATACATTTATGGCTGCTGTAATACTAATACTGGCCTTTCCTTTGCTTGTTGTGAACCCTGCAAAGCTTTATGGACATGATTTTTTTTAAATAAAACATAATTTATTTTTGTGTGACACCCCTTGTTCATTGTGTTTTATCTTTCGGGAGATGCTTCTGTGATATGTGCCAAGGTTATGATTTATTTTGGACTCACCTGTGGCCTGGTCATGATGCACAACAGTTAGCAAATACCAATGGTTTCCCCTACTGTCATCTTGAGATCTCTATACCGGGGTGTCACTTCTACGAAGGCAAGTTGAATGCAGAATTAAAACAGGTTTTGATTTGGTGATGGTGTGGGAGCATATCACTAGTATTTTACATTACAGTCGAAATTTTACATGCCAGATTTTCATTAATATTATTAGCGGTGTGAATATACAATGTACAATTTTGGATTTTGAAGAAGGCACCAACATTGACAAACCTAAAACTGACAAATATTCTGAAGCAGAAACCCAAGTACATAAGAACGGTGCTAGATTCTTTTTTTTTTTTTTTTACCGTGTCCTGTCCAGCAGAGTAGCGCTCAGAATTGTTGTCTGAGTGCCAAAAAATTGCCCAACAGATTTACTTTCACAAGCGGAGCATCACAGCTATTGCTTTAAAGCTCTGCTTGATATTTATAAAATAAACTTTATTATAAACTTCTTTGGGAATATTTCAATTGTTACAGACACGGAGACTGAAATGAAAAGGAAAACAGAAGCTTGACAAAGAGAGAGATGGGGCAAAAGGGAAGAAGGGGAAAAAAGGAGGAGAGAGGGGAGGAGAGAAAGAAGGATGAATAGAATAAAAGATTACACCCTGCTTGCTTATACACAAATTAGCACACGGGATTTATGAATGTAAAATGTACTTAGTGAGAAGTGCAGCCCAATATAGATCATCTGTGTATCTATCAACACCTGTGTGGACGCGCTTTGTATACAAGGTTTCTCCACAAAAATATGCAATAGTGAGTGTGAGGACCCACCGACCTGCCCCGTGGTCCCCGGGCGGACACTGAGGATATCCGAGCCACAGACATCCAAAGGCCCCCCAAAGCACAGGAACCCCAGGAGAACCATCGCCGGGACAACCGCAACCCCCCCAGAAAAGAGCAGTGGAGGGCCCACGGGGAGCCACCCAGCAGCGACAGTGCAGAAGCCCCAGGGAACCGCAGCGACGAGCCCACAGGCCCCGTCGGCAGCCGTCCACGCCCGAGCAGATCCAGCCATGGACCCAGAGACCCAAGACCCTGGGACACACCACCCCCAAGGCAGAGGCCCGACAGAGCCCAGGGGTCCAGGCCCCGGCAGGTAGCCACCGGGAGTGAGCCAGCACACACCAAAGCCCCCAGCCCTGGACACCGAGAACCACAAGTACACCAGCGGGCAGAGACTCCAACCACCGGCAGGCAGGGTGGCGGGAAGGAAATAGGCCCCCCATAATATGGGGGGGCCTAAGCTGATCCAGGAGAGGGAGCAGTCCAAGACCCAACCTGTCACAAAAAAAAAAAAGCACTTACAGTCACAGTCACCCACTCCCACCCTCATCCACACACATAAAATCACTCGCTCCCAACGTAAAGACAAACAACAATGGACGTCATACACTCACTCACACTCCCCATGCATACTCTATACTCCAAGGTCCGGGCGCCGGCAGCCCCTAGGGGCAACCAGCCCCCGGACCCAGGAGGCGGTCCCCTTCCCTCCTGGGGCAGAGACAGGCAGACAGGCCCAGACCCGGGCAGTCCCGACCCGGCCCAGCCCCCGCCCAGAACCCAGTCCCCAACAACCCCCATCCACCTCCGGAGAGGGGGCTATGTACATAAGAGGGGTCCACATGGCCCAAACCAGCCTGCCAACCTGAGCCGCCCCAGGGCGGAGCTGTCCCGACCCCCCAATGAGCTCCGATCCCGACCCCATGAGTCTCCTACCCCCAGTGAACCCCAACATGAACCTCGCCACAGGGTCACCCCCAACAGGGACACCGATATCGAACACATGCCCCCGAACCCAAACGCCACGAATCCCCCACACCGGGGCACACCCCCACAAGTGAACTCCATAGCCGAGAGGCCGATGAAGCCACACCCACACAGCGCAAGCTCCACATACATCCCCGCTCTAAGCACCCCCGCCGCACCCTGCTCCCTCACCACACAGCGCGCCGCAACGGCTAAGCAAGGGCCCCGCGCAACACCACCCCCGCCCACCGGCGCAACAGGGCAGACCCCGCCGAGCACCGCACCCACAACAGGACCCCCGACCCCGCAGCATGACGGGACAAACTCACCCGCTCGATCCCCGGGGCCAGTGTCCCCACCACGCCCCCACAATGCCCCACTCAGACACAAAAAAAAAAAAAAAAAAAAAAAAGAAAACACTACATTCCTGCCACTGCAACTGCCAAGGGAGAAACACTATCCAGCTCAGCTCCACCATCGCCGCCCAGCCGATCCAAATGCCGGCGACCCCACATCCCAGAAGTGGATACAACCCCTCCACCCCACAGGCTGCAGTGCTCTAAGCAAACATGCCAGAAAGACCATTGCATTGCGGTGCTAGATTCAATTCAATTCTATTTAGTTTATTCACAAAACAAAAATTCACAGCAAATGTCGTCTCAAGGCGCTTTACAAAAAAATAAATTGCATACATTACCAATTGACCCTAATTATCAAAAATTGCCATCAAGTTTTATTATTCTCAAAGTCAAAATATCTGAATTTCAAATCAGATGAATCAAATGGAGTTTCTGGACTCCACTGTTGTAGAGGGTGGAGATCTGTGTTCTCAGGTCGAAGCAACGCAGACACAGGAGAAAGACTCATTCAGCAACCAGTTACAGAGTAAATATACACAAGAAATAGTTTAAAGATAAAACTGTTCCAGAATATTAATTTCTGGAGGGAAAAAGAATCAGGAACACATAGTCGGAATGCACATGTAGCGATTGAGATGGTGAAGCTAAACGATAGTCATTAAAAAAAAAGGATAGTTAGGAAAATCAGAGTTAACCAAAAACTGAAAAATACTCCTCAATAGTAACACTATTTCAGTTTGAAGAGGAGAAGATGCATTTTGTGTACTCAAAAGTCAGAATGTCCAAGTTTCAAGTAAAAACAAAAAAAAAATGAATGAAAGAATAGAGAGTTCCAAAATAGAAGGAATTCCAACCTGGAAAGTTAGAGGTTGCTTGCCAACCTTGAGTTTATATTCAATGTGACCTTCACAGAATAAAAACGGCTGTTTATGTCCTCTGTAGGTATTTTGATCTCATTGAACCAATGGCATACATAATTCTGTAATAACTTTATTCGTGACTATTCATTCATAAAATGGGGAAATCTGTGTTGTTCTGACCCTGTATTGTCAATTGTACTTAGGACCTCAACAATTAGCAAGCCCCACTGGTTTTGCACTTTCCATTTAGAATGATTGACTAAAACAACTTAGAACCATCTTCATATAAAAATGTCCCCCCCCCACCCCATAAGTACTTGACTTAAAACAAGGATCTTATTTGAGAACTGAGAATCCACCAAATCATCATCTGATTACAAGATAAGACATTACCAAAAAGAGAAGATATTTAGGATGCAACTAATATAGCAGCAAAAGTGTCTTGGCAACAACATATTGTAGCAAATTGCCATCTGCATCCTCAAATGGTCTAATCTCAACTCCAACTGCATCACTTAGATGAACAGACATCATGTATTAAAATATTAAATGGAGCAAGTGTCCAGCTGTAATGTCAGCTGAAGAGTTTTCACACATTTCAGTAAGTAAGAACCTGTCAAACAGTTATCATGTTCAGCAGCTTCATCTCTGTAACTGACCTTTGACGGTGACATAAACGGTTTGTGTGATGAATAGCTGTGGCTGGATCAGCACACTGCACACATAGGCACCTTCGTCCATGCCTTTCTGAACATCGCTGAGCTTAAGTGTCCCGTTTTCAAACACCACCTGGACAAATATCAGCATTGTATTAGTTTGCACTAATGCACTAATTAATACACAAACGGGTAAATTTGAAGGCTTTCATATGTTTATTGGACTGTAGGGAGAACATAAAAACTCCCCACAGATGTCCCAGACTAAAATAATAAAATGAAATAGCATTTTCCTTCCTTGTGATATGTGTAATGTGTTTTATGAGTAAAAAGGGGACCTCACCTGACGATGGTTGTCAGGCAGCAGAATTCCCTCTTTGTACCAGTTAATCGAATAATAAGGATACCCAATTACTCTGCAGTTTATGAAAGTGTTTCTTCCTGCCACTGCTGTAATATTCTTCATAGGCCTAATCCTTGGAGGACCTGGTTTGGAGAAAGGGATAAATACAGATAGGTAGAAAAAGAAAGAGAGGTACAATCAGAGAAAGAAAAAGAGGGAAAAACAATATTATTAGTTTATGGTGCCAATAGCAGGTCTTGGAATTTTAAGAATAATGGTGAAGGGGAGGTGTAAAAAGGAAGGGATTTGGGGAGAGGGGTAAGTAGAACAGACAGAAATGGAAAAAGTTTATAAAGGTTTAAAAAAGATAGAGGTTTAAGATATCCTTTAACAATTTTGTAAAAGGGTATTTCAATTCTGTAACTAATGGAAAACTTCACAATTTCTTGTCTATATCGCAAAGATTTTGAAAACTGACAGGGACCCCCACTTTAATAGTCTTGTCAATTTTCTAATAAATAAGATTTAAGTTTATGCAGTTCTAAATCTACAATACTTCACATTGTCTCTAAGTCTTTAATAACTTTGTACATCTAGAGACTCAAATGTTTGCCAGTTCTTCTTCAAAATAGCTTAGGTCAGTCAGATTGGAGGGAACGTAGACATAATTTCAAATCTTTAGATGGATTCAGGTTTGAACTTTGACCGGGTCATACAAGCACATGCATATGCTATGATCCTCCACAGCTAGCTTTAGCAATATGTTTATGTTGACTGTCCTGCTGGAGAGTGAACCTCCACCCCAGGCGCAAGCCTTTTGCAGTTTCTTGCAGGATTGCTCCATCAATCTTTCCACCAACCCTGATCAGCGTCCCTGTTATTGCTAAAGAAAGTCTCTATGTTAGCGGATATCTCAAGGTGAAATCCTAACTGCATGATCAGTAGGCAGGCCACATTGATGTAATAGTAACCTGTGTTTGTATGACCATCAACCATTTGGATTATGTGTGTATGTGTGGAAATAAATGGGAGTAAGTGGGAGACTCCACTGCTTGTACCCCAACCCCAAAGCCTTTAGTGTCTTTAGTGTAAACATAGTGGTGGTGGTGGTGTGTGGGTGTGCACTGCATGGTGCTCCCCCCATTCATGTCCATCGCCCCACACCTCAAGACACTTTGTGTGGTCTGTCTAAGAGATGATGAGATGATGAGTGGCAGGTGTAGTATGAAAGATACGGCTGTGCTTATAATGACAAAATATCTTAGCAGGATAATTGATTTTTGGGTAATTTTTCAGCTAATGTGAATGATATAAATAGAAGGAACTAAAACTACCAATCAGCTGTCTTCAATATATAATTATGGAAAATAGGGGATTCTGCTGAAACCTGGACACAGTTTAGCCAGTAAAAATGTTTGGGATTCAAAGAAAAACACCACAAAAAACTACAGAAAACACAGAGGACTCACAAAAGTGATGTGGCTGTTGTAAGATGCACAATAAGGAGGTAAGTAAAGTTAAATATGTTGCATGATTTAGTTGCAAGATAAAAGTCATTACTGTACCAGAGCCACAAAGCAGTCCCCTTACAAAATGCCACACAGCAAAGAGACAAGTCTAAAAATGTCTGGGAAAAAAGATGATTGGAAAGATGGGGACAAAATTGGAATTTATGGTTACATTCATTAAATTTTTTAGGAGAGGAGTCAACAGGGCCTATGATGAAACGACACAATTTCGTCTATAAAACATGGAGGTTTGAAGGCATAGGAAAAACACTATCAAATTGGAAGAACGTTTTGTGAAAACATTGTTATTATGATGATTAATATGATATTAAAAAGAGTCCATTCTTTTAACCCACGAGGGCTCTTTTCACTGCACAAAGATAACATACTTGATAATTGGAGTTTGTTCATAATGCTGTTTTATGCATTTTTTATTTGTCCTACAAATACTAAAGTATGTTTCCTGTGATATTTTGTTTAGACTAAAATCATGAAAAAATACAAGGCTGATTTTTATAACATTTGCTGGAATCATTGTCAGAGGAAGAAGGCATGACATATTGTTAATTACAAGTTTGTCATCTGCAACAGTGTTTTTCAAAATGCTTTAATAAAGCTTCCATATTTTTGAAAAACATGCAAAGACTGTGTGTAATTTGACAGAAAAGGTTGTTTTAGTATTTTTGGCAGCAATTGAGAGCACTCTCTCAGTCTTCTGTCACTTCTTTGTTGACCTTATCACCACTGTCCATCTTGTTTTTGCGTCTTCTGATGTCCCATCCTGCCCCTGCTATCTTTTGGTCTCTTTTTCTCCCTCTTTCCTCCCTCTCTCAGCATGTTCTGAGCTTTGAAGTCACAGCTCTGACGATCCAAAGATGTATTATTCAGGAGCTCCGTCACATACATACACACACTTGTGTGAACACACACTCAGGCCTAATATAAATATGTATTCAGCTATGTCTGTGAGTTTCTGTTTACTTGGTGGTGGTTGCTCAGTAAATGGGATACTTTAAATGAAACAAATGTCAGTAAAGCATGTTAGCATGGTTTGGCTTTCTAAAGTGTAGTCATAAATATGTGTGTCAATGTATGTGTGGCAGCAGTATTTGTGACAGTTTGTGTAGCATGGAGGGCTAAAACTCTCTGGCACTGGGGCTCATTTTCACTCCAATGATCTTTCTGGCATGTTTGCTTAGAGCAGAATTGCATGTCACAACTACATATCTCACCAAAAGCACCAAGAAAAGGGACTGCTAGAAATTGAGAGAGAGAGAGAGAGAGATGAAGAAAGAAAGAGAGATAGTGATACAGCTCAGTCCACTGGTGTCACTCTTTATCCTTGTCATTCCAGACGACAGTAACTTCATCAATTCTGTCATCAGAGTTTACCATCAGCTTCTCCATAGATAAGAAGCTCTCCTCTTCTTTCAGTTGTTCTCTTGTTTTGCCCTATCTTTCTCTGGTACTTATCATCTGTTTCCTTCTTATAAATGGTTTCTTTAGCAAATTCTTCCACCAAGACTTTTTAACTGCTATGACTCTGTGCTATGACTCTGAACTAATGTACAGTCTGCTTTTAAACAATAACTGATCTATAGAATATAAGTGTGCAGTGCCTTTCATATTCATACCATTTTTTTTACTTTTCTCATGTTATGCACACAATTTATATTTTACCTTATGTGAAAGACCAACTGCACTGCATAATCGTGAAGTAAAAGGAGTCAATACATTGTAGAACCACATTGTAGAGATAAAAGTGTCTCAGCATTCTTCCTCGCAAGACAGCTCATGCTAAGTTGTGTGAATGGATAGCTTTTGACAACATAACATCAAATCAACATTACACATTTTCAATGGGCATTGACTAGGCCATTCTGACAAATAAACGTGCGCTGATTTGAACCAGGGGTGCCTAAGTCCTGTCCTCGATTGCTACCACTGTGCAACTTTCAGATGTATCCCTTCTCCCACACACCTGAATTGAAATGACTGAATTCTCTCATCAGCATGTCATTCAGCTCTGCAGAGGCCTGGTAATGAGCCATTCATTTGATTCGGTTTGGTTGGGAAGGAACACATCTAAAAGTTGCAGGATTGTAGCTCTCACTGACTTGACTTGGACACCCCTGATCTAAACTTTCCATTGTTCCTCTGGCTGTATGTTTAGGGTTGTTGTCCTACTGGATGACGAAACTTCTGCCCCCCTTTCAAAACCTTTGCAGCTTATGACAGGTTTTCCTTCTGGATTGCCCTGTATTTAGCTCCATCCATTTTCCCATCACCTTTGACCACTTTTCCTGTATCTGCTTAAGAAAATCCTCCCTAAAGCATGTTGATGCCAACACCATGTTGTTGTGCGCCAGCCACGGGATGAAACACAGACTGAACTGTACATGAACAAAGACACTGGTAAAAACTCTGCATCTTTAAATACAACATTAACCTACTTTTGGTTCAACCCAGAAAGGAGAAGTCACTGCTGGAATCCCTATGACGTCATGAAGCCACTGAGAAAACTGTTCTACCAGCTACGTTCCATTCTCATTTACCCACGCTAGCAGAAGATCTGCTGTAGTGAATCCAGCATTTATTCATAAAAAAAGGAGTAATTAAGACAATCATGTCTCAAACCTTTCTTTCTGTGCTTCTGCCAGAAGCTCCCAGAAAAGATAGTGTCTCTTATCATGTCGATTGAAACTATAAGCATTGAGGCTAGTCTGTTTGTTCTTTGTTGTGTTGAAGTTGATTCAAACTTTATGTTCAGTTGGGCATTTTAACGTGCATGGTGGCGCAGTTGGTAGCACTGTTGCCTTACAGCAAGAAGGGCTTGGGTTCAACTCCTGGCTGGGGGTCTTTCTGCATGGAGTTTGCATGTTCTCCCTGTGCATGCATGGGTTCCCTCTGGGGACTCTGGCTTCCTCCCACAGTCCAAAAACATGACTGTCAGGTTAATTGGTTTCTCTAAATCATGCCTTGGTATTTGTTTATTTTCAAACTTTCCAACACACGATGAAGTGCACACCTTGGACCTAATCTGCTGCCTTGGCATCACACCAGACAATATTTCAGCTGAACAGCTCCGTATTTCTGATCTTTTTTTCTTTTCATTTCCTGTCGCATTTTGTCCTACCACAATTAAGACACCTCGAATATCATTCTCAGAAACAATAAAAACATAAACCCGTACATCTGCTCTCAACTTATCCACAATATCCTGGTTCTCAACCCCTCCTCCAACCCTGACAGCCTAGTAGCTACTTTCAAAGATATTCTCTACCCCACACTAGATTCCCTTGCCCCTGTTAGATCTCGCTCTGTCACCTTTTCCCACTCTGCACCCTGGTTTACCCCTGATCTTCACATCCTAAAGGTAAAAGGATGACAGCAAGAGCACCTTCAAAAGAAGACCAGACTGTCAATTCACATGGAAATGTACAGAACCTACTTCAGTTTCTACAGAGACAAAATCAAAACAATGAAATCCATCTACTTCTCCTACTTAAAAAATAAAAACCTTAGCATTTCTGGAATCCTCTCTTTTCAATAAGATAATCAAACTTTGAAACTCTCTCTCTCCCCACATGTATTCCAGCGACACCTGGCTCTCCCTGCTTTCATATTTTAATGACAAAAATTTCAATATTCCTCAGCACCTGAATTTTGTTGTCCTACCTACCCTTTCCTTTGATCCCCTCCTCTTTCTTACAACATGCCGTTCTCCTGTTTTGTCCTCCCTGACATGGCCACCATATCAAACCGCATCTCAAACCAATTCTAAATCATCTACCTGTCTCTCTCAATCCCCTTCCCACAGTTTTTGTCAAACTCTGCCTTTCTTCGGTGTTCCCTTCCATTACCACTATTATCCACTCCTCCCTGACAACTGGAACTGTTCCCACTTGCTTCAAACTTGCAGTCCTTCCTACAATTTTAAAGAGATACCCCTCTCCTGGTTCCAATCATATCTGTCTGGCGGCACTCAGTTCATTCAACTGAAAACTTTCTGTTTCCACTCCTCTCCTGTCACTTCTGGCATACCCCAGGGCTCTGTCCTGGGGCCGCTTCTTTTTATTTTTTACAGCATCTCCTTCCCCTTGGTTCCATCTTACGCCACTTCAACATCCAGTTTCACTGCTGGGTGGATGACACCCAGCTCTACCTCTCCTGCAAACCACCCAACACATCACCACCACCCTCCCATCTCTCCACTTGCCTCTCTGTTATCAACTTCTGGTTCACAAGAAACTTTCTTAAACTTAATTCAGATAAAATGGAAATTCTCTTAGTTGGTACCAAATCCACCCTCTCTAAAACCAATAACCTTTCTCTGAACATCAAGAATTCCTCAATCTTCCCCTCCCTTCCGGTAAAGAGTCTGGGTATCATCCTCGACATCACTCTCTCTTTTCAGTCTCATTAATAATATTATCCGGCCTGCTTTTTTCCACCTTCGTTCCATAAACCACCTTCGTCCCACTCCACTTCTGTCCCCATTCAGCCTAGTCCCCTCCCGTCTTGTTTATAATTGTCTGTAATTCTCTCCTCTATGGTCTTTCTAAAAAATCCCTCCATAAATTTCAAATGGTTCAGAACTCTGCCACTAATATCATCTGCCAAACCCCCTCCTTTCACCACATCATTCCCATATTACAACAACTAAACTGGGTCCCCATCAAATCCAGAATTCAATTGAAGCTACTCCTCATTACATTCAAGTCCATGCACAACCTTGCCCCACCTTACCTGTCCCAGCTCCTCCGTATTCACACGCCCTCCCACTCCCTCAGGTCTTCTTCCTCCATTTACCCCTCTGTTCCCTCTGTCCGCCTCAGCAGCGGGGGCAAAGCCTTCTTATACTCTGCCCCCAAGCTCTGGAATCAGCTGCCACCAGATATCCGTAATATTGACTCCCTTTTTGAGTTTAAAATCTGCCATAAAACTCACCTTTTTAAATCTGCATATTCCCTGTAATGTCTTATTTGTGTTGAGTTGCTGGTCTTTAGTTGTTTTTTTTGTGCTTTGTTTGCCATTTTTAACTTCTCTTGTACAATGTCCTTGAGTGTTATAAAAAGTGCTTTTAAATAAAATGTATTATTATTAATACCACAAGGTAGACAGCTTTGTTTACAACAGAGTTAGTTTCATTCACTCCGTAATTGTTAGATTATCCACAGCTACGGATGTTAGCTGCAAGCTAACTCTTTGTTCACCGTGGATGCTTTCCTCAACTTCGTTGCCCTGATCAACTTCTCCTCAGCACGGTTCACGTAAGAGGTAGTGTTTGGGCAGAGAAGGGTAGTTTAGAGTTAAATAATCTAAAAAAATGTTTGTTTAATGGCGTTTGTTTTTGTTTTTGTTGAGAAACTCAGCTACTGTAAGTGCTAGCAAACTAGCACTCAGCTAAGGATGTGTTCTGTGTTGTGTTTTTTTAAAGTTAAGACAAACTTTATTAAAAAGGTGTTTTTTAAATACAGATCGGCCATAATGTGCCGTCCACGCTTATGCATTTCAACCCTTTTATTAGTTGTTATTTTAAAGGTATGTGTTTGAATCTGGTGAAAAGTTTATTTTGTTAGCTCCAACCGCTAACGGCTAAGAACACGTGCTCGCCCACTTCATAAGTCAGCTGAAGATTTTTTACCCACAAAGGTTGTTGGTCCTCATTCCAAATATTTCCTTAAATATTATTTTAACATTTCCTTATCATTTTCCTTAACATTTATACAAAAGGTTTGGTTCTTATTCAAAATAAAATCTCCTTAACCTGTTAAGCCCTAAGGGGTTTTAGAGCAATTTCCGCCTGAAATTACATACTTTAAATTAATCAAGTATAGCTCCACAGTTATAAGGCCTACATGCAAGCCTTTGGTACCTGTGTAAAGGTAACATATAAAAGACTATTTTTCCAGTGGAACCACTGTTGTAACTGTTACTATGTCTGATTTATTTGTGATTAAACAAAGAAAAAATAAACATTTTTGAGCCTCGCCAAAGGTTTTTCTAAATGAACATTGCAAAACACTATGGAAATCCTTTGGAATTACTGCGAGAACCCCCAGATTGCATTCATCCACATATTCACTATAACTGCAGCAAATTTGGACTGAATAAGTTGAAGCATATATTTTCCACAAATGTTTTAGAGGGCAATATACCAGGCGGAAGTGGCAGTTAGGCAAAGGTTGCCAAAACTTTCACAAATGTGTTTTTCACCTCATAAAAAGGAGATAAAAGGGAATCTGGTCAAATAAAAGTGCTGATTTCTGTTGTAGGAGTCCTTCTGCATATGACAAAGCCTTTGTTATGACATTTATCCTGTGTATCATCAAAATGTACAGTTGCAAACACAACTGGAAGCTGGAACGTGTAGCATGCAAGCTAGCAGCTGGCGGACAGCAACCAGCAGACTGTAATGTGCAAGCAAATTACATTACCAGAGAAGGGGCTAGAAAGACAAGTTATGCCTTGTTAGAAAGTAACGTATCTCTAGTTAGTTATTATATGAGACATGTGGGGGTGCTGCATTGAGAAAGGTGCTTTTTGAACCGTTTTGTTTACAGAGTCAGCAATGTCTGAGGGACCTTAAAATGTCATCGCCTGTGTTTAAGTTGCTGTAAAACAAGAATGTATTTGTGCAAAACTCATTTGGGGAATTGTTTTGTGAAGATTAACACTAGAACTCCCAGGGCCATCAATTTGACGGTTTTGAAAGTTTGACATGCAATAACTGGTTTATTAAAACTCTTATCTTCCTGGCATCCTGACTTTTTCTAAACCTGTGTCTTGTGTATTCCTATGTCTCTTTAAAAAAAATAACAAAGTAAATAAAAGATCTAAGTATTTCTACCTCTAACTACCACAGCCGCTATTTTCACGGCCCTATTATTTACATAGATTTTTTTTCCCGCGGCTGAGTAAACGCACGAGCGTTGCCTAGCAACCGCCACTCTAGAACGCAGTCTGAGAAGGAGATTGTTGGCATCCTACAAATGGCTTCTAGAAGGATATTGGAAATGGCATTGGAAATGCTTCAAAAATTAGATGATCGTGATTCTGGGTCGAGAGGGATTCTGACGGCTCTTGGTCAGCATTCAGTTCCAGTGACAGCAGGTCAGACAGTGAGCCTCCCCCGGCTAAAAAAACACGAGTCGTCCCATTAGCAGGAGGTTGTGACGCATTATTTCAAGGTAGTAAAAGACTAGCCTATGTAACGATTTTATAATTTTAGGCTATAGTTTACAGATTAGTAAACTAATAATATATAAACTATAGCAACAGTGCCACAATCAGCGCAGGTTCAGAGACAGGGAGACGAGCCAGGTCCCCAGTGCCCATCTATAAACCCAGCAATCCAGCTCACTGGCAGGAGAGAAACTACAAATCAAGGTACTGATAATGGACAAAGAAATAAACAATAAGTTAGGTCATAGATATAGTAGCCCAGTAACAACAATCTGTTCTGCGCTTTACAGCGTTTTCATCGCAAGACGAGCGCACACCTGGGAAGGAGGAGGAGATAGGAAAGGATGGCACTGTGTGGACAGTGGTAGGGGAGGAAGAAAGTAGAGGGAGGCGTCAGATCCAGAACGCGTTGACAGAGCGCCAGATCCGAGATGCCCAGACCGCATTCCTCTACGTGGTGGATGCCGAAATGCTTATTCACATTCAGGGCTGCAGTGTGGCTGAGGCCCGCAGAGTTTTAGGAGATGATTCCTCCTCGGACATGAGTGTGGATGAGCTGAAGGCATTTTTAGCGCTAGTTTATGTCCGCGAAGTGAAAGGGGGGCGTAACATGGAGCTGTCCAGCTTTTGGTCAGATTAGTAAAGCTTTTTTTTTAAATGTACCCACTACTTTGTATTATTTTTCAGTAATATTTATAAATAACAATAAAACATAATAGGTTTTCATCAAATACTATTATTAATTCTTGTCAAAACCAAAATTTTATAGCGTTAATGCGATGAGGTCATCACCGCCCTCGCATCGATGCTTGCCGTCAAATTGACGGGCTTGGGAGTTCTAGTAGTGTTAGAATTTTGGGAGTCCTAGTGTTAAAGCCTCCTCTTGCGATATATTTAAGAAAAAAAATGGTGGAGTTTTACCTAGTTTTGTGGACCGCCAAAAAGCGGTGTGGCCTAGCTGGGCAGCTGGGCCACGCCCCTTAATTAAACACTGTTGAGAACTAGTCATCCAGAAGGTTGGTTTTATTCAGCAAATCATTCTTTAAAATGTTTTATTAAAATAATGTTTTATCTGATCTTGCATTGTGAATGGTTGTTTGAAGGTATACCAGTTATTGTCTAAGTTAGATTCTTCAAGATAATCCTTGGTTCTCAAACATAAAAAACATTGCATGGTAATGTTGCATCACTCTTTGGGTTATGGTTTTCAACCATCTTTGATTCACTTGTTTATATTGTACGTAGCCCTTAGTCTTCATTATTCTTTCATTTTGCTTCATAGTTTAGTTGGGTTGTTTTAGCATAGTAAGGAGTTTGCTGATTGAAATTTGTTTGTCTATTTTTGTTAATAAATTCTTGTATTTTAAGAAATTGTGTGACTTCATTCTGTGTGTGTACAGAGTTTTGCTGTTCAATAATTTTGTCCTAATACCACTGCCTTATTGGGCTGGTTTTCACAGCACAACCCTTAACAGATTGAAATATTATTTTATTGCTTCCCGAGCTTCCTGAGTTATCAGAAATATTAGCTTTATCTAAACCTTCAACTTGTATGTCAGACCCAATCCCAACCAAATTATTTAAGGAAGTGTTCCCTCTGATTACCAGCCCCATTTTAGATATGATTAATCTATCCTTAGTAAATGGATATGTACCACAAGCTTTTAAGGTAGCTGTAATTAAACCTTTGCTTAAGAAACCTTCGCTTGATCGAGATGACTTAATAAATTATAGACCTATATCCAATCTTCCGTTCTTATCTAAAATTCTTGAGAAAATAGTTGCTAATCAAATGTGTGAGCATTTACACAGCAATGACCTGTTTGAAGAGTTTCAGTCAGGTTTCAGAGCTCATCATAGCACTGAAACAGCTCTGCTGAAAGTCACTAATGATATTCTTATTGCCTCAGATAATGGACTTGTGTCTGTACTGGTTCTGTTAGATCTCAGTGCTGCATTTGATACAGTCGATCATAATATTCTCTTAGAAAGGCTGGAACATACTGTAGGGATCAGGGGAACAGCGCTAGGCTGGTTTAAATCTTATTTGTCTGACAGATTCCAGTTTGTTCATGTAAATGATAAATCATCTTTAAACTCCAGGGTTAATTGTGGAGTACCACAGGGTTCAGTACTTGGGCCAATTCTCTTTACTATATATGTGCTTCCAATAGGTCAAATTATCAGGCAGCATAGGATAAATTTTCACTGTTAAGCTGATGACACTCAGCTTTACTTATCCATAAATCCTGATGAGCCCAACCAGTTAGATAGACTACAAGCATGTCTTGAAGACATAAAAACTTGGATGACTTTAAATTTTCTGCTTCTAAATTCAAACAAGACAGAAGTTGTCGTCTTTGGACCGGAGTCTTTAAAAAAGAAACTGCTTAGTCAATCACTTAACCTGGATGGCATTAAATTGACCTCCGATAATAAAGTAAAAAACCTTGGTGTTATTTTTGACCAGGACATGTCATTTAAATCCCATATTAAACAGGTTTCCAGGATTTCCTTCTTTCATCTCCGGAACATTGCCAAAATTAGAAATATCCTGTCCAGGATTGATGCTGAAAAACTAGTCCATGCATTTGTTACTTCAAGGCTGGACTATTGTAATTCTTTACTATCAGGATGTCCACAAAATGCAGTTAAAAGCCTTCAGCTGATTCAAAATGCTGCAGCAAGAGTTCTGATGAAAATTAAAAAGAGAGATCATATTTCCCCTACTTTAGCTTCCCTTCATTGGCTCCCTGTTAAATCCAGAATAGAATTTAAAATTCTCCTCCTCACATAATAAAGCCCTTAATGATTTAGCTCCATCATACATCAGAGAGCTGATTGTTCCATATGTTCCTAACAGAGCACTTCGTTCTCAGACTGCAGGTTTACTGGTGGTTCCTAAAGTCTCTAGAAGTAGAATGGGAGGCAGATCCTTTAGTTATCAGGGTCCTCTCCTGTGGAACCAGCTCCCAGTTTTAATCCGTGAGGCAGACACCCTGTCTACTTTTAAGGCTAGGCTTAAAACTTTCCTTTTTGATAAAGCTTATAGTTAGAGTGACTTAGGTTATCCCGAGCTATCTCTGTAGTTATGCTGCTATAGGCTTAGGCTGCTGGAGGACATAATGACCACTTTCACCCTCTTCGCTACTTTCTCACACTACTCTTCAATTTTGTATTATTTGCTGATATTTCAGCTTTTAACTTTGTTCTCTCTCTTTTCTCTACCTAGAAGCTACACCTGGCCTGACTCTGTGTCTACCTGTGACAACTGTCTGGATAGGAGGGGCGTCGTCCGGGCTTCTGCTGGCGATGGCTTGGTGCTCGCCCTCTGCCGATGATCCACATGGACCTGTCTTTCAGTGTTTAACTCTTTCTCTCTCCTAGACATAGCTACTGACGGAGCTTTTACTGTAACTAACTCTATGTGCTCTCTTCAGACTCTAACATTGAAAACTGGCTCAGAGTTTATCTGTTCTTTCTTTCTAGGTGAAACGACTAAAGGAGCTACATCCATTAACATTTACCTTTTCCTTCCCATAGAAAGTACTCCTGGATCAGTGCTTCTTTGTTCTCTTTGTGTCTCTGCTCTGTTCTCTCAAACCCCCAGTCGGTCATGGCAGATGGCCGCTCACACTAAGCCTGGTTCTGCTGGAGGTTTCTTCCTGTTAAAAGGGAGTTTTTCCTCTCCACTGTCGCTACATGCATGCTCAGTATGAGGGATTGCTTCAAAGTCAACGCCAGTGACTGTCCACTGTCTCTACATGCTCATCCGGGAGGATTGAATGCTGCAAGTCACTGACTGGATGCAATCTGCTGGGTTTCCTAAGATAGACAAACTTTTTATCCAATTTGAATAAATAACAGAATCTGACTGCACTGTTCAAGGATTTGGATTAATTGTAATGCATGTACCTGAGTTTTGTGAAGTGCCTTGAGACGACATGTGTTGTGAATTGGCGCTATATAAATAAACTGAATTGAATTGAATTGAATAATATATTAAAGTATTAATATTAAATACAAAATAATATATTCATAATTGCACATTTGGCATCCCTGGGTGGGCATTATTTTGAACAGCTTGCACTGTACATATATGATAATGAACATTATAACTCGTGACATTCCTGGAGTTCACAATTTTAGACTTTTGTCAAAGTTAATAACTCCAATAGTGTATAATAGTGTCTAATCACTAGTTCCTCCCAAAGAAGGGTAAGGAATTAATGCTAGAATCACAAAATATCCCTAGAGAAAGGAGCAGCATTGTAACACTTGGAGAATAGTGTTGTCATAGGTCACAGGTTAATTGGTCAACCTGTGCACCCGTTTTACACTCATACAAATGTTTCCAATATATGTATAGTCAAAAATACGTATATAGCTGGACATACATTTGTTAGCTGTGTGTTGTTGTCGTTGCTTTTAGCAATCTCTTAACTTTGTTTGTAGTGTCGGCCAGAATGATGGAGTCACACTCCGTTATGAACTCTGCATACACAGAAATGCAAAAGGTTGTTGTTGCTGATCTCATCTGTCTGTCTCTAGGTGAGTGGAAGGATTTGAATCATTTTAATCTTGCTGCATGTGATAAGAAGATTCAAGAATGACTTGACCTAATTGAAAATCCAACTAGAGAGATTCGGATTTCAGATTTTGTTGGTAGGCTTATCTCATTGTATCAGCAGAAATTACAACTGGAAGCTAAAATATATTTTCAGTTACAGACTGACCATCAGATGGCCCTTCAAAGAGTTAATCCTGTGAAGCTTGGGCTCTCAGAAGCTGAGGAGAGGATGGAGAAAGCTGAAGCAAAGTTAAAGGACCTAAAGGCAGATAAGCTCAGGTAAGCTTCAACCTAAAAGGGGGGACAGACCCCCACCTCTCAGGTATCTGATTTGCATTTTCACTCACAGCAGCTGCAGCAGCCACAGCAGGAGGCAGACTCAGACAACAGGGATCCAGTGCCTATAGAGGCTCCCCATACTAAACTTAGTCCAAGTGTTCAGCTTACTTCCACAGACCCTAACAAAAGTGTTGGAAGTCAGATGGTCTCCAGTGGTGTCCTGCCACCTCACATTGCAGAGAACAACCACCAATATGACTGAGTGCTGGACTCAGCAGGTGCAAGTGGTCCAATTGGGTAGAAGGAGCAGCCTTCCAAACTGATCTGCACCCCTCTCCCATCTGACTCTGTGTCGACCCCTAGGGGCCAGGAGAGATGCAGATGGTTCTCGGATGACTCAATCCAACCTGACCCACCACGACATGCACGGGCTCTCGTTTAATTAATGACAAAACTTGTTTTCTTCCCCAGAGGTTACATCATGATCTTCCATTCTTTCATGAACCTAACCAGCTTGACATCTCAGATGGACATGGCCCACCTTGGGAGCATGGTGTCTGTTTTAAGCAGCTTGAGTCCCTTGCTAAGGACATAGAGGTCTTTGATCCAGGTAGTCAGGAATCAAATATTGATGCTTATTTGTTTGAGGTTGAACATTGTCTTCTTGATTTGTGTTCTCCTTCTACTCAGGAGAAGCTGATGCTTATTTGGAAAACAACAGCTAAGACTGTTTATGTGTTCATAAAAACTCTGCCTCCAGAAATTAGTGACAGCTATTCAGCTCTGTGCCAAGCTCTAAGAGAAGAGTACTATGTTTACAGAGATAAAGCCGCTGCCACTATTGATGCTTTGGCAGTTATGCAAAAAGAGAATGAACCTCCCAGAGAGTCTTTCCAAGACTGCTTTCTTTCATGGATGTTATGCTCCAGGTCTTGAAGAAGACCACACTTGTGATGATGGACTTGTTTCTTCACGGCCTCTTTGAAAGCGTGCAGTATGACATGACCATGCATTGCATAAAAGAGAATCTCTTCATGCAGGAGATTCCCAGGATTGCTCAGCTTGTGTGGGAAACATGTGTCCGTTCAGACAGAGCAGGAAAAGGCAAAGTTAGAGTGTTAAACATTCAAAATGAGAACAGGCCTAAGATAAAGCGCAAAGTCAGTTCCAAAGTGATGCAACAGATCCAGGGGGGTGGTAACTGGCGTCAGCCAAAACCCGAGACGCCAGTTAAAAGACAAACACCTTATCACGGTGCTACATTGAAGTGTAAGGATGGTGGTAAAGAGTGGAGCCACTCCAAAGATGTCATCACAAAGGAGGAGTTTAAGATGATCTGCAGGTGCTTTCTCACTGAGGTAACGGTGTTCCTAAAAGACATGGCAAGCCGTTGCAGTGCAGAATCGACCCTGTAAAATCTATCAAACAAGGTATGAAGACGGTAAATACTTTCCAAAACCCTATATTCTGTTTTAATCTTTTTCTTTTTAATAGTTTTGAACTTGAGAAATTGTTTAGGTTTTAAAAGCAGTATTATGATGGTGTGAAAATTATTATAGGATCATTTTCTTTTGTTTTTAAACATTTTATTAGTGTTAGTCTCTGCCCAAACCTGCCTCACTCCTGTCAAAACACAAACCTCTGAACCGAAAATGAACTGTTGAACTACAGTATGCCTGCGTACAGGAACCCAGTGACTCTTTTCACATGGGTAAGGACTAATGGTTAGCCCCAAAGACTGTGAACCTCCACCCATGGATTACAACATTTAAAGGCCAGTTAGATTTTTCTGGAATTTTCAAAATAAATTACAGCAGCCTACTTCCAGTGCAGCCAGGAACTGAAGGACAGCAGACTTCATGGGACGTCACTGTTTGAATAAAAACCTCGCGTTCCAACAAACAGACCTCTTCCACACAGGTCCCCAGCAGAACTGGAAGGAGAGACAAAGAAGTATGTCTCTTGCTGGCAAGCAGACATAACTCTTCAACTTGGATCCAGAGTGACTACGATCACATGCAACAAAGTTAAGTATTGATTTGCTGTTCGAGTATCCAGCATTTATTCATATAAAGGGTGTAATAAGACAAGCTTGACTTGACTTTTCTTCTGAGGCCTCCAGAAGCAGCCCAAATTGAAGCGGATTTCCCCACGGCCTGGAAAAGAAGGCCGGGACTGCATCGCACGCCTTCCTGCGTGCATGTCCAAGTAGCAAGAGCTACCCCGCCGCATCGCAGCCACTCAAGGAGCCGAACATGCCTTTGTCATACAGTTCGGCTGGGCCACCTAAAAGTCGTTCCCCACAGCTACGGAGGTTAGCTGCAAGCTAACCTTTTGTTAACCCACGAGTGGATGTTTTCCTCAACGCCCCGGACAACTTCTCTTCAGCATGGTTCACAAGGTAGTGTTTGGGCAGAGAAGATCAGCTTAGAGTAAAATAAACTAAATAATGTTCATTTAATGACGTTTGTTTTTGTGTGTGTTGAGAAACTCAGCTAATGATGTGTTCTGTGTTGTGTTTTCAAAGTTAAGACAAACTTTATTTAGAGGGTGGTTTTTAAACACAGAAGATCGGCCATAACGCACCGTCCATGCATTTCAACCTTTTTATTAGTGGTATTTTTAAGGTATGTGTTTCTGGTGACAAGCTATAACTTTCTTTTGCTCCAACCGCTAACGGCTAAGAACACCTACTCACCCACTTTATGAGTCAGCTGAAGATCATTTACCCAGAAAGATTGTTGGTCCTCATTCAAAATATTCCCTAAATATTATTTTAACATTTCTATAATAATATTTCCTTAAATATTATTTGAACTAGGTTTTGTTCTTATTTTGTTCTTATTGTTTTAATATTTCCTTAATATTTCTTTAAATATTATTTTAATAAATAGAGGCAGCTAATTTACCACAGCAGAGAATTAGTCATCCAGAAGGTTGGTTTTATTCAGCAAATCATTCTTTAAAATGTTTTATTAAAATAATGTTTTATCTGATCTTTGTATTGTGAATGGTTGTTTGAAGGTATACCAGTTATTGCCTAAGTTAGCTCCAAGACTAACTTAACTTCATTTCCAGATTCTTTAAGATAGTCCTTGGTTCTCAGACATAAATAACATTGCATGGTAATGTTGCATCACACTTTTGGTCATGGTTTTCAACTATCTTTAATTCTCTTGTTTATATTGTACATAGCCCTTAGTCTTCCTTATTCTTTCATTTTGCTTGGTATTTTAGTTGGGTTGTTTTAGCATAGTAAAGAGTCTTTGAGTTGACTTTTTTTTGTTAATACATTTTTGTATTTTAAGAAATTGTGTGAATTCATTTTGTGTGTACGGAGTTTTGCTGTTCAATAATGCCAGAGCTTGGCTCATCCCTTTCAATTTTGTCCTAATACCGCGGCCTTATTGGGCTGGTATTGACAGGACAACCCTTAACAGACTGAAATATAATTTAATAAAATATTAAAGTTTTAATAAGAAATATTAGATAGTATATTCATATTCATAATCACAACAGTGCTTTGCTTGGTGGCCCAAAAAGTTACATTTTGGTTTTATTTGGCCAGTGCGCCCTCTTACACATGTTTGCTACATAGCCTCTTGAAAACTAAAAACTTGGCTTCCTCTGGTTTTCTTTCTGCAATTTGTTACTTCTTGCAACTCCTCCAAAAGAGACAGGTTTGTAAAGTGCATAGCTAATTGCTGTGATGTCAATGCATTCTCCTGCCTGAGCTATCTGTAGCTTCACCTGGGTTACTATCATCGCCTTGTCTGCTACAATGATAAATGCTCTTTTTTCCTTGGTTGACAGTTTAGATGGGCCATCGTGTCTGGAGAAATTAACAGTTGTGCCATTCTCTTTCCATTTTCAGACGATGGACTGATCAGCATTCAATGATATGTTCACAGCTTGTAATATTGTTTTAAAACATAGGCTCGCATTAAACTTCTCCACAACTTCCCTGACCTGTCTATTGTGTTATTTTCTGCTTCATGATGGTGTTTGTTCACTAACAAACCTATGAATCCTTAACAGAACAGCTGGATTTATGCGAAGGCTGATTACAAGTTTCACTTTGTATTCCCACCAGAGACAAAAACACACTGGACCATTGTTACACAGCTTTAAAGGAATCAAACCATGCTGTTACCAGGGCTGTTCTGGGTTTCTCGGATCATTGTCTTATCCACCTCATTCCAACCTACAGACAGAGACTAAGAGCTTCCAAACCCACGGTTCACACTGTTAAGAATTGGACTAAGGAATCAAATCAGATGCCACAGGCCTGCTTTGAATGCACAGACCGGACTGTTTTTGAAACCTCAGCCACAGATTTAAACGAACTAACTGATGTGGTGACATCATACATCAGTTTCTGTGAGGACATGTGTGTGCAGACCAAGACCTTCTGCACCTTTGGGAACAAGAAGCCATGGTTTACTCCACACCTCAGGAATCTGCGCAGGGACAAGGAAGAACCTCACAGCAGTGGAGATTGGGCGCGGTACAGGCAGGCCAGGAACAGACTAACAAAGGAGATCAAAGCAGCCAAGAGAAGCTATAGTGAGAAGCTGAAAAACAGCCTTTCTACTCGTGACACTTCAGCTGTATGGACCGGTCTGAGAAACCTGACTGCCTACAGGAGCCCCCCCACCCAGCCTGAACAGAGTCCTCGCCTGGCCAACCGTCGAATGGCTTCTACTGCAGACATTTAAAGAAGCCGTTCACACCTCAAACCATCTCATCCACATCCCATTCAGGAACACATTCTTCCCATAAAGTAACCAACCCCCTACCTTTAGATCCTATGCCTGCACTAAAGATCCCTGAGGAAGATGTAAATAGGCTCTTTCAGCACATGAAAACAAAGAAAGCTGGAGGACCTGATAACGTCTCCCCATCACGCCTGAAAGCCTGTGCACATCAACTCGCCCCGATCTTCACCCGGATCTTCAACAAGTCACTGGAGACGTGTGAGGTCCCCTCCTGCCTCAAACAATCCACCATCATCCCGGTGCCCAAGAAACCCACCATGATATCCTTTGAGCGGCTGGTGTTGAAGCACCTGAAAGACATCACAGACCCCCTGCAGGACCCCCTGCAGTTTGCTTACCGAGCAAACAGGTCGGCTGATGATGCTGTCAACTTGGGCCTGCACTTCATCCTGCAACACCTCGGCCGTCCAGGGACGTACACCAGGATCCTGTTTGTAGACTTCAGCTCGGCCTTCAACACCATCATACCAGACATCCTCCACCAGAAGCTCACCCAGCTCAACATCTCAGCCTCCACCTGTCAGTGGATCAACAGCTTCCTGACGGACCAACAGCAGCAGGTGAGACTAGGGAGCATCTTCTCCCGAACCAGATCAACAAGTACTGGTGCCCCCCAGGGGTGTGTTCTCTCCCCACTCCTCTTCTCCCTCTACACAAATGACTGCACCTCATCGGACTCGTCCGTGAAACTCCTTAAGTTTGCAGACCACACCACTGTCATTGGACTGATCCAGGACAGTGATGAGTCTGCATACAGACAGGAGGTGGATCGCCTGATACACTGGTGTAGTCAGAACTGCCTGGAACTAAACCCACTCAAGACTGTGGAAATGGTGGTGGACTTTCGGAGATCACCACCGCCATACACCCCCCTCACCATCCTCAACAACACTGTATCGGCTGTGGACCACTTCAGGTTCCTAGGAACCACCATCTCTGAGGACCTGAGATGGTCTTCACACATAGACACTGTTTGAAAGAAGGCCCAGCAGAGACTGTACTTCCTGAGGCAACTCAAGAAGTTCAACCTTCCACAGGAGCTGCTGGTCATCTTCTACACTGCCATCATACAGTCTGTCCTGTCTTCATCCATCTCAGTGTGGTTTGGTCCAGACTGCAACAAATAATCAGGTCTGCAGAGAGAATAATCAGAACTGACCTTCCCTCCATCCAGGACTTATACAGGTCTAGGGTCAGGAAAAGAGCTGCTAAAATCTCTGCAGACCCCACACACCCTGCACACAAACTGTTCAGGGTTTTACCTTCAGGTAAAACTAGCCGCCACTGGGACAGTTTCTTCCCCCAGGCTGTTTCTCTGTTGAACATTTAATAGAATACCAAAAACAGCATACAGATGTTGCAAATGCACCTTTTTATTTATACATGTGTATATTGTACATTGTAAATATGTATATTCTGTAGTGCAAAAACAAAACCCAGAGAGCAAAGTGTACAGGAATCAAATTCCTTGTTTGTATGTACAAACTTGGCAATAAAGCTGATTCTGATTCTGATTTGTATTTGTAAACAAAATTAAAATCATGTGTCATTTTCCTTCCTCTTCACAGTTATTATGCACTACTTTATTGCATATAATCCATATATAATACATTGGAATTGGTGGTTGTATGAAGATATTTAGAAGTTGCCTTTAAACGGTTGTTCAAACAGGTGAAGGTATAGTTGTTTACTGTTTTGCATGCATTACCACTACTGTAATACATGTTTAGAGGTACATAAAATGGCATAGTATGGCACAAAGAAAGACATAAACAAATATAATTTCCAGTAGCGACAAGAAATCAACTCTAAGAAAGGTAAATGCGGCAAACAGAACAAATATTTAAAAAAGTGTAAAAACTAAAACCATTTAGATGAGGAAAAACAAATACATACAGAGATAGAAATAGAGCATTAGGAGGGTGCAGTAGAGGGTATTGGTCAGGGAGGGGAGGGGGTCAGGCTATAAGAAGCCTCTGTATGACTGATATTGAAAAGTAGACAGGCACCTCTTACGTTTATGCGCGCTTGGTACTCGGCACTACCAGCCGAGTTTCGTGCGGCGCACCGATACACTCCTCCGTCACGAATCTGCGGGCTGCTGACGTTTACGAAGCTAACGGTGCTCCCATCGGAGAGAGTATACTGGCTGGATCTAACACGTGACAGATCCCGGGCCACAGGCTCGTCATCCAGGGTCCACGTGATGATAGGTGGGGGGGCTCCTTTGGCAGCACACATCAGGGAAAATGGCTCACCAGGGACCACCACCCGTTCACTGAAGGAGGCGACGATACGGGGCGTACCATCTAAAAAAAAAAGGGGAAAGAAATAGGAAATAAATCAACTGTGACTCTCAATAATTGGAGCTCTTATTTCTTGTAGGCACCCTTACCAAACACTTTGCCTGCACTATCAAGCAATTAGTTTGAAGAACAAAGTGCTTTGTGCTGTATATTTCATGATATCTACCTACCCGCTAAGCTCTTCTAGGACTCTCTGTAAACCACTGAATGCACCCCAGATTTCTGTGATTGTGTAGACTGTGTGCAGCAGCACAGAAAACAATAGTCAGAGTTTAAGGCCAAACACATAGCAGTTAAAGGAAACAATGGGTAGGGTCATGAGCACTTAATTTTTTTTATTTTACGTTTTCTTCTCCTACTCTGAGCAGAGTGTTTAAACCAGCATATTATCACCCCCTATGAGGCTATAATAAAATCAGTATATCTCTGAGTTAAGAATAGTATGCATAAGGGCGCTTACTTGTCTAAGAGGTACCAGCAGCTTGTGTTTATGGATGTGGAGAGGTATGTCAAGGCTGCTATTGGTAAAAGGGGGTTTGTACAAAATACTGATATCCTGGTACTGACAATTGTGCCACCAGTGATTTTGCCACCAGTGATATTGTTGAAAACAGTTAATTTTTACATTTTTCCCCACTGTATATATGAAGAAATTAAGGGTTCAATTTTTCAATATTCTGGGTAAGTTTAGGTAACTGCAATATAAGTTTAGATTTTAAGACCTTTACCATAGATGCTATGCCATGCTGTCTGGCACTGAATGTACTGAACTGCAAAATTTCTGGTTAAGCTTTTACAACCTATTTTATTTTTATAGCAGACTGAATTCTATTGGTCTACGTATGTTCTTTAAAAAATGTTAAAGTATTGTTTTATTCAGACCAAAAAGAAACTCCTACTCTAATCTTACTGCGAGTAAGATTAGAGAATAGTGCATAATTTGATTACAATTTAGTGCAGTAAATTGTTGGTAATCAGTTTTTTTCTTTACCTTCCAGCAGTATGATGGAGAAGTCCTGGGCAGTCTGGCCCTTTCGTGAGGCAAAGCACTGGTAAGCCCCAGAGTGTCTTTTTTGTGCAGCAGAGATGAAAAGTGTCTCATTGTGAGCTCCCTGGATGGAAAAGTGCTGATCAGGCATCACAGGTTCTGTGTTACGGTACCAGGACACAGTAAAGTGGGGGGAACCCTGGACGGCACAGGAGAGAATTACTGTGCTGCTGATCCCCGTCTTCAGGTTCTTTGGAGACAAAGTGACCCGCAATGGTTCTAGAAATGGGAAAAAAATAGAAGACAATAGCACAGATGGAGGCGAGTAAGTACCTACATATTGAGGGAACAAAACTTTATATATGTCAGCATTTCAGGCATAGGATGGAAATTTTCTTAGGGGTACAGTGTGCTGGCTAAGCAACACAAATCATATTTTGGTGTGTATGTCTTGTCTTTGCTTCAGTTCCTGTTTCTGTCTGCATGGGTGTGTGTTTGTGTGTGATTGAGAGTGTGTTCTGAGTAGTGAAGAAAAACTGAGACAGGAAGACAGAGGGGAGAAAATGTCAGTGAGCAATAAAGCAGCTGGTGTCAGGAGAGAGGGGGCTGTTAAGATTGTGTGAGAACATGTGTCTATGTGCCACTGCATCTGCATGGGTAGAATATTTTCTTCACATGTTATAAATTCATGTGCATTATCTGTGACTCAAAATCTTGTCTTACCTTACATGATCTGTCATTGAAGGTTTGAAGGTTACACAGTGATGTGCTCTGTAGGTCCCTCTACCCAGCATTCGCTAACCCTTATCTTCTTCCCACCCAGCAACAACAGACCTCTATCCATATTACTCACAAGTATGACCTCTTCTCAGGTGTGGCTCCATCTTGCATCTGTTCCACTGATATTTAATATTAAAAATTGCAGTTTTTCTTCTGCTTTTACATATTATGTCAATAACATAATAAAATTGCATGGCCCCTTTCTTTGGTCCTTCACCATATATACCTTTCCAGGATGATTGGTATTGTTGCTAAAAATTTTTGCTCTTGTTTGTTCAGTTTCCAATGAAAGCATTAGAGATCAGGAGAACAGTCCAAGTCATATGGCTTTAACTGCAAATGCAAGTCAAATCTTAAGTCTTTAATGGCAAGTCCATATCAAGTCTTAAATCTCTAAGGGCAAATCCAAGTCAGGTCTGAGGTGTTTGAGGACAAATCCAAGTTGAGGCTCAGGTCTGTAAAGGGAAAGCCTTCAAGTATTTAAGGCCAAGTCCAGGACAAGAATCATGTTTCTGAGTAGTGAGTTCATAACAGGCATAAATTCTTTAAGGGGACGTCAAAATCAAGTCTCAGATCTCTGAGGGTATATCCAAGACAGGTTTAAGGTATTTGAGTAGCAAATCAAAGTCAAGTCTCAAGTCTTAGAGAAGTAAGTCGAAGTCAGGTTTCAGGTCCTTCACATGTAAGTCCAACTCTAGTTTTGAGTGTTTCAGGGCAAGGTGAAGTCAAGTCTCAGCTCTTTGAGAGTAAGTCTTATGTTTTGAGGGAAAGACATAGTCAACTAATACGTCTTTGAGTGGCAAATCTAAGTCACCTCTCAAGTCCTCTATTGGCAAGTCCAAGTAAAGTTGAGTCTCAAATTTTTGATGGCAATTTCAAATAAAGTCGCAAATCTCAGAGGGCAAGTCCAACTCAAATTTCAAGTCTTTGAGCAGCAAGTCCAGGTGAAGTCTACAGTGTTTAACGAATAAGTTAAGCCTTGTGTCTCGATGACTGAAATGGACATTCTATCATTGGGTTCTAGTCGTGGCAGATGGCCGCTCACACTGAGCCTGGTTCTGCTGGAGGTTTCTTCCAGTTAAAAGGGAGTTTTTACATGCATGTCAGATAGGGATCTGAAAATCAACGCCAGTATGTCCACTGCCCCTCTACATGTTCATCGGAGGGAGTGAATGCTGCAATCACTGACTGGATGCAACTGCTGGGTTTTTTTAGATAGAAAAAATTTCATTCCCAATTTTTAAAAAATAACAGAACTGGCTGCACTGTTTTAAGTTAAGATTAAATTGGGAAAGTTTTACCTTTCTTTTGGGAAATGCCTTGAGACCGACATTTTTGTTGTGAATTGGCGCTATAAAATAAACGATTTTAAAATGAAATTTAATTTTTGTTGCTTTTATTTTATGACACTGCACTGCTGTAGGTAATGAATTCAAATCATATACTGTTTGATCTTTAGGCCCAATTATCTGATCGGCCTAACACTTGAACATTTGACAGTTTTCTTTTTCATAACATTTAATTTAGGAGGCTAATAACTTTTAAACTGCTGTAAAAAAAGTATAACATCTAACCTGATAAAAATCAAAATTTCTGTTCAAGATATCATGAAGTCGTCATTCTAAAACTAAAGCAAACATGTTTCATTTGTTAGAAGCAATTACGAGCCCATGCAACATGGACATAGCTAGAAAAGAACCTAGCTAATTAATAAAAAACGTAAGAATGTACATATTAGGACGTATTAAGCATTGCGGTGTGTGACATACTGACCAGCTTTATTTCATCCCTGATAATATGAGCTAAACAGACCAAAACAATGAATCTAAGAGAATGAGTCTGAAGTCCTTGTTTTTGTTTCACCCGAGTCTTAAAATTAGACTTAAGTCACAATTTCTGCAGACAAAATGGCTCTTTGAAGATGTCCACCCTGTTTACCCACCTATAACATTGAGGTGACCCGTCACCTCTTTGGAGCCAAAGCTGTTTGTGACTTCACAGATGTAGTTGCCGCTGTCCTCAAGTCTTAAATCGGAGATAGTGAGACCTGTGATACGCCGTGTCCAGTGGGAGTCAGCTGGCAACGGCCGGCCATCCTTCAACCATCGGATTGTGGGATTTGGATATCCGGAGGCAATGCATGGCAGCTCTACGCTGTGCCCCACCTGCATCTCACCGGACTGGAAACTATCCAGCACAGATGGGGGGGACTCCTTAGGGTCTAAATGTGATCACAGAAATATGATTTTGATTCAAACTGTTTAGGTCAGCGGTGTCAAACTCCAGTCCTTGAGGGCCGGTGTCCTGCAACTTCTAGATGCATCCCTGGTCCAACACACCTGAATCATATGGCTAAATTTCCTCCTCAGTATGCAGTCAAGTTCTCCAGAGTCCTGCTAATTACCTAATTATTTGATTCAAGTGTGTTGAAGCAGAGACACATCTAAAAGTTGCAGGACACTGGCCCTCGAGGACTGGAGTTTGACACCTGTGGTTTAGGTCATCAAAAAATTCTCAGAAACCAAAAACCAAAACATAATAGTTGATTCGTAACAATGTGAAAAACTAAAACACAAGTTTCTCTGCCTACCCTTTACAGAGAGTCTGGCTCCATTGCTCTGCCGGGTCTCTCCACTGTACTTGTGCTTTGTGATGCAGCGGTAGGTGGACAAAGCATCTTCCTTCTGCACTTCTGAGATATATAAAGCGCCAAATGAAGTCAGGAAGAAACGGTTACCTGTAAAAGAGGAGAGAAGAAAAGGTTGGATATTTTTGAAATTCTGTCAATGACAATTCTTGCATGCAGGGTTCCCTGGGTGAGTCATTCTGTTTCCCTATAGGCTACATCATGGAAACATACATTCACTTTACTGACAAAACTCATTCTGCAAAACATGCCTTTTATGTTGTAACTTAACAGAAACACAAATCTAAATAACACTGTGAATATTTGATTTAGATGGATGGAAAGTGGATGGATTGAAAATATACAGATACAGATTTTACATATCATAAACTGTTTAAAATCATCTCTCATCACAGAAAAATCTATCCAGGTGTTTTATTAGGCTTTTAATGCTTTTCTTGAGGCACTCAAGAGGATGGTGTTAATGTCAAAGAAGCGTTCAAAAATCTATTTTTGCTCTTTTTAAACATAAAATAAAGCTGTCACATTTAAACAATGTTTAAACAATGTGCTTTCTATATGGAATTATTAGTCCAGACTCCTTAAAAGCACTTCAATTGGGTGCTGAAGCAATAGTCCCTTGCAGTATGCACACTAGGAAGTGGAAGCCCATTTCAATTCACCAGGTACTATATGCAAGTAAGCAATAGAAAACCCCTTCAGAGTGCAGCTCATTGATCACTTTTTTGCATGGTTGGTCCACCAGGCTTTGTGGCCCTGAACAGAGAGCCATATTACCATGTCAAAAACTGGCATTGAACTGTTTGCATTTTGCCTTTTTGTGTCTGTGTACACATTTCATTTTAGCAAAAAGCTGTCTCGCAGCTTAAGTGCTGCGAGACAGCACTTAAGCCAGTCCCTTCTGGTCTTTTCAAACAATTATAGCAGACTGATACATCTGAAAATTAATATTTTAAAATTATGTACAGGCTTTTTATTTAGATAGAATAAATTCATTATTTTAGTATTTTCACTGACAGTTGCTTGTATTTCTTGACATCTCATAAGTTTTTATTTCTACATTAAATATTACTGACAAAACTGCTGATTTCCAGGGAAATATGTTGAAGAGGTATATGTTCACTTAGGTAAACATGGGGTGGAGGGGCTTTTATCAGATTCTAACCCATCCATTCAGGGAGATATGGGCTATAGAAAGACTGATATGACAAATACATAATAAGGTTGAGAAAGGGGGTTTATTGCAAATGATAATAATATATGTGTCATTTTAATGTCATCCACTTCATAAAGAATGAATCACCACAAGTAGGTTATTTCTTTATTTAACATGTCAGCGAATGCTTGGTTTTCCTCTGGTATAGCAACACATCAATGAATAGAGAGCACACAGTGTGGAAATTTGAGTATGTGAGAGAAAAGCAGAAGAGATGAATGACAGAGAAATATGGGCAGCATATTTCAATCGCTATGTTTTGCACAGACACACACACATCCATGTTTTACTATCGTTATGAGGACTTTTCATTGACTTCCATTCATTTTCATTAATTTCTACAGCCTAACATTTAAAAAACATGATGACCAGGAAAATGTCCTCACTTTGCTGGTAAAATATGAACAACGGTTCTCACTCAGCAGCGAGTCCAAGAACACACACACACACACCAACATGAGAGAGATGTGATATGATTTAAGAAAGAGACTTTATGTAAGTAACAATTTTTAATTTTAAATTTTTTTGTCTCCATTTAAAACACTAATGGGGGGAGTACAAATAAATGCAGTGTTTTTCTGAGCCTGTTTTGTCATCTTTGGTTGGTTAGATTTAAATTCTATAGATTATGCCTTTTAAGATGTAAAAAGTTAGGAGGTGTAATTGGGTGTGAGATTCTACCAGTATGAAATCCTATAACTCTGTGTGGAAATTGTATCATCATAAGATAAGCTAAAATGTAAACTAAAATCAGGATCTATTTGCTTTTCTTTCAAATTTTAAAGCAATCGTTTTTTATACTGCTGCTAAAATAATATTGCATATTCATTGTTAGAGTTATAGAAATGTTATCAATGACTGTTACTTACTAATATTTTCACATTTATAGACTTAAGCAAAATTGTGGAATAAAATTTTTCAGATCAAGTTTTCAGATGCTTTTTGAGCAGAATTTTGCCACTCTGGAATTTATACAGTAGCATTGTAACAAAGGGATATGTCAGACTATATGCTCAGGCACCGAAACCTGCAGCTAGTTTTTATACAGACATGCAACTCATTGCTTTCCAAATTTAGTTTTAAAATACTGCATCAATGGGAGAGATAGCCGGCAAACTTTTAGTTTCCACACCATCACTTTCTATGTTTTTGTGACAAAAAATATTGCCAAACATTCGAATCTGTCTAGCAACTAGTATAAGTCTAGCAACCTTCTTTCATCCGGCTGGCCAGCACTTCATAGCGACAGTTGAGGGACTATGGCAAGCCAAAAGCCAAAAATCGTCTGTTTATTAACGCGTTGTTCTAATTCGTAAATAACGGGATGCGCCATTTTTTGCGGCATTAACGCCTTTGCATGTAAAAAAACGTTGCATCACGTTATTTACGGATTAGAACAACGTGTTAATATACAGACAATTTTTTGACACTTTTGGCTTGCCATAGGGGACGGGGAGCATTACGTTACTTCATACTCTAGCTTGGGAAAGTTCCAACACTTTCTCTGACATCTCATTTAAACTGGATTTCAAACTGGAGGATTCTTTGAAGAAAAATTAAAAGAAAAATTAATAACTTTGAAATAACCTTTGTAACCTTTAGAACAATGCTGCTCATATCTTCACTAAAACTAAGAAAATAGAGCACATCACCTTCCTTACGCAGGAAGCCTGTCAGAGAACAGATATTAAAATACTTGTGTTAGTTTGTAAATCACTGAATGGCTTAGCACCAAAATACATTTAAGATTTGTTGTTGTTGTATCAACCTTCTAGATCACTCAGGTCTTCTGGTTGAAGTCTACTCTGCAGCTCCAGAGTCAGAATCAAACATGGAAATCAGCATTCAGTTCTTAAGCTCCACTAATTTGAAACACAATTACAGAAAATTGCAAAAAAGCTAAAATCCTAAGTTCCTTTAAATCAAGGTTAAATGCCTATTTCTTTAGAGTTTCCTTTGCCTAGGCTGTTTAAGCTATTAACCGAAACATCATTCATTTCAGTCTGCAGTTTAACGTTTCTTTACATTCCTTTATTATGCCAATGCAATGTATTTTTTTCTTTTCTTATGTTTTTAACATGCAAATCACTATGAATTCTTGTTGCTGAAATGTGCTATACAAATAAAGTTGCCTTGCCTTTCTTTATATTAATGTAACAATAACTGACCCATGCCAAATGACAGGATTCCTATTTGATCACAGTTTATTACTCTCAGTTATAACATTTGTTCAAAGTTAAGTGAATGTATACATTTTTTCAACCAAAGTGTACATTTGTGTTTATATTACTTTTTATTTATAATTTTTTTATTTAATTACCAATCCATCAATTATTTCACATCCATTGCCTATACATCTGAGGACATGTTTCTCAGCCTATACTGCTCCCTCTGGGCCAGGGGTTAGTATCTGCCTAAAGCAAAAGTGGTTAGTAATCTTGGTGGGTTCTTCCAAGAATGATGGTGAGTTTTAGGAGAGTTAAAGCCTTGTCTTCAGCAAGGGTTTAAGCAGTCACTGAAGACAAAGGTAAGTCAAAGAGCTAGTTCCCAATGTACTGGTCCATCTACACTGAGTTTTCTTCTACACCCTGTGGCCATCAGATATAGATCATGATCAAAAGACCTAGATCCTGGATACAACAAGCTAAACTTTATTTGGTGTGTAGAGTGCTCATTGGTCACTGAGCTTGAGTTAGGTGTGCTCCACATGGAAGGGAGTCAGCTGAGGTGGTTCGGGCATCTGAACAGGATGCATCCAGAACACTGCCCCATGGGGTTGTCTGGGAAAATTCAACTGTGAGGTGAAACTGGGCAGACTAAGAACTTTCTTGAGGGACTACATATCTCTTAGGACATGGAAATGCCTTAGAATCCCCCAGAATGAACTGCTGATGGACGGACGGACGGACGGATCTTACCTCGAATGCACATGTAAGAATTATGGAGTTATAATTTTTCCTTAATATACTGACATATGTGATTGTCAGTCAGAGCACTTACAATCATTTCACACACACGTGTTTTCATGTGAGTCAGACTGTTGTGGTGAGTGCTAAGCAACGTAAGCTGTAATTTCAAAGCCTGCCCTTTTGTTCCAACCTGGGTATTATGCCTTACAGGATAATATGCACTTGGCGAACGGAGCCTTGTGTAACATGCTGCTACACCCTTGTCACAACATGCCTAGAGAAAGAAAGTCGGAGAACGTAGGGGGTGATTGGAGGGGAGTAAGAAATTCAGAGACTATTGCAAATGAAGACATAGAAAGGCAGCATAGAGGATATACATGAAAAAAGCTTGTCAAGAGACAATATGAAGGAAACTTACTCCACTTGTCCTCTATCATTTTTTTCTCCTCTTAATGTTTTCATCAATACAAAACCAAAACAAGTGAAAATCAACATTAAGAATCTAGCTGCCTCAAAAAAAGCTTAATTTTGTGTACAGTTAAGCTATTACACACTTATGACCAGTCAGTTCAAGTTTTTTTTGTTTTTTTTTTTTAAATGGGTCCATACCCCATTAGAGATTACAATAAATGTGCACTAGCAAGTTATAGGTAAACTACACACTTATAATCATTAAGAAGCCTCTCACTTTTAGGCTGGAAGCTTGACAAATCGTATCAGAAATGGTAGAGAACCCTTTAACTGGTTTCTTTCTTGACATGAATCAGGCTTGTACAAGAGTATTTAAATGTATAATATGATTGGAATCTGTACCATGCCAGAAGCTTTAACCTGTTTTATTTTTTCCAAACCCCATTTTTGATCTGGGTTTGGGATAATTTCCTGTTCAAACATTCAGTTGGATCCATTTGACCTCAACTATTGCCCTTAAAAGAAATAAATTGGTCTGGTTGTTTAGAACATCCTAAGAACCACTAAGGCTAAAAAATATCATAAACTGAAAGCTCGAATATTAGAATACTTGTTTTACTGTTCATAGTGAATCGAGTTCATTAACATACACTTAAATGGTATCAGTTCAGACAGCAGTACCTGCTAAAAACGACACCTTCAAACTTGACTGAAATTTGCAGCTGCTCACACAAGAAACCTAATTGCCTTCTGGATAAAAGTTTAAAACAGATTGACCTGTTTGGCCAAAATAACAAAAAGAGTGTTTGGAGAGGTCAAGGTTGAAGCCAGAAAACACTACAAGTTGTCAAACGTGGTAGTGGTAGTATTAGGATGAGGGTCTGTTTTGCTACCAGCAGCATCAGTCCATTGCAAAAGGTAAATGGAATAATGAGGACATAGAACTACCTCGACATTCTTCAGTTTCACCTCAAATCAACAACTAGACATTTAAAATATAAAGTTAACGGATGTTCCACTAGGAGAATGATGACAAAACAGATCAAAGTGGTTTTGGAATGGATATAGCTCTTGGGTTCTTAGACTGAACCCAACCTCAACTATATAAACAATTTGTAAAAAGCCGTCAGTGTCAGGAAACTGAGACGCAAGTTTTAATCAAGTGATAAGATTAATAAGCATAAATTCAATCTATTATTGACTATTCAATAAAAAACAGTGTTAATCTATGGTTTATTTTAATAATCCCTGATTTATCAATTTCCAGGATGTCTTTCCCATTGTCTGCTCTCATTTGTAGTCTTCTGGTTTTCTAATTCTTCCTCATTTTGCCTTTTTGGCACAGCTTGTATTTAATTTCTAGTCACCGCCTGTCCTCCTGCTGTCTACAGAGATGAGACACACCTAAAACAGTGGAGATGGTGCAAGCAGGGATGAAGGGAGGCAGCAGTGAAGAGGAAGGGTCTGGGGCCTACAGGGAGGAGGATGGCAGATGGAGATTGATGGAGGGAGGGATGGGGAGATAAAGAGAAACATGCCGCTGGGAGTGACAGAAGAGGGAGTAAGAGTGATGAGGGGCCTACAGGCCCGAGAGCCGTACACGGCTAAAAACAATTCCACGTCTTTCTCCATCTCTCTCCACTCACAGACCTCTCCTCGTGGGAGAGATCAATTCTCGTCTAGTCTGCCTACGCCTCCAGGAGTTTGCTGCTGTGGTTGAGTGTGTGTTTGTATGTATTCCTGCGTCTGTATTTTTGTTTTTGTTTTTTTCTGCTCTGGAAGGAAGGATGGGAATTTTGAAGTCTTTCACACACCCATGAGAGGCGCACAATGAACTCACTTCCTCCTTATTTTTTTCATAACGTTCCCACTTTCTTCAGCTCCTTTTTCCTTTCTGCTTGCCTCCCTACACCCTTCCTTCTGCCCTCTACCTATTTTTCCCCTCATTTACTGTGTGCTTCTCTTCCCCTTCTTTCAGGGGGGGTCTGTGAGTAATGGAATCAGTTCAGCTGATCTGCCTGAGGCAGGAAGTCATGCCAGGAGCAGAAGCTTCTGCTGGATCTTTGCACATTTGCTAGAAATCCACAGACATACATGAAAATAACGAGACAGAGAAACAGGAATGGAGAAGAAAGGATTATGGGGCCCTGGAGTATAACTTGTCTTCCACAAAGTTACCCCAGAGAAAGGACGCCCCTCTTCTTAAATGTTGAGGTGATTAATAGGATGAGGCGATGCAAGAAAGGTGCAGCTAAATGTGCCTTGTGTATGGGTGATATTTTTAACAAATTATTGTCAAGTAGAATGGATAAAAATATCAACATATGAGCTAATAAGGAGCCAAAAGAAAAATAAATCTCTTTAATGCATGTATCCACATGGAAAGATAGACAGACACAGAGATAAGAAAAGCTGTGCATGTTTTAAAACATCAACTAGATGATGGACATAAGATATAAGATAAAAACAGATACAACAGGATGTGAAAGCAGGAAAAAAAGTAATTCAGTGAGAAACAGAGCTGGAAAGGAAATGGCGTAAGTACCGGGGGATTGTTCTTGGTGCTGCCATGCAAATGAGAGCAGCGCTGCAGCTATGCTAACTAACAGCAATTCACACTGTTGGACTCATCACTTATTAATGCTCCACGGCCCCCCACCCCCCACATCCCTCCCATCTCTTTCTCTTTACCCATTCTCCCTCTTTCGCGTTCTCGCCAGGATCTCTCTTTTTTGTTCACTCTCTCACTCGCTGTTGCTAGGGCCTGGGCACTCACGTGACAGCAGCTGGGTAGGGGGCGCTGCAGTGGCACACGACAAAGAGGGCGAGTGTGCGTTTTTATGCACTTAGCACGCATGCACATGTGTGCGACAGAGTACCCTTCATTAGAGGTAAAAAGAAAAGAGAGGAATCAGCTATTTAAATGAAGGCGATGTAAATCTGAAGAGAGGAACTGCTTAATAAATTTGTTCCTGATTCGGGGGCCCAGACTTTAGTCCACAGAGGGGCTTGCTGCGTCACTCGTTGCATAGTGCCACTTTATTTCACACTCCTGGCTTAAAAAACACATCCTGGAGATTGCCATTTGTGTTATTGTCAAAGTTTGCTTTTTATAGTTCTGGGCCAAAGTGACCATGGGTGCTGTGCAATGCAGGCCAGCAGTTGCACAAATGGATTTCTTAGAAACGTGCACTTACTTAAACATGCACAATCTGTCTTACAGCCTTACTCCTACTGTTTCACAATCCTCATTTGGAGAGTGCACCTCACAAACTGTGAGCCAAGCATTTTTACTACAGGGTTGACACAGCAATGAGAAGACAGTCGAGTACACTTACGCATTCCTCATTTATTCACCTCATCCTGATTTGCCCTGTTTTCACTGTTTTCATTAAAGACCCGGTTTTAACAATTAGGCTCTCTACCACACACAATGTAAATTATCAAATACTTGGATGTCTGCAGGTCTTGTCAAAGATACATGCCTGTATTGACATTTATGTTGTTGGAGAACTTGGCTTGTGTCAACCAACAAACTAGGTGTAGTGGAAGTTTTGTTGATCAGCTCTGATTTGTGATAAGCAGGTCAAATGCTGAAAAATGCTTCAGTATTTTTTCATTATTCATTAAATGCTTTAAAATTACATGACATCATATAAACTTATGAACCACCTTTGATTATTTTTATGCACTTTTTGAGTTTGATAAAAATCAGATTAGGCTTAGCTTGTCAGCTTTTAATTGTAAATGGTGCTGCTGTCTTGACAGGTCCCTCTTGGAAAATTATAAAAAATTATAAATTAAATTATAAATAAAAATTATAAATTTCAATGAGGTTTATTATTATTCTTAGGGACAAAGGATTTCATGCATAAATGGAAATGTTCTTATGTTGCTTTCTTGCTCTTTGTTTAATTCTAAACTATTATCGTTAAAACCAAAATATTTAATAACTATACCTCTATCTAAGAACTTTGGGCATGATTATTTTTTCGATTTATTGTGATATGGTCCTTAAAAATCAATCTGAATCAGCAGGTGAAACGATACAGAATATCTGAATTTACTGTTGGCAGAAAAAGCCTTATCAGTGCATTTTTCATATACGTTTGTTGCTTATAGCTCCAATTAAACTGCTTTATTTTTAAAATGCAAAACCTAAAATTACTTTAATGTGATTGTGGGGGAAGGAGATCAGGTAGAAATTATTGCTGCATCTATATTTTAAAAGCTTTCTTCACCTTTCTGTTAAAATACTGAGTAGGTGTGCCTTCTTTTTACAAAGTCTAAAGAACACGTTGTACCAATGTACTAATAAGCCTACATAGCATTTATCTCTATCAACTTTAATAGGCCGTAACAATCTCGAGTGTACGAGCGATATCTCAAAATGTTTAAGACCTTCACGCGACCATGGACAGCTACTGATGCTGCCCCATCCACAGGTTTGTGTGAACCATTCTCAACATTCAGTGTCTCTGCATTATGAGTGTTGGCACTTCCTTTCTACTGAAAATTGCAGTAGCTAGGGTGGATTTTCTGGCTGAGTAGTAGAATGTGAAGTTATGTGGCCAACTAATTCAGGTTTTGAGTAACTATTAAGTTGGTAAATAATCAACGAACTAGGACTGAAGGACCAAAAAATCTTCAGCCAGAACGAAGTAAAAGTTAAGGATTTTATTTGAGATTCCAGGAGCAAATCATCACCGGCTAACACCAATACGCCGTCCCTAGAGCAAGTAACTAGGGGATAGAGAGAGGATCTAAAGGATCGACGAGGATCAAATCGATAACATGATAAATCAGCCAAAGCACTAACCTTCTTGCATCTTGTGCCTGCAGAGTGCTGGACAAGGAAATGGCCTAGCTCCGAGGAGAACGTCTGGATCCAGAGAAGCTGTACAAAATGCTCCGTGACTGAGGCCAGGCCAACTTGCCCCCTTGATTAGCTCGAGATTAGCCGACTGATCACAAAGATGACCCGGAAACTGATATATCCTGTGTGATGAGCGAAGGACCAGCCTGTTTCGATCGTCGCGATTGCCTGACAGATCCAAGAACTTAGCGCACTTCCAGGCAGAGAAGACGAGATCAGAGCAGCGTTCCTGACAGAGCCGATCTAGGGCTTCAGCAGAGCATAAACTCTGAGCAGGCGTAGAACTAGAGCTCCGAGAATCCCAAGAGGATAGAGGCGTCTCGCTAACGCGGGCAGGCAAATGGCGAAAATCCGAGAAACAAGCTTGGTCAGGAAACGAAGGTCAGCAGCAGGTAATACGTTGCGATTATCTGCTCGCGACGCACTGAGCTTTCTAAAAAAACTCTAAGGCACCGTCTGCCTAGTCAGAGGCTGTATACTAACTGACAAGTTTCAAACAGCGCTGTGAGGCATGAAGGCTGATCTACACTGCCAGCCAGAGCAGCAGAGCCAAGTGAAGCAGCGTGCGTTGATTGCACTCGCAGTAGGGCAAACAGGCAGAGTGTGGAACCACGCGGGCAGACTGGGCCAAAATCATAAACAAGTACCCCCCTTTAACAGTTCCGGCTCCAGACGGACCCAAGCGCCCTAGAGTCAGATGCGAGGTGGCAGAAAATCCCGGATGACGGTCTTGAACTCCAGGATGAACCGTCAGACGGAATCCAGACCGACCGCTCTTCGGCGACCGCTCAGCCCCTTCCCAATCCACCAGGATACAGTAGACAAAACCACAGACCCCGTCGCCTTAGACCGGATGAATGCGGTCGGTAAAGCTAGTAGACATGGCTACCCCCCCCAGCAGGAACCGGGCCAGGGAGGATAGCGGACCGAGAGGCGCGGCCCGAGACGGACTTCACATTAGGGTTACTGATGCGCAGGGGGAGGCGCATCTGAGACACATGAAACAGTAGAGAGGTGAACCCTCATGCGACCTGAGGTTACCTGGAGAGCGAAACAGCTACTGCGAGTTTTAATAACCCTAATCGGTATGGGAAAAGACGGAACAACAAAAGCGTGCAGGTAGCCCAACTTGCCGCGGATTCCACCCGATAGGCGGAAGTCCTTGGAAGACAGCCAGACTTCTGGCCCTACACTTGGTAGTCTGGTGCGGCGTGTTCCGTGTGCCCCGCGCGATTTATTACGCGCCGTCCGGCCGACTGCACCTCCGAGACATAACCTGATCAAGGATTCTCTAGCCCCTCCTCCAGATCCCACTGGCAATTTAAGGCCACAGCCATGAGCCGAGAGAGTACTTCAGACTCCTTCCTCCTGCACGGAGAACAGCCGACCGCCGCCTTATGTCGCAAAATGGCGGCTGAACCCAAACACAAACCCCATGGAAAGGACGGAAACGGGAACCAGGTAACAAGCACTATTACGAAGGGTATTTCAAGCGCTGATTCCCCCAACTAGGTAAATATAAAGTGAGACAAGTAGTGGCCAGACTCACAGAGCAATGCGGAGCATTGGTACTCCACTCTTTGGATTAGTCCTTTCGGGTTGGCACCCATCCGGCATGCCGGATCGAATCCAGACGACAGACTAATGAAAATCCCGCAGGAGACAGAACTCCTTCCAGAAGCGAGAAGACCAACTGCTGGTCCTACATGTCAGACACTTTTGTCAGTAAGGGCAAATCCCAATGACGAAACGGAACACCTCTCGTAGCCAAGACCTTACCCCCATTCTCTTAGCCGAGAACATTACTTCTCCGAGCGGACAGATCGGCATACTTGCGAGAACCTGGCGACAAGGTAAGCATGGACCGTGAATACCATTAGAACAGGTAGGCAAAACCTGTCACAAAATACAATGAGACGATGTGGACCAAGGAATAGAGGGAAAAAAAAAAGGAATCGGAAACAAAGGCAGCAAACAACCCAGCGGGAAGAGGCGCTCGTGAAGACTTAGCCGACGCATTGGAACAGGCGGTGACATAATCCCGACCATAACGTCCTTGGTCAATTCGCAAGACCACAGAAGATGGCGTACGAAACAAGCCTCAGTGTCCTGCTGAAACCTCCGCGGGTGACAACCCCCTCCCCCCGAGAGTTGTCTGAGAGAACTCCACAGACTACTGCGGCACGAGACGTTCCGGGACAAAGCACCGCAGCTCGGGAGGACATGCACAAGCCCGGAGTCAAGGAAGATCCTTGGTAGACGCATTCCTGACTTCATCTCTTAAGCTCCAACATAGTCAAGAGAACAGCACTGATGGATATCGGAAGTATTAAACTCATTCCCTTATCTACTAATCTCACTACACTCGGCCCGAGACTCCTGCTATCCCTGGACAGGGCATCTAGGTTTGCGTTCTCTGAATTCCTGGTCTGAAAGACATCGTGAAGTTAATCGTCCAAAAAATAGGCCGACAGGCCACGGGCGGCCGGTTAAGGCGTTCACGCCGAGTCCTCAAGATATTACCAGTGTTTGTTATGCCCGCTCAGTCCCGACTTGAGAAACGCGTTCCTTAGGGCACACCCTACAGCCAATAGCCTTCCATTTTACTAGGCGCCACCTTGACCTCGCCAGGAGTTCTCGCTATCCCCACATCATAATGCGCCTCCAGCACCTCGAGGATAAAAAGGGTCCTAGTCGAAATAAAAGGCCACACGATAAGCAGATGACACTGACCCTCAAGGCTACCTATATCCCCTTATGACCAGGACACCACGCCAGATCCCGTAGCTAGAGCATCAAACCTCCACAAATAAATGGTCTCTCTGACGGTCGGCGGCTGAGCCGGTAGAACAGGAGCCGGAAGGTAGAATAGAGTCTCTAGAGCCCTAACAAGAGACTTTCTCGCTAAACTCATATCCCAAACAAACTTACTCTGGAGGGACGTGAGGCATTAAGTGGTGCTGCAACCTGGCTGTACAGTTCCGGCATAGTAAGCCGCCGCGTATGGAAATTTTGAGCCAAACCCCAGCCAAAACCTATCTGTAACTGCTTACCGAGAGTCCTGCAGGAGCAAGGCTCACTACCAGCCACTAGCACTTAATTCTATTTTTATTTAATAACCTTAGAAGCGATCCACGATTACCTGAGTGTAGGGGGAGATGATGCCCCCCCAGAAATGAAGCGCGTGCCAGTGTATGCCGAATTTACACTACTTCCGCTTTGACAAATAAGCTGGTTGTTGGAGTAAGCGCGCGAGCGAGGACAGCTCGCCGACAGACTACCTATGGCGTCTCCAGATCTATGAGAAAGATCAGCGATATATCTGTCGAGGTCAAATGAAAACAAAATAGAAACCCATCCATAGTCCCTCAGCCCACATCACGTATTTTTACACCAAAGACTGGAAACTGCAGGTGCATGCGTTTAATCACAAAAGGCTAAAGAACTAAGTATTCATACATGACCAGATGGGCGGTGTTAAAGGCGGTTTTCCACTATATCCCCCTCCCTAATCCGGACCAGATAACGGTAAGACATTTCGCATAAGTCTAAAGCTATGCAGTCGAAGAATCTGGCTAACCCTGGTATGTAGGTCAAAGGCAGTATTTCATAACAGGAAGAGGTAACGATTCTTGACTGCTGATGTCATTAATGACCCCTGGTAGTAATACAGGCGGCTTAGGACCATCTTTCTTCCACAAAAAAAACCTGGCCCAGCAGGAGGAGGAGCGGCAGCGTACTGATAGATCCCTAGATTATAAGCGCCGAATCCTCCACAATATATTCTCATGCTTGCTGTTCGGGCCCCAGACAGATGAATAGAGAGCACGCTCCCTCTATGGGGAGATTGTACCAGGAAGCGAGGTGATTACTTGCGCACAAACTAGAGGGGGCGGCCCCGGTGACGGCGTGGGAGAGTACGGTAGCCCGCAAATGACTTGTTAAAAACCTCATAACTCAGCAGCAGTGATATTCAGAGGAACCTTGCACCCGAACAAGTCTGGCGTAAGTCTTACCCTCCAATAAAGAGCATTTTCCGCGAGCAACAATAGAGTACTGGGACTTGAAGGATAACAATGTAGCGGAACACTGTCCTTAAGCCCAGCCAAAATTTCTGTTGACCTGCCCAACTCTTTTATATGGGGAAGTATGTGTTTCGTGAGCCATGCAGGCTCCAAAACAATGAGCGAATTAAGACTCGGAGAGTGTTAAATAACCATGAACGAAATCTCCCCCTGAATGATTGCCACCTTAGTCAGTCAGAGGACTTAACCTCCGACTAACGAAAAAAAGACTTGATTCATGCCTGTGTCCATCCATGGAGCAGAACCTTATGCGCCGTAGTTCCGGACATCGGGCAAGAGTCTATAAATCCGATAGGCCTTTTGGCGAATGCTTTCGCTCCCATAAAACTCGGGTCAGCGCCCCCTAGAATCATATAAAACCAGAAACCGTGATGAGTAGCAAGGAGACAGCACTATATATAGACAATACTTATGAGCTGCGCGGGAAGTACATGCAGGCAGACAGACAGGTTAAACGGCTCAGTAGAGTCCCCTCCTCACCTCTACCGAGCTCTGTACTTTAACATACATGGACACTAGAGCGCAATGTCAGGCCCTGCAGCCCCCACAGTAGAAACACAATTAAATTGATCTGACGTCGCGAACGCTCTCATGAGCTAATCCTTAAGTCCTCACAGTTTGCATAGGACCCCGGTCAGAATCAGACGTGGGTGATTAAGGGGAGGATGACGCATGGCCTCAGAAGGACGAAGGCTGAACAGAGCTGAGGCACAGCTAGAGAGGTCCGCAACCTCTCTAGTGGCTGTCTCTCCCTATCTATCATACTCAACAGCACCGGACGATCAATACGAGCTGGCCAGCGGTCTCCAGATCTGCGAAGAGATGTAGGATAATCACCATGGTTGCCCCAACCGCCTCCTTAAATGATTTCGTTTAAACCCCTGCCATGAAGGGCTATCCATCAGAGCCTAGCTCATCTCCAGCCCCAACTGTCGGCTGCCACAAAGATGAAATGTCGATGATGAATGAAGCTAACCAGTCCCTCTACTCCCTTGCCTTAAAGGACAGCAAAACCCCTTGGCAGCCTCCACGGCTCGAGGATCCAGGAGAACGGAATAATCAAACACCCTGATAAGTTCCTTGCGAAGCAGCCGTAGGAAACACAGGCCACTGAGTTATTCTAGCCATTCAGCGAGCCCCACACCTCCACTGATTTCGCTTTGCCCCCCATGCGGACAACAACATAGCAGATCACAATAGCGCCATCCCTCTGACAGAACGCTCTAGTAAGAGAAAAGATGCAAGGACTTGCAGATTCAAAATAGTATATCACATTGTAGTCACAGAAGGCACGACACTGATCCAGGGTCTCCTTTTAAATACAGTTCGGCGAGGGCGTTAATCCTAGGTTCCTCCTTAAAAACTATAGCAGGCCGTCGCAGGCAGGCCTAAGTGGAATGCGAGGTTAGGAAACGTGCGCTAAACCTGGTAAGTCTATGGTACGTAGCATGCCAGATATCATCACTTATGCGGGAATCAAGACGACAATGGTAAATTCTCCAAAATAGCACGCCATATGGTTGCCTGATAAGGCCAATGGGTCCATTTGCCCTTCTCTATTGCAGATTTTTCTATCACGAACTAAGACTGATGGGCACCAAAACTTCAGCCAGAACTACAAGTAAAAGTTAGGATCTTTATTATAGGCATCCAGAGCAATACGCACTCAGCGATCATACCACAATACGCCTTCCCAGGAATAACTAGCCGATAGAGAAGAGGATTCAGAGGCAGCGTAGAAGGCAAATCAGATAACACTGATAAATCAGCAAAGCCACTAAACTTCTCTGATCTTAGTCTCAGTGAGCACGTGTGACAAGCAGCAAATGGCACCTAGCCTCGAGGCAGAACAGCTGATCCAGAGATGCCGTATAGAAATGTCCGTGCGAGGCAGGCATGGACACCTGACTGATGTCGGATTGCCTGACCTGATCCAAAGAGCCCCGAATTTACGAAAATATACGTGTGACGGCGGGCAGCTTGTTTGATGTCGGATTAGAAGCCGACAGATCCAGCAGCTTAGGACTTCAAGGCAGAGAGACGCAGGACGAGCCAGTTACAGACAGCACCGATCTGAAGGGGCTAGCCAGAGCAATAAATCGAGGGCAGAAACAGAGCTCGAGATATCCAGGCTAGATGGGCACGTACCGTGACTGAGGGCAGGCAAAAGGAAAAATCCGACGAAACAAGCTTGCGTCAGGAAACAAGGTCAGGCAGGTAATAAGCAGCGAGATCTAACTCCTCCTCCCCTGTAGAGGCTTTTCAAAAATACTGGCCAACCGCCTACTGCCCTAAGTCAGATGGCTGTCATTTAACTGCCGTTTCAACCAGTAGTGCAGGCTCATGAGGCTGATTGCACTAGCCAGCAGAGCCAGCAGGCCAGTGAAGCAGCTGCGTTGATTGCATGCAGGCGAACAGGCGCCCAGAGTGCGAACCAACAGCGCCAGAAGAAGCCAGAATCATACCAGGGCTAAGCTGAAAGCAAGCAGTAAAAAAAGTTAAACGGCTTAGCCTACGCGAGCAAGACTAGTCAAGACTTAGAGGGACATATCAGGTTCATACTTACATACCATGATTGCGGACAACCCCCTACTGCTTCAACCAGACGTAGATGACCCCTGCCAATTTAAACCATTGCTTCAACTATCAGCGTACTATAGCCGATCCTATGTTCATCTGTCAAAAATCGGCACTAGTTGAAACGATATAATTCCTAGCACATTCAATGAGTGAGATATCATGAATGACACCGTAATTACCATAAAACATAAATGGTTAAGTTGACAAAGTATCCCATGTCAAACCCATAGACTGAGGCTTGAAGCTAGTTACTAGCAGATAAAGTTATGCCGACGAGCCCGATTTAACCATTCTTCTAGGTCTAGGCAGAAGCCATAGCAAACGATTCCCCAAGAGACTTTCCGAGTTTATCAGTTTTTTTTTTTCCATTGCATAATATAGATTCTAGAAAGAAATAAGGATAGTTCGCTAAGCGTAAGAACTTATCCGCTACCTCTTATAACCTATTTTCAACATGTTCCAATTTTAGATTTGTGAATTAGAAAATATATAGACTAGCCAGGTTATTGCCCATCCATCTATCACATTATAACACATTTACCTTTCATGCTAAACGAGCCTTCATATAATAAACTAATGACCTACTTTGTCCAAAATTTATCCGATTAAGTTTCTTTAGCATAGATACCTAATATTTTTTTCTTTACTTGAACTACTGCTTTACTCAGTGCGAAGACGGACGCAGCAGTTTACGTACTGCACTCAACACTACTATAGTCTGCCCATCACTGCGATACATGCTTTTGTCATTGTTCCTTTCTAGAGCCTACACCCCTTTACTCATCATAATACCCTTCCTAAACTTGCTAATTATAAGTTCACTTAACGTCAGAGCGCCTCTCTCAAGGTATAAGATTGACATCAACATATTATCCATGCGCCGCTGAAGATCAGAGTAAAAGAACGATACCCTCTACACACGATGCCCAATGTCCCACGGGCTATCTATCATTTCTAACTTTACTACACAAGTGGCCATTCCTCTATTGGCAACAGTCGGAAGATTGGTGCTAGCATGACCTAAAATGACTCGGTTGAGGACGCACAGAGGATGCCAATTAATATTAAAAATTCATTTTAGTATATCCCCTGCGCCACTTACGATAGCTTGATAACAGCGATGTCTGCCTTGATTCGGAGCCTGAGCCGGCGTGAGTCAAGCTTACCTAACCTCTCATTGAAGGTAGAGCTAGCAAAAACGTGCGCGCAGCTGTCAAAATGCCATCCTATAAGCCCGACGCATAGCCCGACTGCCAAAGGAGTCGCAGCAATAACTGCAGACCAGCGAGCCATACAATAAGCTCAGACTAGCAATTAAGTATACAGAAGCGCCCAAGCGCTAAGCCATATGCGTCCATTACGGTATCTTGCAACAGAAATTCTTCTTGTAATTGTAGCCTGGAAGCCTCCCTTCGCAGAGTCCTCAGAGGCATACGCCAAAGAGATATATCTACATCATTCTGGAGAGAGTATGTGTCGCCCAGTCTCCAGAACTACAAAAGTCAAATTTACAAAAAACAACACAACGAGCATAGAGCATAAAAAGAAATATATGGAAAAAAAAAGATATAACCAATGCATAGCAGAAAAGTCCCAGAAATTGCTGAAATATTAAATGCGATATCTACAATGCCACACAAGAGAACCGGGATAATCGGATACAGTAAAAATCTATAAAGTGGCTATGATGAATTCCACACCGAACTGCCCTGCCCCCCCTGGATAGCCGAATGGACCAGCAACACTATATTTTGTTTTTATCGAATCCGTATAGGATAAGCCACCACACCATCCGTGGCCTTGGTCAACAGTTCTGCTAGATAGCGGCAAATCGCACAATAATAAACTCCTGGAATAGTTATGTAAAGATAGCCACGACCGCTCCCATCTTCAAGCACTAACACCTTGAAACCAAGATAGCTAGACCAGCATAAGATATTGAGACGCCCCGTCCTCCGAATTGCAGGAAACATACACTATCCAATCTCTCTCCTCAAGCGACAATAGCAGCCGCCCTACTTCTGATTTTGACTAGCTCTAAATTCTTAGCACAACACACTCACAATATACATATTCGCACCCAGGGTCATTAAACCACCCCCATACTACTGTGCAAAATCTTCTTAAACCATGTCATTGATGCATGTCTAGAACTACTATATGCTCCAAGCCAGGCTCTAATACAACTGCGTAGAAGTTCAAATGTTTTAGTTAGTTTTTTTTTTTTTTTTACTACATTAAACTTCATTTTTCAACTAGATATTTTAAGTAATTTAATAATACCATAGGAAGCATTACAATCAGCGCAAACTCAACATTCATATAGAATAACTAATTATTAATGGCACCTATAACGCCTGCCCATCATTACAATGCCAAAGACCCTTAAGCATTATCTTAAGGATATGAATATGGGCCTTAACTCCCCCCAATTCGGAACTAGCGTTTCATTACGTCTGGCTTATTAACTCACCCGTATCAGCTAAAGACCCTACACAACTATCATTATATTAACAGACTACCTGAAAACTTTTACTACGATGCTATACAAGCCTGTCGTCGTAGTCCCAGATGCACTCCGCCTTCCACCTCGATTAAGTAGGTTGAATTCAGTAGGTGTCTGTTTTTAATGAGCTAATATCTCAATTCAGCGATAATCATCTTTTTAATACCGAACCCACTTTGAATAGAAAATTTTTCATGTAAACTCTTTATCTGGTAAACCTTTTCAGACATTTACAAATGCATTTAATTCAATTAAGATGATGAGTTCGTACTGGCTCATGAACCCCCTCCCCCCCCCAATATTAACCCTCAACCAGCTAAACAGAAGAAGATCAAAAGTAATTTATTATTTATCTCCCATAGCATTATACCATAATGTCATTTTGATCATTGCTTTTTTCTGCCGGTTATGACCATATTCTTGCGCTAATATTAGCTCAAGTTTTATCCCTCATGATACCCGACGCTACAATAGAGTGCCCCCTTGCCTTTCTTTTTTTTGGAATCTGCCCAAAGAACACGCCCCCTAATCAATAAATCAACTAAGTGTACATGTACTGGTGACTTGCCACTATAGAATAAGTATGTTGTACTAGCCACTAAATGGATATATAACTAGTATATTACCAATAGCCCAAGAAGTAACAAAAATAAAAAAGTCAAATACTTTAATTATATTACAAACCCTGACAGGAGAAACCTTGTAAGCAGGATGAATATTGAATTGCATTAAACAAAAACACCAAAACATCAGGAGTTAAGCAAAGTGACCAGCTTAAAGAAGACCAGTATACCACTTTAGTCTCACATGTGTGGAGCAATACGAATCAGGCAGGCATAATTTGAAAAACAGAAAATTCAAAGTTGGTCACAACATTGCTTTTGTGGTTATTAGTTTATATGTTAAAAGTGATTTTCTGCTTTTATTATATTTACTTTATTTTATTTCACCAGGTTAATCCCAATGAGATAAACATATATTGTACAAGAGAGAGCAGGCCAAGAACGCAGCAGCACAGTTACATTACTAAAAACAACAAAGAAATACAATTTACATTGAAAACATTGGTCACAGAACACATTTGTACACACCTGTTTGAAACTGCAATGACGTCAGTAGAGTTTCAACTCAATCGGTGTCACCACAGCTTTAAGTTGAAGATCCGTTTGTAGTTGATTCCAAGTTTTGGGAGCTCAGAACCGTAATGATTTCTTGGCTAGTTCAGTTCAAACATTTGGGAACAACAAACTCTAGAACACTAATTGATCGGAGATCGTGGCATCCAAGTCAATTAAAAGAGACAAACAGCACTGCTTCCTGTCAAGAGCTTCAGTGATATAATTTCTCACCTTTATGACAGCTGCAACAGTACTTTGATTTTTGTGCAACCTGATTGGAATGGTGACAAATAGTTTATGGTAATTATTTTACCTGTTCACTGACCAGTGATTCCGTAAAATAATTTTTGGCCATGAACTTTGATGCTGAAAGACGCCCACATGCGTGTTATGGTCTAGAACGAAACATTTATAGCAATGTTATTATGTTCTTTTTCCTGTATACGCCAATTAAGAGTAAAAAGGAAGTTGAAGCAGTACTTATGCTGCAGAGAGAACAAACTGAACATTGTAGGTAGGTTAAGACCTGTTTGTACTTCTTTGGAAAAAGTATGCTAAAGGCCATGAAAGCAAGCACTGACAACCTGAGACATTTTTGTGTAAACAGGCAAAATAGAAAATAGAGATGCTTTCAAATGGAATCAGATCCAATTCCTTCACCTTTACCTTTCTAGGACTTCATTCCTTTGCATAGCTAATTTATTTCATAATTACCAAGGGGCTATTATAGTTGATTTGAAAGATGCTCCGAGGAAGCTGACTAGGCGCTGTTTCATTTTAGCTGCTGATACTCTATTTAAACTATCTTCTTGTGTTACGCATTCGAACAAGTACACATATTAGATATTATTGCACATCAGCCAGTGCTTGTCTTCATTTAGCCCCAAAAATTCACTGAAAATTTTAATTTCTTTAGCCATTCCAATCTAGCCTAGAGAAAAACGTTGAAAGCTTGCTCATTTTTGTTCACATTTCAACCACATTTTCATCTCAAATGACTTTATGTGGAGCGCTCCTGTGGACAAAATTTTCACATTGTTCAGAAAGGTTATGTAGTCTCTTCTGAAAGTGATGAAAACTACGACCACCCATCAGCTGATACAATGGACACTGAGTATAGCTAAGGGACATTGACAAGAAATTGCTGACCAAAGAGTCTCAAGCCCCTTCAGAACATCTTTTCAATCTATGATCTGCATCCATGGGGCTTGTTATCAGATGAAAGATCTGATATGATCAACTTGGAGAGGTAGTCACAAACACACTATGAGCTGTGAGGGCAAAATGGGATTGCCTAATGAGCATGCTAAGTTTGTAGCAGTAGCATTTCAATCCCCACACCCCCCCTCCCCACCCCCACCCCCCCCCCCCACCCCCCGATCAACTTGAATAATGTGAAATGGAAAATGATTATTAATGTTTATTAATGTGAACAGGAAGTGACAGGTGAGTGGCCTTTTCAGTGCTGTTGGATTTACAATATCTAAGGAAGATAGAACTTCATTAATGTCCTCTGTACAAGATATCACCAATTTCCATTAAAACAGGGTTAATTCCCCTTTTTTAATTGACATTTACTATCAAATTTGAGTAGATGTGTTTGAATGGTTAAGTGAAAAGGTACATATGTATGCATAAAGCATGAGGTGAGTGAAAAATGCTTGTGCAGAAATGCATGCACACATCTGACATAAAGGAGGATAAAGATGGGATTGTAATAAAATGTCCTCATCCTCCTAAATCCTCCTGCTGCCCTCTGCACCTACCTGCCATATTAACACACCCATTACAAGGGCAGATGAATGAAAATGAACAGAGCTGTGGTGTGGTTCCCTAAGTGTCAAATCAATACAGCTCCCCTCCTTTCTCAATCTCTCCTCCCCTGTCACCCAACCAGACAACCCATTCCCCTTCATCTTTTTTTTCTCTGCTGCTATCATTTTCCTATTCTCCTCTCCTCTGTTGGGAATGAAGAACTGGCATGTGTTTGACAAAGGGAAATCTACACCTAGTGACAATAGGCACTCTCCCTATCTGAGCCCCGCCGCCCCCCCCCCCCCCCCCCCCCCCCCCCCCCCCCCACCCCCCCCCACTCCCCCCCCTGCTTTCACTCTCATATGAAATTAATGATGGTTGCTTCCATTTCCTCTCTATTCACATTCAAAGCAGATAGAAATAGTGAAGTGCGTCTGAGAATGAATCCAATACAGAAAGAGTCACAAGAACAGCCAAATAACAGCACTTTATTTAACTTAATCAGAGACAGAACTTTGTACAAGGACTGGTAAGAGGTTAAGTCAAAATAATAAAGGAAGGTTAAGAAAGAGGAAATGTGTGAATTTTCGTACACTTGTTCTTTCTCTCTTCCTTCACAAGTTTGGAAAACTGGCGAAGTAATTTCTAAAGAAAGGGCAGATATACTCTTACTACGTTATCTTTAAGCCAGTGTTCCAGTTTTTAGCTTTAACCCTAGACCTTCTCATCTGTCACTTTGGTTCGGTATGTTTTCCTGATTTAGATCCTCAGACCACTCAGTCAGTGATCTGACGATGGGTATGGTTAGGGCCAACACAGTTATTAAAAAAACACGCTTCACTGTCAATTCCAGCTGCTGTCCTCCCCAACACCACCAGGTCTCCTTATTTTTTGGTCTATCCGTCTTTCTAAGTATCTGTTTCCTTGGTTTCTCCATGTCTCTCACTTTCTGCTCCTGCAACTCTGGATCTATTTCTATATCGGTTGTTAAAAGGTGACACCCCACACACCCACGCACCCCTCAACTCATGCTTATGGGTGGATAGTTTGAAAAAGAAGAGCAAGAAGCAAAATAAATAAAAGAAATGCATCTATCTATTCATCCAAATGAAAAGATGTACATCTCAAACACTCTATGTTCTGGTGAAGGCCTTTAATGCACTTAAGCAACCCTAATCAGAATGACCATAAATATGCACGCTGTAAGATGGAGGCAGTGACGTGTATCTCATAAAGAGAAATTTGGAATTAAAAGGGGATGTAGTAACATAAAATGATACAAATGACACATATTGCAGTTTCAAAGATTTCTACATTCCAAACTATCACCCAGACATTTTTCAAAGCAGATACAGGGTGCCAGCTAAATGTAACACACCTTGCAAAATTCACACCGCTTCAGTTACATTTATTATGTACTTTAATGGGATTTCATATGAGAGGTCAAAATAATACAGTGCCAGTTTGTGAAGTGAAAGGAAAATGATGCAGTTTCTCGAAATATTTTACAAAAGAAAAAAACAGAAACTGAAACCTGTGTCATGCATTTGTATTTAACCCTGCGAGTCAAAATATCTGTACAACCAGACTTAGGTCATGTCAGCTGCATGTATTTAGGGTGTGTTTCTACTTGCTTTGCACATCTTAATCATTCTAAACTCTGGCTGTATGTTTGGTATCATTGATCTGATAGAAGGTGAACCTCCGCCTCAGTCTCAAATCTTTTCTATCCTCTAACAGGGTTTTTTTCCAGTCTTGTCTGTATTTAGCTCCATCCATCTTCCAAGTTTCCCTGTCCCTGCTCAAGAAAAGCATCCCCACAGCATGATGCTGCCATTACTGTCTTTAAAAGGTCTGAAATAGATGGTTAAAAATGTTTTAAAGGCACTGAAAGAACCTTTGTTAGGATGGCCATAAATATTCAAACTACAAAATGGAGATGGGGATGTATGTTGCATGAAAAGCAAGTGGACTTAAAAGGGACGCCAGAATATGAAATGAAGCAAAATGTCCTTTCCTTAGATCTGTGTCTGTCTACACATAAAAAGTATCCATCTAATTGCACTCGTAATTCCTTTTAGTAGTTGACAATAGCACACAAACACTGACTCCTGATCTGTCAACTTCTGTCTCTGTTGTCTTTAATTATTTATTCTCATCAATAATATACACAGACATGTTCAGCAGTCATGAGAAGGCTAACAGGACATCTCTAATGCATCATAGACATAAAGACCATGATGCACAAGCTAAAAAAACTCTGCTCAAATGCTGTCTTAGTGTTGTGTGATAAACTCTCACACAAATCAATAAAGCCTTGCCCTTTGTAAAGTTGTGTTCTCCTCGGTGGGAGTACTGTAGTCCCTCAGCATGTAAGTGCTGCCCTTGTGACACATTCTGAATCGCAGGGAGCAGCGGGGTCACCGGGGAGCAAAGCCTGTGCATGAATGAGCGCACCTTGCACAGCAAGAGATATGAGTGAGAAGCAGCATGGGGGAGGGCTTCCGCTTTCCATTGCATTCCTTCGGAGGCTCCCATCGTTTGCTGGGCCACTGTGATGATGTGCCCTCAACACTGTTGCTGGGCATCTTGGCGACACAGACCCAAAAGAGGATGAGGAGGAGGAGCCAGCACACAAGAAGGAAATGAGGGGTGACTGGAAGCAAAAGAGCTGCAGAGACAGATGTTGCAGATTGGAGCAGAGGAGTGGTGACATTCTAAAAGTGGGTCCCCCAGACGTTGTGGGGAGGCCTAAGGGGCCTGGAGTGCCTGAGGTACATTCTTGGAAAAGGAAAGCAGGCAGGGTCATTACAGCAGAACAAGCAGCTATCTCTGCCTCAATCCCTGCACGAGTGTCTTTCTGTCTCTTCTGCCTCACTGCCCTCCTACACTCTGTCCCACTTTAGCCCAATGTCACTGCCCGAGCAAGGGGGAGGGGGCATGGAAAAAGATGCAGGAGCAGGAGAAAGAGCAGGAAAGAAGAGAAATTAAGACAAACTTAAAGAGAAGGAAAATAAACAAAGGACAGAATGGAAATGAAAAAACTAAAAATGTAATAGTGAAAAACGATGGGGAAGACATAGAGTACTCAGATCCATCATACTCTTTTATGTACCTAGACTCACTTACCTCTGATCTCTTTTTGTCTGCCTGTCACACAAACATATCACTCTCAAAATATGTAGAGTTACAAAACCAGTCAAGCACACAGTCCCCAGTGCAAATACATCCATGGGCAGGCAGTCAGCACACTGGCACACGCCTGCAAACACACACACCAGGATGGCAAGTCAAGCGTGTTTTGCGGTCTTGTAGGCATGGTCTCCTCACATGGTAATCTGTTATTCTTGGAGATAAGCAACAATATGCATCCACAGTGAGCTGACTACTGAATAAACATCATGTTTCTTTGACTGCAGTACAGCTAAATTTGTTACCTGTGCCACTCACTATCACAGATAGTTACAACCAATTGGAGATACCAACTGGCCTTCACTGCATAGCACTTAGCCACGGTAAACGTCAGAAAACAATAATGAAATTGAGTTATGAAAAAAAAATTCCTTCATTATAATAATGGCATGGTTATGATATACCAACCAGCTAATGTCTACCTACCACTAAGAACTCAAACTGCTGAGGTTTGCTACTACTACTTTTTCATATTCAGCAATTATTGTCATCATCTTCTCCTTTTTGTTTTTATAGTCAGCTTTTAAGTAAACCAAACTTAGCTGATATCACTTCAGGCAACCAATAAGAGCACATGTCAACAACTTAGAACATTTCATTAAACACATTTCAACATGTAGGTAATACTTATGGCGACTACTTAATCAAACTAACTGTGTTAACGTAATTAATATTAAGTGGCCATCACTGTTTGATGGGCAATGTGCAAAGAACCTTTCTGTGGCTCTGCTTTCGACATTTTTAAAGTTACATTCATACAAAAATTGAGGTCAACTAGAAGAGAGAATATCTTTTAGTAACCTCTAAACTGGGTCACCAAGTCACCTCCTAAATCTTAATGGAAACAGAACCTTGTCTCGACACCACAGTATTGATCAGAGAAGCACCCAAGAGGCCCATGGCAACTCTGCAGGAGCTGCAGACTTCCATGGTTCAGATACTATGCTGAAGCCATTTTTAGATTTTTATTTGGACAACCATTTAAAAACTTATAATCCTCTACTTTCCACTTCTGCTTTGCACAACTTTTTGTTGGTCTATTCCAATGAATCCCAATAACATATATTGCAGTTTAAAGTTTATCCATTACAAAATGTGAAAAGGTTCAAGGAATATGAAATGAATCCTTTTGTTAATCACTGTATGTTAAGTATCCAGCAGCAGTCATAACAGTTTTCCAAATGCAGGATCAAAACAAAATATCACCTCCATTTAAAGTCAAAATTATTCATAGCCCTGACAGATTCAGATTTAAGATTACTTTCATTTGAGCAAGAAGTGTCTTTCTGGTAAGGCAGGTCTCTCACAAAAGAAAAGAAAACAATGTAAAATGGCATGTTGAAGATTATTTATACATTTCTCAATCATCAATGGAAACATCGTTTTTGGATTTACAGCATTCAAACCCTTTTTGTGATTGCTAAACAGCTTTTTGCAGTGTTTTACTTGTGTTACCATTGGTAATTTGACAATTTATATTTGGTGAAGAACTCCAAATCTTTGATGCTGGAAGGCCTCCTTGCCATCAACCTAATCTTTGATTCAGATTTAATCAGATTTACATCGGGATTCTGGCAGTACCACTCCAAAACATTAACACAACTTCCAGTCAGAAAAAACACTTTAGTAAAAGTAAATGATTATCCTTTAAACCAAACTCTGCCAGGATATGAATGATCAGGTGTTAGAAGAAAAGATTAACATTTAGTTTTCAATAGGACAGCATCAGCATAGAAATGTACCTTTATTTCTGCAACATTACCAATTTACGAGGTAGAGCATTGGGTGTAACGATAATTAAAATGAACATGCAGTCAGTTTTTGAGCCATCAACTCAAAATTAAATGCCTTTCATTCTCAGTCCTCTGTCATGACCTCCTTGTGTTTTTTCTTTCTTGTTGTCATTTGGATGCTGTGAATAAGGGTGTCTTCCATCTAGTGCAAACACACCCATGAATGAATCACATGCATACATGCGATTCATGCCATGTACAGCAGGATACCATAGAAAAGCAATTTCCAGTAGCCCATCCATATGTCAACAATCCTACTGGTTTTATGTAAAATCTCCCATCTCTTTTACTTGCTTTATCCAGTCCCTCCGCAGCCTTGTAACATCAATGTGTTTAAGAGGGAGGTCTCATCAAGGCCTGGCAATGCATAATTTGGCAAGAGGCAGCATCTGCCAAGGTCATCAACACCCAGGGTTTTCCCAAATTGCTGCTGGTTACCAAACCAAGTTTAAATTTTAAAAAAAAAACGCTGCACCCCCAAATTTGAAAATTTTTTAATACAGTTTGTAAAGCTGCATGCAGAGCAGAGGCCATCTTTTGAGGGAATCTGTAATATTTAAACAGGCAAGGCTTGCTGCTGCCATAGCTGCTCATTTGTAAATGGGCCAGCAACTGAAGCCGAACCTCTAATTACCGTAATAAGAGAGAATGAAGTCTGCATATGCAAAGAAGGAAGAAAAGATGGTGAATGAGGAATTTGAGTAGAGACAGAGAAAAAAATGGCACCAAAAAATACACAGTGAAAGCAGTAAGGGATAAGGAAGAGCCAGACAGATTTCTCTGCATTTCTGATTTGGTTGGCTGATATTCTTTAGAGCGACAGAGCACCGGGAGGAGTAGATGGAGTGAGGCAGCAACCAGGGTGAAGGGAATAGTAACAAAATAGAAGCATTTTTTGTATTTCTTAAAGCCATTTGTTAAGGTTTCCTGCTTGACAGTGTAGCTTGTTCCCTGCACCAGCCACTGCTTTTTTTTTTTTTCATAAAAGCACAGTTTTATTTAAGGGGACAAATCTTTTAAGAATAATATGACCACATCTTGTACAATTTGTACAATTTTGACCACAAATGACAACAAATAAATGACTTAAGATTATTACAGCAAGTGGCATTTTTCACTGTAGTTATTTTGACATATTTCCACAAATACTCAATTCATTTTCAGTTGTAAATAATCCCACGCAAATGTTCACATAAGCTAAAAGACTTTAAATAATCCCTTTTACTGCAGTAGCATAATCTCAAACTGTATAAATTTATCTTAATTTCAGTTCATTAATTCAGGAGGGAAAGGCATCCTTGTTAAGAGGTAATTGTTTTTCACAAACTGTGGTGGCAAACCAATGCCTTACTTTTTTACATTTGTTACGAGCATTTAGGAAATTCTATAATGAGTAATTAATGACTTTTGTTTCCCTGGATATGATGTGACAAATATCTGTTTCCCTTAGCTACCCAAGAGAATCTGCCATTGAAATAAGACAGCTGTGTTAATCTTCGTAAATTTAAAAATGGCAACAAAAAAAAGTTGTTCCTGTAAATGTACCCATGTCTACAAAGGAATAAATAAACTTTTTTAATAAAATGAAAGGGTGATAAACAAGGCTTTAACTGGCCAAAGATTGTCTTGTGTGAAACACAGTGAGGAGAATGGTAAGTGAGGTATAAAAGTCACCAAAGTTCTGTTAGTGGCATCATTTAGATGCTATATATGTAAAAAGTGATTGCTTTGAAGGCATGGACATGGAAAAGCCTTTTCTGTTCAAAGCAAACATGAATGTGTGAAGTTTGAAAAGTGCTTCCAGGATTTTAACTAGCTCCTGTGAAAATTATCTTAAATGAAGTCTCCTGAAACAGAACGTGCTGGAGGGACTATATATCCCTTCTGGCATAGGATTGTCTTCCCCACTGAATAAATGTACTCAAACAAAAGTTTGGCGTTTTTATAAAATTTTGCTGTGAGATTATGCAGCTGCAATAAAAGAAAGTTTATTTTGAGGCTTTTTATACACCGTTACCTAAAGGAGCCATACATATGGTGGACACTTTTGATAAATTACAAAATGATATAGTCCATATTTAAATGATGATCGTTTAGAGCACTGTATTCTTAATTATTTTGAAGGATTTGAAGTAGAGAACTTCTTTTTTTTTGCAATTTTAAAAGAAATCACAGACTGGTGTCATTAGGTTATTTTCTTGTTCTACTTACTCTCCTTGCTGACATCAACTGGACACATAGTGGGCCAACATGTAATGTGGACAAAAAACGATGTTTATAATAAACATGGCTAAATAGATCATTCAGAATGTTCTAAAGAATCGAGAAATATTTAAAAACCTGTCAGCAACAGAAGCTGGGAGAGAAAGAAGGGTGCAGGGAGGAGGAAGAGAGGGAATGTGACAGAGTGGTGACAGAGAAAGAGAGCAGGGCACTCTCTATGTGTGTGTGTTGTCTGTGTGTCAGAACTGTGTGTGTCTCTGTGCCTGTGTCCCGAGGCGCAGGCAAACATTAGCTGCATTAAGTGAGCTGACAGGTCCCTCCCCATTACCACTACTGGTGGCCCAGGGAGGCACAGAGAGCTGGGCAGGAAATGGAAAGACACTGGCTCCAACCAAATGTTTGTACAACTCAAAACAAATGTGTCCTCCTGTGCACATGCAGACGTCATGACATAGTTGCTTAGCAAAACATGCCTCAGTGTTGGCCACAATCATGCAAAAACAGAACTCCGAGGAAACAATGATTACTTGCAAAACACCCACACACAGGAGCCAGAAAAGGTCTAAACCTTTTTTTCAATTCACAGGCAATGTAAATTCCCTCAGTGTGCAGGCAAACACACTCCATACATCATATATACTGATAGTGATTCACTCTCTCTCAGTATACACAAGCACAGCAAACAGACCTTTGTGTATGTATATTTGTATTGCTTTAATATCGATTGTTGTCTTGTCTGGGGGTCGGGGTTAAAGACCATCTACTAGCTCTATCCTTCCATTATTCACTCATGGCACAACCAACCCCCTCTGCTACAACAAGTACACACACAGATTAGTCCCTTGGGGGCATTTCCATTTTTAGAGCATCTTAATAGCCTAATACTATACTTACTACATTGTGCTATGCAAAATGGCTTAGCTATCTGTTACTGTCACTCAGATGGTGTGTCCTTCATCATACACGTTAATACAGAAGACAGGTACAGACAGATCATTACACAAGTCATTACACTATTTTTTTCACAGTAGAGTGGCAGGAGGGCAACCTTGAGACAACTCTGTTTCCTGAAAAAAGAGAACAGAGGACAGTAATGAGATGAAGGAGGAGGAGAAAATGTAGAGAGCTCACAGACAAAGAAGTGCAGAGAGGGCAACGGGGGAAAAAATGGATGATGTTGTGCAAAATAAGTGGGATAGCCAACTGGGAGGTGAAGAAGAAGAAGAAAAGAAGGGAAAGACAGCAAAAGCAAAGGAGGTAGTTGACCTCTGGCAACAAAGAGCCTCACTCTAGTCCAAGAAAGTGGGGGTTGTGAGGAGTGGGATGTTTGTTCGTGAAGATGTTTTTCCTCAAATACAGTGTCTCAGCGCTGTGGTCTGCATGTGTGCGCTGATCTGTGTGTTTGTGTGTGTGTGTAATCTCCCCAGAGCAAATCTCCTTTTAGCCAAAGCAGGGAAGAATGGAGAAGAAAAGGAAAAGCCTTCTATATCCAAATCCAATTGCAGCTTGAAGGAGAGAGCAGCGCGAGGGAGGCAGAGGAGGAGAATGGAGGAGGAGAAGACGTTGTAATTTGTCTGAGGGATTACAAGAGGTGCTGGCAGAGCATGATTGCTTACTGTGTGTGTAAGCACACTTGCATGTGTGTGTATGTAAAATCAGAAGCAATATTTTTGTAACACAAGTAGCACTGAAAAAAAATCTCAACAGGTCTTCTTTAAGTATACATTTGAGTCTTTTGTGGATCATATTGACAAACAGAAGATGGTTCCAATACAGGGCTAACCACTGACCATCAAACATGCTCTGTCTGTTTTTTAAATTATCCAACTATCTTTAGCTTTGCTGTGATCTTGTGCTGCTACACTGCAAAAATGAAAAACGTTGATATACTTAGCCACGTGTTGCGAGTAAAGGGCTGCACGCACCCCCTTTTTGCCTTCAGAACTGTCCTAATTCTATATGACACTGACAACAAGGTGTCAGAGACATACCTGAAAGATTTTGGCCCATATTGACATGATGGCATCTTACAACTGCTCACACTGGTATAATACAAACCTTGAATTGCTCCACATCCCATAGGTGCTCTAATGGAATGAGATCTGGTGTCTGTAGAGGCCACTGGAGTACAGTGAACTTATTGCCATATTCAAGAAACCAGTTTGAGATGATGTGAGCTTTTTGACATGTTTGACAAGTAGGCTTTAGAAGATGGGTACACTGCAGTCATAAAGGGATGGACATGGTCATCAAATATACTCAAGTAGGCTGCTCAGTTGGTACTAAATGACCCAAACTGTCTCCCACACCATTACACCATCACCACCTGCCTGAAGCACTGATACAATGCAGGATGGATCTATCCATTCATGTTGTTCACGTCAAATTTTGACCCTACCATCTGAACATTGTACCTTAACTCGAGATTTATCAGACTAGATTACGTTTTTCCAGTCTGTTATTGTCCAATTCCAGTTAGCCTCTGAAAATTGTAGCCTGACTTTCAGGTTCTTAGTGGCTAGAGGCGAACCTGGTGGATCCATTTGCTCCAGCAGCAAGGGGCTACACCAACAATTTCAACATGTTCTGTGTTCAGAGATGGTGTTTTGCATAACCTTGGTTATGACAAGTGATTGAGGAACTGCTGCCCTTACATCATCTTACATCTTACATCATGGCTCACTCTTGTTAGAGGGGTCAATTTGTCTCAGTGTATTTTCCCCCTTTAAATAGGTTAATATAATAGAGCAGCACAATGTATTGTATCACAGTCACCATTGCAATATCAATATGTGCATTATTGCTATTGCAAAAGACTACTTGAAAGCAATATTCAGCAGGTTGTTACATTTTGCGTACTTTACATGATATAGATTTTAAAGACTGTGAGCTAATCGCAACCGATATTGTCATTACATTATTCGAGAAGGAAACTAGATGACATGGTTTCGTAATGTCGTGCATGCCTAGTTAGAAATGTATGTTTTAGCACATGTAACCTTCGATAAACTTAACAAAGATAACACCCAAGGTTTTTACCATTCTATTGTTTAACATTTTACTGAAAACTACTTTAAAAAACAATTTTAAGCCTGCAATTTAAAACATTTTGGTTTGGCTGATGGTCCCCCACTATTCTAACTCCTGACAGAAGTGGTATTTCCTCTGTTCCAGCAGCGTGCAGTATCCAGAATAGCAGCAGTTTTTTGGGTTTAGGGCAAGTCCTAATGCCCTGGACCGATAGGACTAGGCCCTGTTAACCGTTCATGGATGGATGTATGTATGTGGATGGATGGATGGATGGATGGATGGATGGATGGATGGATGGATGGATGGATGGATGGATGGATGGATGGATGGATGGACCTGAAAACACCAACCATGTATAGAAAACAGATCTGAAGATGGTTATGAATTAGCCCTATCTTTTAAATTAGATTTGTTGTGCATTAAGGGCATAACAGTAAACTGAACCAATATAAATAGTAACATTGGTTATTTCATATTTTTTTCAGGTACAATAAATTAATCATGATTTGAAGGCCAGATTTGTCTTCCCACGCAACATCAAAAGCACAAAACAAAACAAAAAAAAAAGAGTGATTCATTTCATAATATGTACCCTTTTAGAGTGTTTTAAGATTTCTAAATGAAAGAAAATGGGGGGAAAAAAAACTGGTAAAATTTGGTACGACAGCTAAAGAATGATTGTGGAAGAGAGGAAAGGGCTTTAGGTCAGAGTTTGGTTGTCAGTTTGATGTGATATGACTGTTAGAAACAGAAGAATGCGTACATCTGCCTGGAGCAGGGTAAGACTTAAGGACAGTGGAGTCAGATAAGTGTCAGTGTAAAACAGCATCAGTGTCTTTCTGTGTTTTTCTGAGTGACAGTGATACAAGGAAGTCTGCCCGAAAACACACACGTAAACTGTGCAACAACACAAACATGCACTAACATGGCTGCCCAGAGGCCTTATGCAAGCGTAGCTGTTTTGGTGTGACACACGGCATACACTGCATATCACATCAGATCCACAGCAGCTTCTTACCAGGAAACCTGTGGACCTCAATGACACATAGATACCCTGCCTCAACAAATGATTACACACTCCTACAGATATTTTATACCGTCAGGCTGCATATATATTTTTTTCCTGTGCACAGAATTATCCTGCTGCGTTATGAGAAAAGGAGCAGTAAAATGGATTCACATGTCAGCCCTGTTAAAAATAGTTTAGTGCTTTGCAGGGCAATAATACATTACAGACAAAAAGATTGCGTTCTGTATTTTTAATATAAGAGTTTTTATGATTTTGAGATGGTAAACACTTTTGTTTTCAGATGGTAGGGAATTTAGGAAGTAGGGTTGCATTCATAAAAATACTTTAAAAGGTTTGGAGGTTCCCCTCCTTGAACCGCCACCTTAACGTGGTGGAGGGGTTTGAGTGCTTGAATTATCCTAGAGGCTAGTCTGGGGCTTAAATGCCCCTGGTAGGGTCTCCCATGGCAAACAGGCTCTAGGTGCCGGGTCAGACAAAGAAGGGTTCGTGTTGGGGTTTACCCCAGTGGATGAGAGGGTCGCATCCCTGCGCCTTCGGGTTGGGGGTAGGTCTCTGACTGTCGTTTCGGCCCGGTCAGAGTAGTGCGGAGTACCCGGCCTTCTCGGCGTCCCTGTCGGGGGTGCTGGATAGTGGAGGAATCGGGAGGAATGGCCTCCCCGATCTGAATCCGAGTGGTGTTTTGTTATTGGACTTCTGTGCTAGTCACGGATTGTACATAATGAACACCACGTTCAAACACAAGGGTGTCCATCGGTGCACTTGGCACCAGGACACCCTAGGCAGGAGGTCAATGATCGACTTTGTTGTCGTATCATCAGACCTTCGGCCGCATGTTTTGGACACTCAGGTGAAGAGAGGGGCTGAGCTGTCCACTGATTACCACCTGGTGTTGAGTTGGATCCGCTGGAAGAGGAGAAAGCTGGACAGACTTTGCAGGCCCCAAGCTAATAGTGAGGCGCTGGGGAAGGTCTGGCGGGGCCTTGGCCAGGGATTTTTCAACTCCAAATCCGGGGGAGCTTTGACCAGATTCTGGGGGGGTTGGAGGACATAGAGTCCAAGTGGAACCATGTTTTCCCCGTCTATTGCCGATGCTGGTGCCCGTAGCTGCGGCCCCTAAGGTCTACGATGCCTTCGCGGCGGCAATCCCCAAACCGATGGTGGACACCGGCAGTAAGAGATGCTGTCAATTGAAGAAAGGGGTCCTATCGGCTGTGGTTTGGGTGTGGACTCCTGAGGTGGCTGAGTACTGTGAGGCCAAGCGTGCCGATGCCCGGGCTGTGGCAGAGGCAAAAACTTGGGCCTGGGAGGAGTTTGGTGAGGCCATGGAGAAGGACTACCAGTTGGCCTCGAAGCGATTCTGGCAAACCATCCGGCGCCTCACCTCAGGAAGGGGAAGCACTGGTTCGCCAACACTGTTTACAGTGGGGGTAGGAGGCTGCTGACCTCGACCGGGGACATTTTCGGGCAGTGGAAGGAGTACTTCGAGGATCTCCTCAATCCTGCCATCATGCATTCCCTGGTGGACACAGAGGCTGGGGACTCGGGTTTAGACTCTTTGTCTGAGATACGCCCTGAGTACCTCAAGTCTCTGGATGTTGTGGGGCTGTCATGGTTGACACACCTCTTCAACTTTGCGTTGCGGTTGGGGACAGTGCCTCTGGACTGGCAGACTGGGGTGGTGGTCCCCCTTCATAAGAAGGGTAACCGGAGGGTGTGTTCCAACTACAGAGGGATCACACTCCTCAGCCTCCCTGGTAAGGCCTACGCCAGCGTATTGGAGAGTCCTGCCGATTGTCGAACTTCGGCTTCAGGAGGAGCAGTGTGGTTTTCGTCCCGGCCGTGGAAGACTGGACCAGCTCTATACCCTCTACAGGGTACTCGAGGGTTCATGGGAGTTTGCCCAACCGCTCCACATGTGCTGGAGAAAGCATTGGACTGTGTCCCTCGTGATGCCCTGTGGGGGGTGCTCCAGGAGTATGGAATCGGTGGCCCTTTATTAGGGTCCATCCGGTCTCTGTACAAGCGGAGCAGGAGTTTGGTCCGCATTGCCGGCACTAAGTTGGACCTGTTCCCGGTGCATGTTGGACTTCGGCAGGACTGCCCTTTGTCACCGGTCGTGTTCATGACTTTTATGGACAGGATTTCTAGGTGCAGCCAAGGGCCGGAGGGTGTCTGTTTCGGGGACCAGAGGATTTCGTCTCTTCTTTTTGCAGATGACGTGGTCCTGCTGGCCCCCTCTAGCCAAGACCTACAGCATGTGCTGGGGCAGTTCGCAGCCGAGTGTGAAGCGGCTGGGATGAAAATCATCTCCTCTAAGTCCGAGGCCATGGTTCTTGACCGGAAAAGGGCGGCTTGTCCTCTTCAGGTTGGAGGGGAGTTCCTGCCTCAAGTGGAGGAGTTTAAGTATCTTGGGGTCTTGTTCACGAGTGAGGGAAGAATGGATCGGGAAATCGACAGACAGACAGATCGGTGCGGCTGCCGCAGTAATGGGAGCGCTGTGCTGGTCCGTTGTGGTGAAGGGAGAGCTGAGCCGAAAAGCGAAGCTCTCGATTTACCGGTCGGCCTACGTTCCTACCCTCACCTATGGCCATGAACTTTGTGTCATGACCAAAAGAACGAGATCCCGGATACAAGTGGCTAAAATGAGATTCCTCCGTAGCTTGGTCATCCGGGAGGGGCTCGGAGTAGAGCCGCAGCTCCTCCACATCGAGAGGAGCCAGTTGAGGTGGCTCAGGCATCTATACCTGATGCCTCCTGGACGCCTTCCTCGAGAGGTGCTCCAGGCACATCCCACCAGGAGGAGGCCCAGGACACGGCCCAGGACACGCTGGAGGGACTATGTCTCTCGGCTGGCCTGGGAACGCCTTGGGCTCCCCCCGGAGAAGCTGGAGGAGGTGTCTAGGGAGAGGGACGTCTGGGTGTCTCTGCTGAGGTTGCTGCCCCCGCAACCCGGTCCCGGATAAAGTGGAAGACGATGATGACCGACGAGGTTTGGAGGTTCTTATCGCATATAAAATAGAATTCAGTGATTTACAAATCATTAACAGTGCTATAAACTGTCATATCCACGGAGGTTGTGTGCAGGCTGGGTGTGGCCTGCGTGTTAGTGTGTGTTTTTCCTCTCATTTCCAGGGTGTGACTGGCAGGTGCTCCATTTACTCCATATATACTCCATTCTGAAGTATATATTATGGTAAATTTTATTCAAGCAGGCATATGTAAATGTGTATTGGGGGCAACTGTGACTCAGTGGGTAGAGCGTTTATCTTGCAATCTGAACATTTTGAGTACGAGTCCAGTTTTCAGCATGTCGATGTACCCCTGGGCAAGAAAGTCCAAGTTGCCTACCAATCTGCATATCAGTGTACGAATGTGTTCACATTTGTGAGTACAACTAGTTGAGTGTGGCTATACTGAGCAGCTCTTAAAGTTGTGGCCATGACTAGAAATGCTAATATAAATTTATTCCATTTAACTTTTAAAGAAACATAATGTTTGCCGCCCTTTAGCACATCACTTAACAAAAAAATTAAGATACTGGAAAATTACTAATATATTATTTATTTTTTGATGTATTTAGCAGTTTATTCTCTTTTTCTGTATTGCCTTTTTATTTAATTATGCTGAACACCTTCATTGAATTTTAGATGTGTATATATTCCACTGGCAGGCAACTTAAGCTCATGCACCCATTACTGTGTTGCTAAAATAATCAAGACTATCCAAGAAAAAGTGGAGAGCATATGCAATTCATAAAATAAAATGACTCGGTTTGATTGGGCCCTAGGGAGGGAGCAATTATCAATGCTTGTTTCTAAGTACAGAGGCTTACTTAGTTGGTCATAATAAAAACTGCTGGACATTATAGTTGGAAAAGCCTTGAGAGACGTCAATGTTTTAGTTGGTTGTTGCAGATGAACCCAGTCTATCCAAAACAATAAAAATTAAAGGTAAGTTTCAAAAAACTCAGAAGTATTTGCTTTTAAAAATTTTGGATAGTGGTATCGCTATGAAAAGCCTTTTCCCAAAAACTTCTTTTAAAAAATGCTCACTTATGTTGGGCACAGAAAAACGGGGAAATTAAATTTAAATGAAAAAATTTAAAAAAAACCCAAAAGGGAAATTTTGTTTTTACCTTTCGACCGGCGTGACCCAAGTAAAAAAGCCCATCTTTTTTGATCGTGAATGCCCAACAGGATCAAAAAAAGACATTGGTAGAAAACAACAGTCTTTGGTTGGTTTTAAGCGGAGTTTCTTTTTTTATCTAAAAATGTTTAAAACGATACACAGTTATAAAAAGCTATTTAAAAGTAAATATTTGTCAGACAATCTAAATTAACAACTAATGATTTTTTAGATGTTAAAGTGTTAAAACCAAAACCCTAATGATTTTCAAAACTAATGCCCTAACAAAAACTTTACCACCCTATGGAATTTTGAACAAAAACCCAAAAAAATTTGCACAGTGGCGCAGTTGGTAGCACTGTTGCGTTGTTGCAAGAAGGTCCAGGGTTCAACTCCCGGCCGAGGGGTATCTCTGCATGAAGTTTGCATGTTCTCCCCATGCACGTGTGTGTTCTCACCGGCTCCTGCCCAAAGACTGCAGGAGATAGGCACCAGCTTCCCCGTGACCCATTATTGAAGTAGCGGTATAGAAAATGACTGACTGAACATCAGAAGCTCAAAGCTTTACAAAAAACTGATCAGAAACTAGCCACAAAATTCTGTTCAGTAAATCGTCTAATAGTAGAAGCAGCGCCTCACAGGTTGAACACCAAATCTGTTGCATAATGAGATGCAACAAAACAGCTAAAAACCAAAATCAGGCAAAAGCTTTGTTCAACCAATGTGTCTGTCTTATGAAGGTAGTTTAAAAATGTACAAGTCTTTACAGTAAATATTTTTAGCTGTAATTTACTGCTTACAATCTGTCATGGCTGTGGTTTTCTTAAGCACTCTATAACATTCCCAAAGGCGTAAGGGCTTGGGCAGAAATAAGGAACAGTTCACTCAGTGTTTATCTAGAGTAAATACTTGTCAAATAATTTAAATGATTTACTATATGTATTTTCTTTTCAGAATTGCAGTCTGATTTAAAATAGTAATTACCACTCAATACAATCCAAAATATAGAAGTGTGGTCTTACCGACTCTGAGGAAGATTTAAATATGTATTCATAGAATATTTTATTCCAGTGTGTTTACACATATATTATGTGCAAAGTGTTGTGTCAGTGAGTCATTAATGTTTTAAAAAAAACCTTTTATTTTACCTTCAGTTTCCCGATTTTTGGAAAAAAAAAATGCCCCAACTTTAGGTTTTGGCGGCACTTACACAGAATGGTAAACATTGTAAAACTCAACTTGAAAAAGCTTCAATGCTGATGAAAAAAATGTAAAAAATTTGCCCCGGAGTTTTGGGAAAAACAATGAAAAATGTCTGGAAATTACGTTTACTAAAACACTAACCCGCATATATGAAGCCGGAAAATTTGGTGAATAAAAAACAAATCTATGCAAAAGAAAATAAAAAGAAAAGAAAACCCCTGCAGCAAGGGATGTCCTTGCAAAGTCAAACTAACAGCAGTAGAAAAAGCAAAGCGAAAAAAAAGGAAGATAAATCTCATGGAAAATACATGCTTGAGAATGCTACGCTCACTTAGAATTACACAATGGAAAGAAGAGCGGCGGGATAATTGTACATTAGAATTATTGTATATATTAAATTGATTATGCATGCCCTCCTCCTCCCATCAATACATTATTCAGCTGTCAAAGAATAATTAACCAGCTAATCATATTTTTTAATTGTTTCAAGATATGAGGTGAAGTCCAGGTGATTATGTTTAGTGTAATAGGTCTTACTTTAAATGGAGAAACATAGAAATATTGTCAGTCTAATGAGAGAGAAGGAAATATAGTAAATAAAATGTATGGCCGCAGAAATAAAACCCTGGTCACTGGTCTTAACATCAGTAAAGTGTAGAAACAAAATATTAATGAACAATGTATACAGTGCCTTGGAAAATTATTCCTAATCTGTAAAATGGGGTTTATGTCATAAAGCAACACAAACAGAACAACTTTTTCTGGAAGGAAAATAGCATGGTTTTTTTAAAAAAATAATAATCTAAAAATGGACATGCAGTATTCTGCCCTTTTTTACCTTAGCCCTAAAAAAAATCCGTGCTCAAAGCTTAATAAAAACTCAATAAAATTTGATTACCTGTGTGTAATTACTTCAATATGAATCGCTGTGCGGGAAAGGTTTTTTTGAAAAATTTGTGAACAAAAACACTAAGACTTAGGGAAACAAAAGAAGTTCCAAAAATAAAGGTTGTGGAGAAATTAAAATCCAGTCCACTATACAAAAACAGAAAGAGTATGGTACAACTGCAAACCTAAACTGACAGGTTGGACAAGAACTGCATTAGTCAGAGAATCAGCCAATACGTTTCTGAGACACGGCAAACATGTGGAAGACGATATTTTGGTCAGATGAGACCAAAATTTAACTATCTGAACTTTCAACATGTAACATATTATGCGTGGTGGAAAACAAGCACTACACATCACCCACCCCAATGCTAAAACACATCGATGGCAGAATCAGCCGTGGTTGCTTTTTCTTCAGCGGCCGACAAGTTTGGGCAAGGGATGGAGATGGTGGATGGAGGGGTGGTGGAGGGGTGGTGGATGGAGGATGGGAGGATGGTGGATGGATAATATGGTTGGTTGGTTGAAAAATGACCGTAAACATACAGCCAGAGCTAGAATGTAATAGTTTAGATAAAAGCCAATTCATGTATTAGAAGGCCTAGTCAAAGGGGTTAACATACCATTGAAATGTTTTGTATTTTCCTTTTTTGGCCCACCTTGTGCAATCTTTTGATGCATGTTTTATTTAGTCAATAATATTAATCTCAGTTAATATAAGTATTGCTCTCTTTGTGCTTTCTCACTTGTTTTTTCTCGACTTTTTTATCATCTCCCCTTGCTTATGGATAGTTTTCATGTTTTTCTCTGACAAAGCAACAGGTAGGTCTTGAGTGACTGGAGGAGATTGGAGGGATGGAGAGAAGTAAAAGAAATGAGTGAGAGGGAACAAAAGAGGAAAAAGACAAAGAACGTAAGCCCCCACCGCAGCAATCAAAGTAAGTCTGCATTATTGATGAGGAGACAAAAGGGAAACACTTATTTATCATTGCAGATGTGTAGTAGCTAAGATGACCCCCACAGAGGAGGGGGTCATCTTAGAAGAGCAAGATAAAGAGAACAAAACAGGGTCAAGTAATAGGAAAAAAATGCTTTGTTGAAAAACAGCTGTATAAAGTAAGCTTCAGTGTTTGTGTTTAAATAATATATAGGTTCAGGACTAAGATATGGCCTGTACATTTTCCAGATCTGTTGAGGGATTTCCTAAGGGCTGAAGGATCAAGATCACACAAGATCACATATAATTATTTATGAGTACTAAACAGGCAGCATACCATTCTCAACACATCACTACACTAAATCTGATGTTCCAGACCCATTTTCATACTTTGGCTGTGTACACTATCATTCTCAGCTTATTTTGTACTCTATGTCCAGAGTTGGAAACAACAAATACAAATGAACACCGATGAGTTACTAGACTAGTTTTCCTCCACATTTGATTTACTCAGTTTTTAACATTTTATCATGCTAATTGATTGACTATTTTGACAAATATTGCCCACATTACATTTTGGACTATAGAAACAAAGTGAATAATTTCAACTTATGTAGTCTTCCTGTACAACTTCCTTATGCAGTGGCTTGCAAAAGTATTTATGCCCCTAGAACTTTTTGTACATAGCAGCCACCAACTTTAATCTATTTCATCAGGATTTTATGTCAAGGGTCAACTCAAACCAGTACCTGATTATGACATGGCATGAAAATGACACATGATATTCAAAACCTTCTACAAAGCAAGAGCAGAGGGCATGAATAAGCAACTACCCATTTGCAGAGGTGTGATGTGACTTGTGTCACAAAGTTAATAACTTTAGACACGACTTGATAAAATCACAAAAAGACTTAGAACTTGACTGGGAGACTTGAGCTGCTTCACTTGAAAATGCTAGATTTTTATCATGTTATCATGGAAACGCACCTGTGGGAAGGAACTTTGCTTGGAGTGCAGGCCAGCCCATTCCTTGCTTTTGGCCATTCGTCAAAATTTCCTCATCCATGCCAGCAAAGAATCCTTTAGTTGCGAAAAGGGTCTGTCATCCAGTACTACCAAAGAGGTGTGAGCAAAGTTGGATGAAGAAAAAAAGAAAACCAAAAGCTGTGTGCACCATTAGTCTGTGGAATAATGTTAAGGCATCCTTAGTATCATTTTAAATGCAGTCAGAAGCACGTGTTTTAGGACAGAAATTTAATCGTAAGCCTGTAGACATTGACAGTGGCGCGAAAGTGGCCAACACTTGTACTATCAGTTTGTACGGGATGCCAGAGCTGCCACAAATGTTTGGGCATTGGGTTGGGTAATGGTCCCAAGCTACAGGAAAAAATGTTTTAATGTGCAAATTTTCAAGATATAAGTTGTTAAATGAACTAAATTTATTTTAAGAGGGTCCACTCTATGTTACAAAGTGTCACATTGAATTGGTTAAAGTTTACATTATTAATGTTGAACTATTTTATAGGGCCAGCCTAAAATCCCCAGATCTAACACAGCAGGGAAAAACAAGGTCCTGGGTTCGAACAATGACATTATTTGCTATCTCAAATTATAAAGTAATCAAAAAGTTATAGATTTCAGTAAGTATGACATGCCCTGAAAACTATGGATAAAAAGGCATCGACATCTAACTTTCTTTTAACATTTAAACTTAGATAAAGAATGATGAGTCAAAGGTAATATAGTGACTTATGTGCAGGTAATATTATCTTAAAATCTAAGTAATTGTATTTACTTATTTATAAATCATGAAGCCTGACAAATCATTTTGAATACAAGGTCAAATTGTTGTAGGTTTTCACTCAGATATAAACCGGGATAGAGGACAAATTCATTATTTAATCAAAAGGTTAGCACTACTTTGCAGAAGTAATGTTAAATTGTAACACGAGGAGTATTTCCAGTATCAAAATTGAATCACTTCCTCTGATTATTATGTTTACGAGTCTAATCTCTGTGCTTTGATCCTGAAACACAGTCACTGCATCCAAGATGGCAAGTAGCAGCGACACAATCATGTCTTATAAAATCAACCTGATGAGTAAGTTTACTTTTAAATAATTGTATAAATAATTCTATTTGTTATTTTAATGATCTGATACTACTCATGAAATATTGAAAAAACAACTTTGTACTGTTGTAGATCAAGTTACGTTTTATTATGGACCAGCTTGCTCATTATTTTCTGAACTTACTCGCTTAGTTTCATTTGTTACGTGTAACATTTACAGTAACAAGCAACATGAGTACAGATTTTTTGATGTTACTTGTTTGAAGTTTATTTTCTCCACAAATGCACCTTTTAATGTATCTATTTGATTGAATGACTTGAAAAAAACACTTTAGGTATTTCATGACTTTGGACTGGACTTGGAACTTACATGTCTTTACTTGGGACTTTACTCAAACTTTGGTGGAAAAAACTTCAGACTTACTTGACTTGCAAAATAATGACTTGGTCCCACCACTGGTCATATGTATATATTATATTAACTAAGGGGAGACAATATTAATAACCTAGTCACTTAGCAGTTTACCTTAACACTAATTATATAAGATACAGATGGTGCCTTAGACTTGACTTAAAGAACTCAAGTCCAAGTCAAGTCTTTGCAGAGCAAATCTGAAGTTTATGCAACTTAAATGCAATCCTAGTTGTGTAAATACTGAAACCTCATCCCTGGCGCGAGTATAATGTGTTTTTTCCTATCTCATTGAAGGGATTATTTTTTTTTTCTAATAGGCATGGTTACCCAATCTCATAAAAATTGTAGAGGTTTATTCACCTTTAAGGCTTTTATCCATTATTCTTTTACATATTTCAGTTTCTAAAGTGATGAGGCTTTCTGTTAGCAGATCAAATTGGTACCAATAACAAGCACTATGCTCCTTTTCCACATGTCAGATTAGTCTGATGTTTGCTCTAAAAATGACCCATTGTCCAGCTGGGACAGATGGATTTCCCAGGAACTGACGTGTGAAAGTGGCTGAGCCTGCACGTATGTACAACCCGGTTTTATCAGCATGGCTGTACATTGTGTGTATTTGTGCTTGTGTGCAGAGGGGGCCGTTAGGGGACAAGCACTCAATAACAGCTGACGCTGAACTGCCCTCTGCTCTCGCTCACACAAAGAACTATGATTATATTACTGTTTGACTGCCTGTACCCTTTCCCTCTACCACCCCCACCATCAGACCCTATTCTGCAAAGCCCTATGTGTGCTCCACGGCTAAGATAATTACCACTATTGTGTGTTGCACACATACACACGCCCATGCAAAGTGTGCCACGTGCTTGCCAGCTACCCCATCTGTCCCCTACTCTTAGTCCCATTTTTTTTCTCTTTCCTTCTATGATTTTTGTTATTGTTTCTGTGGCAACATTTACTATCTGGTGACAGAGAAGTCCTTTTTAAAGAGGGAGAGATTGGTGTAACATTTTTTCCTTTACAGTAAGCAGTTTGCTTTTATTGAGACAAAACACACAAATAAAGTCATCCACATTTCTTTCATCTATTGAATGGGCTGACACATGCAATATAAAGCATAAATTATATGGCAAACTTATTACTGAATACTGCTTATTAAATCGATTTTCTTTTCAATATATTATCATTTGCACTTCATTCCTCTTCATCAGCCTTTCACGTATTCCTAACCTCGCCATTTAAGAAAGAAGATAAAAAGCAGAGAATTAAGATTGAGTAGTTATTGAATGGAGAATAGCTTGTGCGACAGTGGTGTCCTCTTTCTTTCATTCCTTTTCCCTTCTCTTTCATTCCTTTAAACTTTAATGTGTTTTCCCCACTCAAGTACTCAGGGAAACTCCTCACAAATGGCTTTGGTTGCAAAAACACCCGAGTGGTTGTCGTGTGGCTTCTGTGTGTGTGAGCTGGTATTGTCAGAGGTTCAGATTTAAGAGGGCTAGTGGCTGTCTCTGTCTGTGTGTGGTGATGTGTGGGGCAACAATATGATGTTGAAGTGGTGTTTATACGAGTGAGCAAAGCTATGGACAAATATAGCAGTTAATACAGAAAGTTCTTTCTGCACATTCTCCATCAGTCCTTTTTTTTGCTTCATTCATTCTCTTCTGCAAGCTGTAACAAACATATCTGAACAATGCAGTCTCACAGTTTCTTTATTTCTTTTCATACTAAAGTCTGTTAAGGTGAAAGTAATTTTAAACAGAAAGCTTTTGTGCTTTATACGAGGACTTTGTTTGCTAGAGCTCAATGAACAGTAACCTCCAAAATTACAGGAACCCCTGCTTCAGATAGGCCCAAAATTATTCAGACCCCTGGAAGATTTAGAAGTAAAGTACTCTAAACATTTCCAACATGTTTTATTCTTACTGCCATTAATATTAACATATTGAAGCAGCCCCAACAAGAGTCCTGACTTCAATCTGGAAGAGAATCTGTGGAGGGAGGTAAAGGTTAGAAGGATGGCAAGGATGCCTTTCAACCTCAAAGATGTACTGTTCGTCACCAAATATAAATTGTCAAAATCCCTGTGGAAAACTTCCAAAAATATGGTTAGCAATTAAAAAGGGGTTTGATTGCTCCAATGCCAATAAAGATTTTCATTTCATTGTTGAGAAGGGTGTAAAAACCTTTTGACATGTCATTTAAAAAAAAAAATTAATAAAAACAGATACATTGTTTTCTTTAAAATCCAAAATGTATCTAAATTGATTTATCTTTTGAGTGAAGCCTGTCTCATTTCCAGTCAAAACAAATGTATTGGTTGAATGAAAATAAGTTTGAATCTAAATCTGCCAGTGGGCTTAACACCTTAAAATAAATTAAACTTTTAAAAAGGCAGAGATAACCACTGAAAAAAGTTGTTTTTCTAAATTGATTTGACCATATGTTTTAGATCATTATTCTGCTAAAAGATCAAACACATTTTAAGTTATCTGGCTGAGGTACATTGATTGTTACTTAAGCTGTTCTGATATTTCATAGACTTCATAATGTAATGCACTCTAACAAGGCTTCAAGGTCCTCTGGAAGAGAAAGAGGCCGACAGCATCACAGATCTTCTACTATGCCTCACAGTTGGTGTAAGGTGCTTTTTACCCACCTGAAGAGTTTGTGGATGATAAGACCTATCCCAGTTTTTTCTGACCATAGCACACCATTTCATTTGAAATGTCAGATAGATCCTTATATTTATAAACTACAGTGTATATGACAGAGAAGTGTTTTTCTGACATGCCTTCCAAACAAATGGTAAATGCACTGAACTTATATAGAGCTTTTCCAGTCATACATTACACTAGAGCCACATTCACCCAATCGCACTCACTAACGCTCACACATTCATACACCAATACGCAGATCGGTAGCCAACTTGAGGTTAAGTGCCTTGACATATTGACATATGGCAGGAGGAAGCTGGAATTGAACCCAGTCATCTTCTGATTGCAAGATGACTACTCTTCCTACTGAGCCACAGTCGCCTCACAGTCGTTTGGCATGTTGTTATTGTGAGCTGGTGCACCTGAATGCCACTCTTTGCTGCAGTTTTACAGTAGGATTTACAGATTTATATATCTCAATTAGCCTTATACTCGCTGTCTTTGGTGAAAAGATAAACTGTTGTTTTAACCCTTTTAACTATTCTTCTGACTTTAGATAGTAATAACTAAAAAATACAGTTATACTTATTTCTTTGGAACTGTTAGGGGTGCCAATAAGTGTAGTACCAGTGATTTGAACAAAACAAAATTTGTGAAAAAAATTTGTATGGGATACTTTTACTTGTGGAATAAATGTACTCAAACTATAGGGTGCATTTTTCTCATTTTTCCTGAGATTATGTTGATGCAATGAAAGATTAATTTGTTTTAAGACTTACTTATCTTTTACTAGGAAGGTCATTAAGTGTGGAGGGTTTAGCCATACAAGCACTACAAGTAATACCCTTAAGACAAGCTTCCACAATGAGGTTATAAGTGACTGCTGCTGGAGAGAAGGACAGAAACTGTTAAAGTAAAGTAAGAGAGAAGGGAAAGAGGAGCACCTCCCTTAGTGGCTGCCATGTGGCTTTAGCCATCTGTTGGTAGAGTTAAATTAATTAGCTCCACTCATTACTAGTTACTAAACCAGACAACAGCTCTGCAACTTTCTTATGCTCACCCGTTGTCTGGCAGAGACCGTTCCTCACTTCTTGAAACCTGAACCCGTTATAATCCATAAAGTCAAATAGAATTTTGTATTTTCGAAGCTAACTTTCAGAAATTATTAAAACCGTGATCAATTTGTCCTTAAACCTGAAAAAAGCCAGTTATGACAGGTGTTTTCAAAATTAACTATAAGTCAAATGTTCCAGAAAACAATAATGTATAACAAAAAAAAAAAGACATGAGTGAGTGTGAACAGATGTGAAGCTGCCCTGTTAATATGAACTACTAGAAACACAGGTCCAGTTAAACTGGTTATGCTTTTATCTAAAGCATAGTAAATATGCTTTATTAACAGATGATTTCAGACTCAAAAAAGAGGAAAGTGTCAGACGGATCTTTTATTTCTGACTCAGGTGTATCTGATTTTAGGTAACGCTTCTAAAACATACCAGGCAACTCCAGCTTTCAAAGCTGCTCTCCTTTCCCCAGCTCAAAAAGTCAGAGTGAGAAGGAAAATAAGTTATTTTTGAGCGTTTGGGAGGGAAATTACATGATCAACTATTTCAGACATTAAATCAAATAAACCAACAGGTTCACAGCTACAAAAAAATTATTTTGGAGGGAAACGTTTAATTGGATTGTCCTTTAAAGTGAGTACAATGGAGGTCCAATCCTGTCATAAATAAGAATACATACAGAAATAAATAAATGACTTAATAAAATAATTACTTGACCAAAAAATAGCTAAAGATATAAATTAGTGCCGTTAAATGCAACAAAAATAATAAAAAGAAGAGATTTATTCACTAATTAATTAACTGAGCAGATATAAATATATATTTCTATGGTAATCTTGCTGTAAATTATCTGTTTGCCATTATGCCTTTTTTTCATTTAAACCACAAATTTTCATTCATACATTTCCCTTTGAACTCTGTATATGTATTTTGTTTATTTAATAACAAGTTACTTTTTTGCAGTTTTATTTATCCCAGCTGTTTTATTTTTTTTTATATTTATTTCTACCCAAATATATTTAAAGCATGTTTTTTTTCCTCAAAAAATTTGCTTTTCCAAATTTTTCCTTTTATTTCTTAAGCACTGATATATTTTTGCTCTAAAATACCCCTGCTGTATTTCTTTATTTATATAATCCAATGGATTTCCCTGAGCCCATTTATTTTAGTCTTTTTTTTTACATTACTTTTCCTCCTCAACATGCAGCTGGAAATGTCTTTGGAACAGCGTCACCGCCTCGGCTTCTCGATTATTGGCTAAGGTCGAGCCTCTAGGATGGAGGTGCTGAGTCTCATTATGGCTGCCGGGTTCTGGAAAGGAGCTAGCAGAAACATCTAACTTCTCTCATGTTGTTGCTAAAGACGTCAGGAGCGTTGTGGATTTGGTTGTAGATAGCGTTGTTAGTCGGGATAGTTTTCTGTATGCTGTTGACTCTAACACAGAGAATACTTCAGTGTGCCAAACTACTAAGAGGCATTCACGTTTATGGACCCACTTTCAAAATAAAAGCATGCCTCAGTGACAATTTGCATTCCAAATCTAACCAGGGTAAACATATTTTAAGAACCTTAAAGTTAAATTTGCATCTTTAAATATTTCTAACAATACTTTTTGAAAATATTCAGCTATACATTTACCAGAGCCTGGTAAAAATTTATTTTATTCATCATATTAATAATCTTTTTAATGTAAACTGTCATTCAAGGATGATTTCTATTCTGATCCCAAGAGTTCGGTTTCCCTAGATGTATCCCTAATACTAAAATTTTGTATCCTAAAAATAAAAAAGCTAATTCAACCCAAAGCAAATTATTAAGCAAGGCAAATACAAGCAACAGGTGGAATCAATGTGGTGAAATACACACACGTCTAATGAACCATTAAAGGACGGAATCACATGAGTTACTATGTTTTCTTTAGATTTATTCCTTTGCCTATAATGCCAGAATCTATAGAGATGTTATGCCACATTTTACTGTCAATTACAATGATTTTGAGATATTTACTATAAAAATACAACCACAGTTTTCACCACTGATATTTCCAAATCCGTAGATGTCATCTATTTGGACACACCTTCTTCACCCTTCGCCTCCCTTTTCTTGCTCTTTTTTCCTTCTTCTGCCCTCTTTTCCCACTTTCCTCTCTCATCCTCAGGGACTGCTCTGTGCCACCACAGAGGCGACAGATGGGGCTCAACATCATCCAGAGAGGGAAAGAGGTGGGGAGAGAGAATAGGGGAAGGCTGCATTCATTATTTACATGACTTGGTATTGGAATATTAATGCTAAAAGCAATCGGGCAACCCTTCATTAAATTAACTAGAAATATAGAAAAAGAGAGGAGAGGTGAGATGGAAGGAGACGAGGAAGAGAGGCAGAGGCAAGGGAGAGAGAAAACGGCACACTCAGTTAAATGGGTCCTAAAATTAGTGAAGCAAAAACACCTCCATTAAGAAAGCCTCCATCTCTCTTCCTTCTCTTTTCCCGCTCTTTTCCCGCACTCTAACTCTCCTCTCCTCACTCCCTTATTCTACACTCCTCTTTGTCCCTCATACTTAGAAAAATCACTGCTTTACTCTCAAGTGCCTGCTCAGATAAATATGCATCTCTGTACTGTCCCTCTTAAGTGCCTGTTCAAAATTTAAACATGCTTATGGTGGCAGAATGTGTCTTTGGTCTCCATGTTCATCTCCCCAGAGAGAACTCTGTCTTTTATTCTCAATATCACCCCCTTCTTGCCAACTGCTCATTTTCTTTATGTTGTATCCCTCTTACCACTTGCATCTCTTATTCCAACTTCTCCATCTCTCTTCACATTCCATGTGTGTGCAAGTATGCATGAAATAACATACAACTGCATATGTGCTCATATGCAGAAACATGCAAATGCCTATTTAAAAGTATAAAATTATGCATACATGCAGTCCAGATGAACACACAAACTGACAGAAACAGAACGGTACTCTGCTTCACAGAAACACATTGCGTTAACGCAAAACCACTCTAACCTATTAGTGTAAAGCTGCAATGTGCTGTTGACTACTGGATAGGAAGCGATACTAGTGTGTCTGCCAGTTGTTTACTGATGCCACTGCTACTGTATGAGCCTAAACTATGTGTTATGCAGGGTGTTTGTTAGTTATGAGGCTGGTAACATGCTTAATTTGGTCAGATGTTGTGGGTGGAGCCTAGGGAAAGGAGGAAAGTCGAGGTGGCAGATGGAAAAGATGGGGAGTGAAGCCTAACAGTCTTTTGACCTCCCTCTCTCCTTTTTGTTTAACTAACAACAAGTCGTTTTTCCTTATTTTTCTCTTTTGTTGTACATGTTTGGTTCATTAGGTAAACATTATAAACACAACACATCTCTGAGAATTATTATTATTATTATTATATTTTTTTGTCGAGATGAGAGACATGCGGGAGGTAATGGGAGCGTCAGGCTCAGGTTTCATTTAATGAGGATCTACATTTTTGTCAAAAGACTGCTTCGCATGGATTCTGGATTTAAAAAGAGATATCTTTTGGATTAAAGATCAAGCTGGAAAGAATGGACAACGGAAAGCTTTAAGTGGCAATATTTTCTGTTGATGGATGGCTGATAACAAGGACCGCTGCTTGGTGAATGTTTCGGCTAATTGCTACCTTGTGAGGACAGTCAGGTGCAGTGGATTTCTGCTATTTCATACGTGTTTTTTGGCTTTTAGTAAATAACGAGTGGACAGCTTGCTCAGTTTGGATGAACAGGATATTTGAAAGCGGACAGTAAAAATGACTGAAAAAGCTATGGAAGAACACAGGGCTAGACAAATCCAAGCTCGCAGATACAAGTTATCTCAGCTAACTACCATGAAACAAAAAATTGAGCAGTTAATGGACGATGATGGAAATGCTGACACGGTAAAAAATAATCTCCTATTGATTTCAGTAGACTGCAGCAGTCGTTTTCTGACTTAAACGTAAGTTTAAAACAGTACATGACAGAGGAGGAGTTTTTGAATGATCAAAAAGACTGGCTTGATCCTAAAATGGATACAATCAATACGTTTTTCTGGAAATGGTTGGATGAAAGAGGTTTTAAAATGTACTGAAATGGCTGAAAGGTGTGATAAACAGGTAGCACCTGAAGACAGTAGGTCAGCTTCGTCAAAGTCTACAAGGCGCAGCAAGCATGGATCACAAAGTTGAAGCTTTTCTTCAAAGTCTTCATCCATATGATTAAAGGCAGAAATGGAGCGTGCATCATTACAGGCTAAAGCTGCTGCTTTGCAGGAAAAATTGGCAATTAAAAGGGAAGAAGCAGATTGGCATGCACAGAAAAGATTTAGATTAGCTCAAGAAAAACTAAGAGATGCAGAGTTTGAAGCTGAGCAGCAAAGAGTGGAAGCATCTATAAAGGCTAAGAAGGAAATGCACGCTATACAGACTGCCTTGGCTGAGGCAGACGCAAAAATGGAAGTTTTGCAAAAATATGAAAGTACTCAGGAAGTTAAAGGCATTGTAGGAACAGATGAAAGGGGGGATAAAACAAAGACATATGCCACCTTACCACAGCAGCTATGTAGTGTGAAGCCGCCTTCTGAGGATCATGTTGTTCAGTCCATTAAACCACGAAGTTCTCCAAATACTCCGATTGGAAATTTCAATGATGGATCAGTGTTAGATGGTCTTTGCAAGGCAGTATCTCAGCAGGCTACTGTAACTGAGTATCTCGTTAAGAATCACAAAGCATCACTTTTGCCTGACCTAACGATTCCAATATTCAAAGGAGACCCATTGGAGTACAAATCCTTCATCAGGGCTATCGAGCATGGAATTGAAGGTCGTACTGACAATGATTCAGATAGTCTTCAGTTTTTGCTGCAGTACACAAGTGGACAACCACATGAACTAGTAAAAAGCTTCCTCCACATGGAACCTTCAGTTGGTTATGCTCATGCTAAACAGATGTGGAGGACTTTTTTGGTGATGACTATAAAATAGCTGAAGCATATATAATGAAGTATTGAGGTGGAAGACAATCAAGCCAGAAGATGGCGCTGCTTTACAATCATTTGCATTATTTCTGAAAGGATGCTCCAATGCCATGGCAGATATTAACTACATTGAAGATTTGGATAACACGACTAACATCAAGGCTCTGGTTAACAAGCTTCCGTACAAGCTCAGAGAAACATGGAGAAAGAAGGCTTGTGACTTGCAAGAAAACACAAAGAAAAGAGTGAAGTTTAAAGACTTTGTTGACTTTATAAATAAGCAAGTTAAGTACATGCTTCACCTGCTGTATGGAAATATTAAAGATTCAGCAAATGAAAAGGAACCTGCAAAACAGAAATTGAAGGAGCAACGTTCACAAACAGTTCAACAAAAAAGGGTGTTTACAACAACGGTCTTTCACACCAAAGGTGAAAACAGAGATACAGACAGCTGCAAGCAGGAAAGACAAAACAGCCAGACACCCTCACCTGGATGCAAAGAGCAAACCTTGTGGTTTCTGTAAAGGAGAGCAGCACACTCTTTCATCCTGCAGAAAACTTAGGAGTAAAACACATCCAGAGAAAATAGACTTTTTGAAAAGTAAGGGGCTATGTTTTGGCTGCTTAAAACATGGTCACATGAATAACAGCTGCAAGGAAAGGGCTCAGTGTCAAGAATGTTCACGATCGCATCCTACACTGCTGCATGTTACTCCTACAGATGCAGGACAGCAAACAACAAGAGAAAGCTGTGAAAGACAGACAATATCAAGCGCTCTTGTCCAGATAAGTGAAAGTTTTGGGGTCAATGGGGCCGGTAAGGAAGATTGTGTTCTGTCCATTATCCCAGTACGTGTTAACTCACAAAAGGGAATGGAAGAAGTAACTACTTATGCCTTTTTGGATCCAGGTAGCTCTGCCACCTTTGCCACAGTGTCGCTCATGAACAGGGTATGTATAACAGGGCGTAATACCAACATTTTACTGTGCACAATGGGAAAATAATCTCTTGTGAACACTTCTGTTGTCAGTGGGCTTGAAATCAGTAGCCTCAATGGTGATCAGTACATACAGCTTCCAGAGGTATTTTCACAAGAAACTATTCCTGTGGCCAAAGAGAATATTCCCTGTCAGGAGGACATTAATATGTGGCCACACCTGAAGGATGTAAAGCTTCCTACAATCGAAGCTGAAGTTGGATTGCTTATTGGAGCAAATGTTCCCAAGGCAATGGAGCCACTACAGATAATCAGCAGTGTCGGAAATGGACCATATAGTGTGAGGACCAGGTTAGTATGGACAATAAATGGACCACTCAGAAGTGGAAGTGCTTCAGTGCATAAAAATCAACATACAGAAGTGACTGTTAGCAGGATCTCAATTGCCAGGTTAGAAGAACTTTGGCACTTGCAGTTCGAACAGGATTTTCCTGACAGTGGACAAAGTAAAGACACAGAAATATCTAAAGAAGATCACAAGTTCATTGAGATGGTGTCTCAGTCTTCAAAGCTTGTTGACGGTCATTACACCATTTGCCTTCCTTTGAGAAACAAGTCCCGGACTTTGCTAAATAATCCATTTATTGCAGAAACATGTGCATTCAACTTACGAAAAAGGTTTTCTAAAGATGTCAAGTTTTACGAGGAATATGTTACTTTCATGGAAAGTCTTATTAAAAAGGGATATGCGGTGAAACTTGATAGAGCTGAAGTTGAATCTGCAGATGGACAAATCTGATACCTGCCACATCATGGAGTCAGACATCCAGTTAAACAAAAGCTGCGTGTTGTTTTTGACTGTGCACCAAGTTTTGGAGGAACATCACTAAACAACAGCTTCTTCAAGGTCAAGACTTGACAAGCTTTCTTGTAGGGGTTCTAATGTGCTTTCGAGAGTAAGAAGTGGCAGTTATGGCTGACATTGAAGCCATGTTCCATCAAGTTAGAGTGAGCAATGAAGATACAAACCGGCTCAGGTTTCTCTGGGGCCTGATGGGAATTATGAGCAGGAGCTCATAGAACACAAGATGTTGGTTCACATCTTTGGAGCCACCTCATCACCAAGCATTGCAACATTTGCACTTCAAAAATGTGCAACAGATATTGAAGAAGAGTTTGGTCGCGAAGCCGCTAAAACAGTTAGGAAGAACTTTTATGTGGACGACTGTCTTAAATCCACTGTTGATGAATGAATGCAATCTCTCTTTGCAATGATTTAAGATGCATGTTAGCAAATTGTGGATTTCGACTAACAAAATGGTCTAGCAACAGCTAGAAGTTCCTGAGTTCTATTCCTGAAGAGGAAAAGGCCCCAGGTTTTCAGGATTTTGACCTAAATAAGGACAATTTGCCAATGGAGAGGGCATTAGGAATTCAGTGGTGTGCTGAAATGGATCAGTTTAAATTTAAAATCAACATCAAAAATAAACCACACACAAGAAGAGGTCTGCTGTCCCTGATTAGTTCAGTCTTTGATCCTTTGGGATTTATTGCTCCTGTGGTACTGCCTGCCAAAAGAATCCTGCAGAATCTATGCCGAGAAAAATATAGATGGGATCAAAATTTAGAAGTTGCACCATCACTCGACACAGATACATGCCTCAATGCTATAAGAAGATTTATATCCAGAAGAGGACAGGTTAAGGAGATGTATTCTGACAATGGAACAAACTTTCGAGCCGCTGATTTGGAATTGAAGAAATCTATTAGTGAATGGAACACAAACAAGATTTCGAAGACGCCACAGCAAAAAGGTGTTCAGTGGTACCTTAATCCTCCAGTAGGTTCCCACTTTGGAGGAAGCTGGGAGCGTTTGATTCGCTTGGTGAGAAAGATTCTGAACACCACTGTTAAGGAGCAGATGTTGGATGAAGATGGGCTCCATACCTTGCTGTGTGAGGCTGAAGCAATCTTGAACAGCAGGCCCATAACAGCAGCATCCTCAGATCTGAATGATTTAGAAGCGTTAACACCTAATCATCTGCTTTTACTCAAAGTCAAACCTGATTTACCACCTGGAGTGTTCAACAAAGATGATCAGTATGTTAGACGCAGACGGAGACAGATCCAGTATCTTTCGGATGTCTTCTGGAAACGATGGTGTAAGGAATATCTTACCCAACTCCAAGAACGACAGCGATGGTCCACATCAGGAAGAAACTTGCGTGTTGGTGATGTGGTGCTTATTGTTGATGACAGCTCACCCAGAAACTCCTGGCTTCTGGGGAAAGTAACAGAGACGTTTCCTGACAGTAAAGGCTTTGTCCATCAAGTTAAAGTAAGGACCAAGACCAATGAGCTTTGCCGGCCGGTGACAAAGTGTCTCCTTCAACAATCTGAAGAAGAATAAGGACTTTTTGAAGGTCAATGCTTCATTATGGACATTATGGGATAGGACACATTGTTTGAATATTTTTTTTTTTTGTTTTTTTTTTCTTTAAAAATAGTTTAGACATTTTGAATAAGAGTTTAAGTAATTGTTCCAAAGATATTGTAAACAATTAGGGGCCGGTGATGCAGGAGCCTAAACTATGTGTTATGCAGGGTGTTTGTTAGTTATGAGGCTGGTAACATGCTTAATTTGTTCAGATGATGTGGGTGGAGCCTAGGGAAAGAAGGAAGGTCGAGGTGGCAGACGGAAAAGATGGAGAGTGAATCGTAACAGTCTTTGGACCTCCCTCTCTCCTTTTTGTTTAACTAACATGTGGATAAGTTGTTTTTCCTTATTTTTCTCTTTTGTTGTACATGTTCGGTTCATTAAGTAAACATTATAAACGCACGACATCTCTGAGAATTATTATTATTATTTTTATTTTTATTTTTTTTGTCAGGATGAGAGACATGCGGGAGGTAATGGGAGCGTCAGGCTCAGGTTTCATTTAATGAGGATCTACAGTTACCTACCCCTCAAACTATCCACAGCCCCCCACAAAGTGTGGCTGGAGCTCTGGGTAACGTCACTTCCTGTTTTCGCTATTGCACTTGGTGAATTGTTTGGTGTGTGAAGGCTGTCCCGTTTGATCTGATTTCTCTCTACTGTGATATCTCTTACTTGTTCTAATACATAAGCACGTTAAAACACATACTTTCTGTTGCTGTATTTAACATTTGGGGACTCTCCGTGTCTTACACGGTTTTCTAGTAGTGGTAAGGGGTCCTAGCTTAGCGTTAGCTTTAGCTCCACCATGGCTACCCATTCTGCTGTTTCTCTCTCTGAGTCTTCTCCTCTCTCCTGCTCTCTGTGTCAGATGTTCAGTTACTCCTCTGCCTCCTTTAGTGATAATGGTACGTGAAATAAATGTAGCATTTTTGTAGCTTTGGAGGCGAGCGTGTCAGAATTGGAGGCCCGGCTCCGCGCTGTTGAAAAACCAGCAGATAGCCGAGGCCACTTAGCCAGCGCGGAGCCACCGAGGGTAGCTCCCCGTAGCAGTCCTCCAGCAGAGCCTGCGCGGCCGGGGCCTCAGGCCGGCTGGGTGACGGTACGTAGAAAGCATAGTCCTAGATTCCAGCCCACAGGTCACCACCAACACGTCTGCGTTTCTAACAGTTTTTCCCCGCTCAGCGACACACCTGCTGAGAAGCCAACTCTGGTAATTGGCAGCTCCATAGTCATAAACGCGGCACTAGAGACACCAGCAACCATAGTCAAATGTCTGCCAGGGGCCAGAACGGGCGACATCAAATCATACCTGAAACTGCTGGCTAAGGATAAGCGTAAATACAGTAAGATTGCTATTCACGCTGGCGGTAATGACACCCGGTTACATCAATCAGAGGTCACCAAAGTTAGTTTTGCTTCGGTGTGTAAAAACAATGTCGGACTCCGTAATTTTCTCTGGTCCCCTCCCCGACTTAACCAGTGACGACATGTTTAGCATGTTGTCATTCAACAGCTGGCTGTCTAGGTGGTGTCCAGAAAACGGTGTGGGCTACATTGATAACTGGTTAACATTTTGGGGAAAACCTGGTCTGATCCGGAGAGACGCCATCCATCCCACTTTGGATGGAGCAGCTCTTCTTTCTAGGAATCTGGGCCGAATTTATTAGTTCTCCAAAACTCTGACAACCAGGGTTCAGACCAGGAAGCAGGATCGTAGTTTAACACTCCTCTCTGCAGCTTCTGTACTGCTACCCACCCATTACCCTATTAAGACAGTGTCTAGCCCACGGCCAAAATTGAATAGATTAAAAACTAATCTAAAAGGAGGAAATCAGGAAAATCTCATAAAAATAAACACAACTCAGACTAAAAAGAAAAATAAAACAATTAAATGTGGCCTACTGAACATAAGATCTCTCTCTTCAAAGACGTTAGTTTAGTGACCTGATTTCTGACAATCAGATTGATTTATTTACAGAAACCTGGCTGCAGCAAGAGGATTATGTTTACTTATGATTACTATAAATGAGACAACTCCTACTAATTATTTAAATTTTCACATTCCTCAAAATACTGGGCGAGGAGGAGGAGTAGCAACCATCTTTCAGTCCGATTTATTGATTAGTCCCAGACCAATCAATAGCTACAACTCTTTTGAATATTTAATCCTTAGTTTTCCTCATCCAAATTGCGAAGCACTAAAACCACTTCTGTTTGTTGTTTTGTACCTTACACTCAATTTTTAGATCGGTTTTCAGACCTTTTATCTGATTTAGTGTTAAATACAGATAAAGTTATTATAGTGGGGGATTTTAACATTCATGTTGACAGTGAAAGTGATAGCCTAAATATAGCCTTTAATGGTATCTTAGACTCAATTGGCTTTGCTCAAAACATTAACAAACCTACCCACCTTTGTCTTCATTCTCTGGACCTTGTGCTGACATATGGCATTGAGTGTAAAGACATAACAATATTTTCTCATAACCCTGTCCTGTCTGACCATTTCTTAATAACCTTTGAGTTTAATTTAACCGAGCACTCCTCACCTGAAAGAAAATGTCATTATAGTAGATCATTACCAGATGATGCTGTAACAACCTTTAAAGAATCTGTTCCACTTTCAATCTCCTCATTATCACAGAAAAGCACAGTGGAGGGCAATAATTCTGTTTCTGCCCCTTCACAGATTGATTCTCTTGTTCATGGTGTTACTTTATCATTGCGTGGTGCATTAGACAATGCAGCCCCCTTGAAAAAGAAGGCAGACTCCTTGGTTTAATTAGAAAATGGCACTCTACACAACTAGAATTAATCATATAATAACTCCTACTTAATCTGGAAAAATAGCCTACTGTTGTATAAAAAGACACTTCGCCAAGCCAGAACAGCTTATTTCTCATCATTAATAGAAGAGAACAAGAATAATCCAAGGTTTCTCTTTAGTACAGTTGCTAAACTTACACAGTCACAGCTCTGTTGAGCCATCCATTCCCTTAGCTCTTAGCAGTCATGACTTTATGGGATTCTTTTTAAATAAAATTGATTCTATTAAAAATAAAATCTTTGACATATTCCCGAAGATGATTACTTCATCCTCAGCAAGTGAGACAACATTGGAAATAACTGTAGAACTTTGGACTGTTTTGATCCTGTGAAGCTCCCTGAGTTATCAGAAATATTAGCTTCATCTAAACCTTCAACTTGTATGTTAGACCCAATCCCAACCAAATTATTTAAGGAAGTGTTTCCTCTGATTACCAGCCCCATTTTAGATATGATTAATCTATCTTTAGTAAATGGATATGTACCACAGGCTTTTAAGGTAGCTGTAATTAAACATTTACTTAAGAAACCTTCGCTTGATCGAGATGACTTGAAAAATTACAGACCTATATCCAATCTTCCATTCTTATCTAAAATTCTTGAGAAAATAGTTGCTAATCAATTGTGTGAGCATTTACACAGCAATGACCTGTTTGAAGAGTTTTAGTCAGGCTTCAGAGCTAATCATAGCACTGAAAGTCACTAATGACATTCTTATGGCCTCAGAGACTGGACTTGTGTCTGTACTGGTTCTGTTAGATCTCAGTGCTGCATTTGATACAGTCGACCATAATATTCTCTTAAAAAGGCTGGAATATGCTGTAGGGATCAGGGGAACAGCGCTAGGCTGGTTTAAATCTTATCTGTCTGACAGATTCCAGTTTGTTAATGTAAATGATAATTCATCTTTAAACTCCAGGGTTAATTGTGTAGTACCACAGGGTTCAGTACTTGGGCCAATTCTCTTTACTATATATCTGCTTGCAATAGGTCAAATTATCAGGCAGCATAGGATAAATTTTCACTGTTACGCTGATGATACTCAGCTTTACTTAACCATAAATCCTGATGAGCCCAACCAGTTAGATAGACTACAAGCATGTCTTGAAGGTATAAAAACTTGGATGACTTTAAATTTTTTGCTTCTAAATTCAGACAAGACAGAAGTTGTCGTCTTTGGACCGGAGTCTTTAAAATAGAAACTGCTTAGTCAAATCACTTAACCTGGATGGCATTAAATTGACCTCCGGTAATAAAGTAAAAACCTTGGTGTTACTTTTGACCAGGACATGTAATTTAAATCCCATATTAAACAGGTTTCTAGGATTTCCTTCTTTCACCTCCGGAACATTGCCAAAATTAGAAATATCCTATCCAGGAGTGACGCTGAAAAACTAGTCCATGTATTTGTTTCTTCAAGGCTGGACTATTGTAATTCTTTACTATCAGGATGTCCACAAAATGCAATTAAAAGCCTTCAGCTGATTCAAAATGCAGCAGCAAGAGTTCTGATGAAAATTAAAAAGAGAGATCATATTTCTCCTATTTTAGCTTCCCTTCATTGGCTCCCTGTTAAATCCAGAATAGAATTTAAAATTGTCCTCCTCACATATAAAGCCCTTAATGATCTAGCTCCATCATACATCAGAGATCTGATTGTTCCATATGTTCCTAACAGGGCACTTTATTCTCAGACTGCAGGTTTACTGGTGGTTCCTAGAGTCTCTAGAAGTAGAATGGGAGGCAGATCCTTTAGTTATCAGGCTCCTCTCCTGTGGAACCAGCTCCCGGTTTTGGTCCGTGAGGCGGACACCCTGTCTACTTTTAAGGCTAGGCTTAAAACTTTCCTTTTTGATAAAGCTTATAGTTAGAGTGGCTTAGTTTATCAGGGAGGGAGCCTTCCTCCCTCCCTGTTGGATGGAGTAAGGGGGAGTCAGGTTTAGCCTAAACCGACTCAGTTATGGTTGAGGTGCAAACACACCCTCCATTTCTGCTACCTGTATGACCCCTTTCTCTCTCCAATGGTTATAATCAGTCTGACAGAGAGAGGTATCCCAATCCTTGTGGTTTTTAGTATAACAATGACCATCAGCGGGACGCTTTGTGGGGTGCCTTGAGACGACATTGTTGAAAATAAGCGCCGTTTAACTTAATAATCTGAACTGAAACTTTCTGTGTAGTTATGTTGCTATAGGCTTAGGCTCCTGGAGGACATAATGACCACTCTTCGCCACATTCTCACACTACTCTCCAATTTTGCATTATTTGCTGTTATTTCAGCTTTTAACTTTGTTCTCTCTCTTTTCTCTTCCTAGAAGCTACACCTGGCCTGACTCTGTGTCTACCTGTGACACCTTTCTGGAGAGGGGCATCGTCCGAGCTTCTGCTGGCAACAACTTAATGCTCACCCTCTATAGATGATCCACATGGCCCTGTCTTTCAGTGTTTAAACCTTTCTCTCTCCTAGACATGGCTACTGACTGAGCTTTTACTGTAACTAATTATATGTGCTCTCTTTCAGACTCTAACCTTGAAAACTGGCTCAGAGTTTATATGTTCTTTCTTTCTACGTGAAACAACTAAAGGAGCTACATCCATTAACATTTACTTTTCCTTCCCATAGAAAGTACTCCTGGATCAGTTCTTTTGTTCTCTTTGTGTCTCTGCTCTGTTCTCTCTAACCCCCAGTCGGTCGTGGCAGATGGCCGCTCATACTGAGCCTGGTTCTGCTGGAGGTTTCTTCCTGTTAAAAGGGAGTTTTTCCTCTCCACTGTCGCTACATGCATGCTCAGTATGAGGGATTGCTGCAAAGTCAACCTTAGTGACTGTCCACTGTCTCTACATGCTCATCCGGGAGGAGGGAATGCTGCAAGTCACTGACTGGATGCAATCTGCTGGGTTTCCTTAGACAGAAAAACTTTTTATCCAATTTGAATAAATAACTAACTCTGGCTGCAGAGTGCTTCAGTGCTTCTTTGTTCTCTTTGTGTCTCTGCTCTGTTCTCTCTAACCCCCAGTCGGTCGTGGCAGATGGCCGCTCATACTGAGCCTGGTTCTGCTGGAGGTTTCTTCCTGTTAAAAGGGAGTTTTTCCTCTCCACTGTTGCTACATGCATGCTCAGTATGAGGGATTGCTGCAAAGTCAACCTTAGTGACTGTCCACTGTCTCTACATGCTCATCCGGGAGGAGGGAATGCTGCAAGTCACTGACTGGATGCAATCTGCTGGGTTTCCTTAGACAGAAAAACTTTTCATCCAATTTGAATAAATAACTAACTCTGGCTGCACTGTTCAATGGTTAGGACTAATTGGAATGTTTGTACCTGACTTTTGTGAAGTGCCTTGAGACAACATGTGTTGTGAATTGGCGCTATATAAATAAAACTGAATGGAATTGAATTATATTTGTTTAACTTTAGAGAACAAAGTGTACATGAATATATATGTCATTTCTAGTTGGCTGAGGATGATCCAGAAAAGTACATAAATGAGGTTGAAGAAATTTTTTAGCTTTGCTTATATTTCCATTAAAGGGGACCTATTATCCAAAATTCATTTTCTGATCATTTTCATACTTCCGTTTGGGTCTCGAATGCTCGAACAACAGTCTATACGCAAAAAAACCCAAAACCATTCAGCTGTTTTTTGGCTATCAATTAATGTTTTATTTTTCTAGAAAGCATTTCAAAAGCTGTGTAATTGTGACATCACAATTGTGATAGCGAAGCTCCACCCACTTGATTTTCAGTAGAGGATCACGTCTCGCTGAGTGGTTTCACCTTACACATGCTTTACACCCTCAAAGGCAGATGTTCTGTTGGCTGCAAATGACCAGCTGCTTCGATATTTTCCAGTCAGGCTTCCATGCTCACCACAGTACAGAGACTGCCATTGTCAAGGTGTTCAATGACATCCGTATAAATGCAGACTGCGAAAATACCACAGTGCTGGTAATATTGGACCTTAGTGCAGCATTGGACACAGTTGATCACTCCATTTTATTAGAGCTCTTGGAAAACTGGGCCGGCCTCTCTGGAACAGCACTCGGTTGGTTTAAATCGTACTTGAAGGACAGGGACTTTTTTATTTCAGTAGGTAACTTTACATCAGAGACCACAAAGTCCCATGTGGCGTTCCCTAAGAGTCCATCTTATGGCCCGTCCTATTCAATATCTACATACTCCCCCTAGCTCAGATTATAAGAAACAACAAAAAACGTTTTGCCCCACCTCTCTCTCTCTTGCTTTTTATTTTATCCTTTTCATTTCTGTCTCTGTGTCCATAACAATTGAAAAATCCCAAAGCAGTTTCTAAGAAAGTTTATTTTATAAATATAAAGCAGAGCATTAAAGTGAAAATAAATCTGTTGGGCTTCTTCTTGGCACGTTTCACAGGACACATAAAGAAAAAAAAAACTAATTAATGTTTTCATCTTTAGTAGAATTGATTACTGCAATGGTGTCTTCACAGGTCAGCCTAAAAAGTCGATCAGCCAGCTGCAGTTGATCCAGAACCCTGCTGCCCGCGTCCTCACTAAAATTAAGAAAGTGGAGCACATCACCCCAGTTCTAAAGTCCTTACACTGCAGCCCTGTATCTCAAAGAATATACTTTAAAATACTTCTGTTAGTCTATAAATCACTGAATGGCTTAGCACCAGAATACATTACAGACTTGTTGTCAGTGTATCAACCACCCAGACCTCTCAGGTCTTCTGGGTCAAATCTACTCTGTATACCCTGAACCAGAACCAGAACCAAACATGGAGAAGCAGCTTTTAGTTTTTATACTCCACTAATCTGGAATAAACTCCCCAAAAAACTACAAAAGTGCTGAAACCCTGAGTTGCTTTGAATCAAGATTAAAAACCTATTTGTTTAGAATGGCCTTTAACTGTGCTATCTAAACATTATTAGTTAAGTTTTCAGTCCAACGTTACTTTTATTTTCTTATCAATGATTTTATCATAAATTTTTCATTTTTATCTTTCTTATCATCTTATTTTAATTATAAATTTTTATTCTCTTTAAGTATTTGTAAACTATTTAATTACCTTTATGCCGCTGTAATGTACTTTTTCGTTTATGTCACTTTCTCTTTTTTTCATATACAGCAGTTTGAATTGTCTGGCTACCGAAATGTGCTATATAAATAAACTTGTCTTGCCTTGCCTTGCCTTGCCAATACCCACATTCTCCTGCTGTCAAGTAACAGAGATTTGTGGCTGCATTTTATTTTTGCGGGCAATGTTTCAGTCACATTTCCTTAGACAGCAAATCACTTTGAGAACTCACATCAGTATAGCCAGGATTTTCAGAAAGATTTAGACTAAAGAAAAATTCTGTCACTACTGTTTGTGGCAAATGTGCAGATGACAAAAATGTATGTACTTATTGTAGTTTCTTATTGGTTTCGGTTTCGTTTTTAGTGTATGAACTGCTGGTTGGCGACATGGAGCTAATTTGCATAAAAGTGACAGAGCACTAAAACAGCTCATTCTGAAAGGACCTAAAAAAAAATTTGAGAATGATTTTGTGTGAAAAATGTGATTAACATGTTTTGTATAGTCCGTAGACCTATCCCAAATGTTTGAAAGGAAGTATAATAGGTCACCCTTAAGAATAAATTCAAACTATATACTGACAATACATTTTCAATATAACTAGGTGAAAAAATATGCATTTAAACTAATGAACAAAGACGACTGCTTAGATTTATGTTACGACATGCCATTCAGAGTTTTGCCACCTAAACTAAAATCCAACAGCATCAAGCAAAATAATAAGTCATAAGGACACCATTTACAAAAAACTGTAAACTGTCAACTGTTAAATGTCAACACATTACTTTTGATGTGTACTTTGAACCCCAGTCTTCACTGAAACTGAATTTAGCAGCTTTCTAATCTTCTTTTGGCCCATGCAGTAAAAGATAATGTCTCACAAGAAATCAGCATCACCTTTCGGATTTTCCTTGCCAATGTCATATGTCCACATCACCACAGATACCACACCAGTCCTTCTCCTGCACCATTTTACCACCTGTCTTTGATAAAATTGTGACATCTTATAACTCCCCACCTAGTGTAACCCGAATTATGGATGGGCAATCCAAATATTTTTAGCAATGTGAGAATGCAGTCACATACACACAATAGTCTAATACAGATTAGACTGGTTCATGTTTTTAATTTGGAAATATACAAATAAAAGTAATTATGCAGTGATTTGAATTCATTAAATTAAAGATTAAGAAAATAACGTGTTTCATGACTACGTTCTAAGGAAGCAAGTACAGTATAGAATACTGTCTGCCCTTTGCAATGGTGTTGAGCTCTGATCACAACTGTCTTCTTGTGTTACACCAAAAGAAATAGGTAAAAAGATACACTCTTTTTTTGATGAGGCAGTGGGTAAACCTTTTGAAGAAAATTGTAACTTTACCACCCGCTCAACAAAAATCAAAAATCATTTTCATTTTTACACTGTTTACATTTTAACCTATGGGTGAATGGGATTTTACCCCATTAGGTTAAGTGCACAATAAATATAATGAAAATTTATCTTTGGGGAATTTGACCCCCTCATCCCCCTTTTTATCCAAAACGTTGTCATTTTGTCTGATACTAAATTACTGCATTGCAGTTTATTTTGTTCAATAGTTAGGAATCCTGATGAATTATGGGGATATATGATTATCAAAATGCTCAAACTGCATGCTTGCTGTATATTATTTTTGAAGATTTTACATAAAACCTTTTTTGTTAGTATTATTTATAGTCATTTAATAAATCAGAAAATGCATTCTGATGAGGCTTGTTTGTCAGATTAAAAGTACCTTTTAAAAATAAAAACGGGTTAAAGGGGGGTATTAAAATATTTTTTCACAAACCCCCACATTACGTTTAAAATTTTTTTAATTTTCTGGTTGTAATATTCTAATTTTAAAATGTTTTCATTAGCTGTTAATAGAAAATCATCAAAATTTTTTTTTTTAACAAAAAAAAAGGGCCCCTTAAAACAGGGTTTTTTGTGTGAAATTTAAAACTACAAAAGTGTTTTTTCCCCTGAGTTATAAAAATGAAAATTTTTCCAACCTTCAAAAGTTCACCGAAAAATGACTAAACAGTGTTTATTTTTTTTTACTCTGTTTTTTTTGCTTTTAAACATTGGGTAAATATTTTTTTTGTTCTTTTTCCATTTCTTTCCTCAAAGTAGGGAAAAACATCCCAAATTAGCTTAGAAATGTGCAGTTCTGGACATATAAAATATCCTCAGCCACATGTAGCACTCTGCCATAAATTCCTACAGGTAGTGTTTTCTTCTCTGTCTTTGTGTGCTCCAGCGTCTAATGTTATATCCAATGTACCAAAGCATGCCCCAAAAATTTTCAGCTAAAAATATTTAAAAGATTTTTTTAGTAGAGAGGCCCGCATGTGACACACCATGTATTTTTTAACTCGGGTGCAAAAATTGTAAGTCAACCCAAGGGTGAATGAGCTGGTAGTTTTCCCAAAAATCAACTGTCAATCTGAGCCCAAAACATAAAAAGGCATTGTCCAAGAAAAGGGGGTAGGCATAGGCTACTCCGGGGATGGGGGGGGTTTTTCAAAGTTTTGTGCTTGTGTGTGCTGGCAGCTGCAGAAAGAATGCGGAAAGGCTAAAATGACGTTTAACTGGAATGTATATGAGATTCAGATTACTTCTCTTTTCTCTCTTTTTACTCTCCGTTTTCAATATTCACTCACCTCCTGCACTTTCTTCTGTGAGCCTTACTCAGCTTTGCGTCAATGCAAAAACATTTGTTTTTGCTTCTGTCTCTCTCTAACAAAACAGAACACAAAAATACAAACATGCTTACACTGTCAATGGACTACATATATGTTTAAAAAAAGTGAAGTTTGGATTCTAGGTTTTTACTTTTTAATTTTAAAAGTTTTTTTTTTATTTATTTTAAAAATTTCTTTAATTTCTTTTTTTTATTATTTAAATTTTTTGTCAATTCGGGCATTGATTCCTATCATATAAAGCACCCTGTTCATTTATTGGCATATCCGGTAAAGATATTGATAGTTTCTCATTTCTTCAAGACTGTCAGAGATATTTGGTCTTTTTAATTAGTAATCCATGACATCTTGTTTCCCTGAAGTATAAATATCACTACTTATTTTTCTTACTCACTTTTCATGATTAGAAAGATAGCAGAAAATGCCATTGAAGTAAGGCAGATGTGAAATTATCTTCAGAGACAGAAAATAGCCACTTTAAAAAGACTTGACTAGACCAGTCTAAACCTGTCCATTTAAACATTCATACATCCATTTTCTAAACCCGCTTCTTCCGTGCAGGCTCGTGGGGAAACTGGTGCCTATCTCCAGTGGTCTACAGGCAAGAATACACCCTGGACAGGTCGCCAGTCCATCACAGGGCAACATAGAGACACACAGGACAAACAACCATGCACACACCCATACTGTGGGACTGTGGGAGGGAACCAGAGTACCCGGAGAGATCCCACACATGCATGGGGAGAACATGCAAACCATGCAGAAAGACCCCCGGCTGGGAGTCGAACCCAGGACCTTCTTGCTGCAAGGCAACAGTGGTACCAACTGCTCCACCGTGCAGCCTGCCATTTAAACATTTAGAGCAATGTAAAACAACTGGAGCTGCAACAAACAAAGTGTAAGAAGGACCCATGTTTATTTTGCTACCACACAGAATGATGAGGGTTGTATGGGAGGTAAGATAACCTCCAATGGTCACTATTAGAGAATTGCAGCCAAGAATGCCATCATAACAAACATGATATGCTATTTATTTTCCAACAGATTGTTTAGAGAACATGCAGGAAAAGTGTTTTCTGTCCTACCAACAGATACCTAAAGATGTATAGTTTGGTAAACATGTTGTAGCTTTATCTAAAATCATGTGCTCAATTGAGCTCAAGATTGAGGTTTTTGCAACAAACATTCCAGGTGGGTTAGGTAATGAAAATTAGTAAAACCGCCTCATGCCCACTGTTACGTACAGTGGATGATCTGTGATGCTATGGGTCTGTTTTTCTTCAAAGGTCCCGGAATACATGAGACCATAAACTCTTTTGAAAACCAGAAGATTATGAAATGAAAATCAGGTGGTGCTAGAAAACAGAAAATGTTTCATCATTGGGCTTTTCAGCAGACTAATGCTACACAACATTAGGAAACATCAACACCGAAATGATTTTCAGACACACCTTACTTTATGGCTATAAAGTACACCTTACTTTATGGCTATTTCAGTCCCCAGAACGAAATCCAATAGAAACTCCATGAGGTGGATGGAAAAAGAGTGAATGAGAGTGGAACCCAGCATTCTAGATCATCTCAAGAGATTGGGCAAAGAGAGGTGATCAAAGACCCCTTCCTCTTTATTCTCCAGCATTGTAAAATGATATGGGGCTCTACTGGTAAAAAGATACAGGGACAATTAAACATCCAAACTAGAATAAAAACACTTCACTCACAGAACCTGAAAATTACATTCCTTTTGCAGAAGGTATTCTGGGTTAACATGTTCTTTCTCTAAATTCCATTCATGTTTTAAAATGAGTATTGTATATTTGCCTTTGCAAATTTGTGGTTTTGGTGATTACGTGATTAGCCTTCTTGATCAGCTGGTAAGTCATAAAGGATAAAGTCCAATTTAGTTACCTATTGGTGTGTGAGCAACAACAGATCCATCACCTAATATTTTGGGTAAATTTATATGACTGGAAACTTCCTGCCTTTCATTCTTCTATTTTGGCAGAAACCCACTTAAATTCAGTTGAACTCCAACTATGACTATGCTTAAAATTCCGGTCCGATGAAGTCAACCAAAACAACTTTAAAAAGATGCAGTTCCAAAGTTCACTAACCAGACACTCTCATGCCTTAGGCTGTGCCTTAGGCAAACAAACTTGTTGACCATGCACAAAACTGACACTGTTGCAGAAAGTAAAACACATTTTCTGCTGAGAAGACAGGCAACTGCAATCCATATTAACCACAATAACTCTACAGTTAGAAATCTTTCTAACCTCATATAACCTATATGGCAAGGTAAGGTAAAGTGAGCATTTACATATTCAAAACTCACATTTTTCTAGCAGAATCAGCGTTTAGGTCAACTAAAACGGTATCAAACAAACCTGCAACATTTAATGCTGTAGGAAATTAGGCCGACGTAACAGTATCACTGAAAAGTATTGCTGCACAATATCAAAATGTTCAGAATTCATAAAAATCAATAGCACCACATGCTAGTTTAACTCAGCAATCAATACCAAACTGTAAACTGGTGACAGGTCAGACCCATTTTTACAGGTCAGACCCATTTCTACTAACAGGAGGTGCAAAAGCCACTACATCTGATTCTAATCTATTGACTACAGGGGAAAACACTCAGCATGACACCATCAAGGTAATTTCCCTTGGTATGGTTAGAACGACAGAGGACTGATCTGTGCCCACTTTTGTTTAGTAGTTCCACTACGAGCCCTGCAAAGCCTCTTGGAAAAAAAGTCAATTGGCGTGCTGAAGATATTTTCAGTTATGTAAAGAAGAAAAGAAGAAAACACAGCAGGCTGGAGTTTTTAGGAGGTTGCATCATTAGTTTCAATCATTTTATGGAATTTTCAGGCACAGGCAAAAGTAATTCTACAATGTATAAATTGGTTGCAGTTGTTAGTGTTGAATTCAGAGGTAAGTTTCAGATAATAGCAAACATGGCAATGGTGGAGTAGGTTATGAAAATGTACATTCTCAGAAACTGACATAAGGCAAGACACTGCAGTAGATGAAGATGATCAGTAAGCCATTAAATAAATTGTGGCAATAGAATGAAGAAGTTACACCATTTCTGTCATCGTTTTTTTCTTTGTCCATTTTGCTCTGCTAGTTGTTTCTGGGTAGGCATCTGCAAACTTTATGGTGATGGCCTAAAATACGCATAAAATGCACCCAGAAGATGGACAAAAGGCTTTCTTCTTATCTATCTGAGTATTTAAAGTTAAGCATAAAGAGCCCTTAACAATAACATTATGTCCTCCAAAGTAGTACAAAGTAGATGATTCTTGTTTTCAAAAATGGATTTGACCTATCTCTGAGAAGAGGACTAATCCAGTATCAGACCTGATGCCAACATAATTTTTGGAAAGGATGTTGGACTGATCACAGAACACCGTGATCAGTCCAAATGCTATGGTTCTTTTTTGCTCCAGGTCATATTTAGACTAATTTTACTTTGTACATCTACCCTTACAGTCAAACAGTTGCTGCACAGTTAGAACATAAAATGTACTGTACATTGTACTCTCATAAAATGTATATAAACAGAGGTAACTGTTCCATCTAAAAGATTGCTTAAAACCTTAGACATACAGCGGGGGTTGTTACGTAAGGTCATAGTCTGCTACTCAGCATGGCTTTCTTTGGATATATTTTAGTGATCAGTAGGGATAGGTACCGAATTCAGTACTTTTACAGGTACCGACCGAATTTCGTCAGTACTACCGAGTACCTATTCACGTAAAATCAAACGGTACCATGTTTCGGTACCTAAACGCATCATTGGGACACTGAGGGAGTGGAAGAGTGGCCGATTTTTTGTGCCGGACATGAACACAGCATTTCACGCATAATAACGTAATGACATCAGTAGCCGCTGGTACCGTCAACAAAGCTTGGTTGATTGAAAGTATGTTTCCACTTTTCAAAACGTGATGCAGATTACGCTTGCTGCAATATTTGTGACCTGAAGTGCAAGGCCAGCGGCGAAAATATTTCTAATCTGGGGAAGCACCTGGTTAGGCACAAGACTTTTCGTAAGGCTAAAGAGTGCACAGTTTTTGTCAGCCTCAGATCTACGGTTACAACTCCTGCATTCAGCACCGTTAGCACGCCTGCATCCGTTAGCGACTCGTTGTCTGCAGCCAGCAACATGGGAGAAGAAATGTTTGAAACAACTGAGGTGTTACAATAACAACAGCTGGATGTTTTGATATATTCATTAAAGTTTATATATTGAAAAAATAAACATGTTAAATTGAAAAATGTTGAGAAAAGAACATTTTCACCACATAAACACACACAAAAATACTGAAAATTGGTACAGTTGAGTACCGATATTGTATTCCAGGTACCAGGCATTGGTACCGTATCGTTTCAAATGTGAAAGGTACCTATCTTTAGTGATCAGAATGGAAGAAATAATAATAATAAAAAAAAACATTTCTTAATGAAGTTAACAAAATGGTCTTTTTTAGCTCTGAGACTCTATTTGTCATGGAATGTGTAGGGTTTGAAGTGTTAGCAGCCTCTTGGAAGACTTTGACACAAGGCTGGAATATTTCTAGAAAATACACAGGGACTGCTGTAACAGCTAGCGATGCTAACTGCACAGACCATTATAACCACTAATGGAAGTTGTTAAAATCCATTAAAAAGAAGTCACTAGAGATTAGCTTCTTGGATGTGCAGCTAAAAACTCTACTGTAACTGTTTGATGTTATCATGTCAAAATGAAACAAAATCTCTGCAGAATGTTTCTGACAACTTGTAGAATCTCTGCCACAAAAAAGTTTTAAAGTCATGTAAACAAAGGTTGTGATGGCTCTGCAAATCTGTTTAGTTAGACATCAATACCATGGCAGGCATCACTCAGTTTACTTTTTATCAGTCCAATAGTTACAACTGCTCAGAGTTTGAGTGGAAGAATGTTGTATTTAGGTGATAGATAAGGAGTCATAAGCTCAGCTGACCAGAAAGAAAATCTGACAAAAGCAGAGAACCTACAGGATATTGTCTAATGCTTGAAAGTCAACATTCCTTTTTTTCAAACCATATCTATAGCAAGACACAGTTGGAAGAAAGCACTGCCCAGGGCACTTTATAACAATGGCTATAACATGTTCAAACTGAAAAAAATAACTATGTACCCTATAACAAGAGGCAATGAAGGGGCCCTGATAAGCACTTGGCAGGAGCAAATGTGAAGTCAGTCAAGAAGAAGAACCTTTGAAGGCTGAAGTAAATGTGACGTTGAGTGCACTGAGTGCATTTAAGAAAATATGCCATGGAAATGAGGGAAAAAGTCTGAAACCTACAGTAAATTTCTCTCCCACATTTCTTCACCATTATACGACCATTATAAAACCTCTGTGGTTAACAATATCACCTCACAGCACATCTTCATTTCCATGTTGAGTTCACACATCTCCCCTTTGCAGTTGTGGATTTTTACTTTGGATATTCAACTTTTCATAGTCCAGAAACAAGAATGTGAGGTGAAATGATTTAAAGAAACAATAATAAGATCATTTAATCTAAGGCTACACTATGCTGATGCTCTTTTGACACCAATGAACATTCCTTTACCTTGGCATCTCTAATTGTTGAAGTAGTTACAACTGGCCTATTCTCTGATTAATTAATATAATAATAAGCACCTCAAAACACTATCATCACACTTTTGTTTATCTGCTTTTTGTTCCAGCGACATGGGAAGACACAATGCCACAAGACACTGACATTTCCTTATTGCACATTTGCACTTTAGTATACAAATTTTCATCACCAGATACGTTAACCTGCCACCAATTATACAGAGAGGTTAACAAAACTCATCTGCTCAAGCTTTGAAGTTTCCACACAGTATATGCTACACAAGCACGCCACTGCTACCCATCTGTCACAGAATTAAGTCAATAATAACGTTGCTCTTACTCTACTCAATGCAGACACTCTGACCTTAGCATGCTGGATGCTTAAAACTGAAAGTGAAATTGATGGTAGGACCTACTTTCGGATCAACTTGGCTAATAATTATCGGACCACTCAAATTTCATTCCAAGAGGGTCAGCTTATCATTTAGTATGAAACAAAAGACAGTGATGACACAGAAAAACTTGCGTACCTCAACTTGATACAGAAGAAAGTGAATTTCATACCTTTAATGCCAATCTACATGCACTATTGAGAATGGAACCACAACAAAAGCAACACCCAATCTTCAAAGGTTTAACAGGATTTGATATTCCACATTATCCCCTTCATTTCCTCACATTATGACCTAGTTAATGCATTTTCAATACCACAACATGCATGGCAATATAAGAAAAAGAGTGTGACATCAGCTTTTAAACCTTCACATCACATAATCTGGCAACATATTTCTTTGTAAAGTACAGACAATTATATCCAGTACCTAAAGTTTTATATTACAAAGCTAAATATATTTTATGCAAAAAAATGGGATCAGTATAAAAGGAGTACATATCATTTCCCTTTGTTTATGTTCTTCCATGTAGAAAAGAATAGAAGGGAGAGGAGCATGAAAATATGTGTTAAACTCCAGTGAACTATTGATGTGTGAGCACTTAGATGCCAGCATATGTCTTACGGGAGTCCTCAGGCCATAACATACATCCCAGAGAGCTCATTGATTAGCTATTAATAAAGCACAGAGATTCCATTGCTGACAGGGGAGATCAGTAGCCTCACACACAAATCCAGATACACACACTCACAGCTGCACAACAGAATATAGATCAACCATGGTTCCTTGAGGTAAAAGAACAGAATAGGTATAATACAATTAGAAATTGAACATGAGAGATGAGAGTATGTCAAAAAGAGAGAAAAAACAGAGTACAGGTACTAAAAATAGGTATTGTGCGAATTTATTTTAGCTGTCTTTCCCTCTTTTAACCAAGGAGATGTTTCCCTTTCTCACTGCATTTTTTCACTATGAAACCCAATCTTTCCTTCATTCCTTAGATCCACTTGTACTGCTTGTTAAATGTCTAATAGCAGTCCTTCAATGTAGCATATTAGTTCAGTAGAGAACAAGTAAACATGAGGCAATGAAAGTGCCAAAAATGAATGAAAAAGAACATGAGGGGGAATTCAAAAGCAGTTAGACCTAGATAAACAAAAAAACTTAATTATGCACCAAACAAGAAACATTTGCATGTCTTTTTACCTTATTTTGCCACAGTTTTTATTCATTTTGTTCCTGATCCTCCACCCCAGCGCTCTTTACCTCCTCCTCCTCTTCCTCCTCCTTCCTTTCAGTCCCCCTTCCACTACTCTGTTGCTCGTTTATTTTCTTCTGCATGTACATCTTCAGGTCACAGGTCATTAAGTCAGTTCCAGCAGGGATGTATTGGAACAGAATATTCCTCAAACTGCCCTGCCCCTATGGCACTACTAACACACAAATATGCATAAAAACATGCATCTTTGTGAAAACACACACAAACATGCTAGGTTCGTACTTCTTTCAATTCCTTCTTTGACACATACCTTACATGTTTTCTAACATGTTGGTCAGTGTATTCACATAAGAACAAAATATTACAATGCATAATTTATTTGTGCAAAAAAATTCAAATCAGATTTGAATGCACTATCTACATACTGATGTGTGTAAACAAAACAATGTGATAAGATAAGATAAGTTGAGATAAGAAAAGAAAAGATAAGATAAGATAAGATAAGATAAGATAAGATAAGATAAGATAAGATGTGCCCATATTGTTATATCGTTGAAAGCGTGCTGTACAACAACATAGTCTCCCAGAAGTCGTTTACCAAAACTGCTTCAAGATTGCATCAACGACTCATCTAGAAGGGCACAGAAAAGAAAAAAGAACATCTAAAGGACTGCAAGACCCACTTGCCTCAGTTAAGATGTAAGTTCATGATTCAAGATAAATGTGAAATATTTTGGTAGGTGTTCATCCCATTACTAATATAGCATCTAAAAAAAGAACAACATACCAACAGTCAAATACATTGGTGCTATTGTAATGATGTGGGAATGCTTTCCTGTTTCAGGATCTGAGCGAATTGCCATCATTGATAGAACCACAATATGCCCTTTACCAAAAAATGCAGAAAGAGAATATCCGGTCATAAGTTCATAACATTAAGCATATGCACAGTTGTGTTATCAAAGAGGACAATAATCAAAGTACACCAGCAAGTCAAGCTCTAAATGGCTCAAAAAAAAGACAAAAAGTAAGTTTCTGGACTGGCACGAATCAAAGTCCATAATTAAAGCTGATTGAGATCTTTCGGCATAACCTTAACAAGGCCATTCATGCTTGACAACCCAAAATGTGGCTGAATTAAACAATTTGGCAAAAAAGAGAGGGGCAAAGTTCTCCCATAGCTATGTGAAAGACTTATAAAGCCTGATATAGCAAATGCTTCATGGCTGTTTTTTTTTGTTTTTTTTAAAGGGTGAGGATGACTGTTTTTCTTTAAGAAACTAAATTATAATTTGAAAATTGAATTTATTGTATTTACTCGCATTTTGTTCTTGTTAAAATTAGTTTGACCATTGATCATTTTTTCCACAGCACTGTATGTTTGCAACTTTGTCATAACCATGCAGAAACCACACATGCACTTTGAAGAATCTATGAACACATATATAAATGTGCATATCAGAGCGATTCTCCCCACTGGTTGTTGTGCACTGTCAAACAACATTAGATGGCACAAGGTGTCAGTGGGATAATTAGAATAACACATTCACTGCATTCTTCATTATATGTGTCATCATCACTTACTGACTGAACTTCCTCACTGACACCGCCCAAACCTTCAAACCCTCACACCCAATCAAACAATCACACATCCTTACTCCAACCTGAGTGATGTGTCTTTTTTGGAGGGGCAAGATCCCCATTAAAAATGGCCTACAGTAAAAACCTAATTGTCTGAAATTACATTGTGGATCTTTCTACTTATTAGTTCCTTAGGAAGGCAACAGCAATGCACAAAGTTGAGGAGCAGCAGCACGGTTTCAGGAGGAGGTTGTTGGCAAGAGATCATGGCGGAAGATGAGTAAGGCTCTGATGTCGGCTTTGGATTTGGCAAAAAATCTGGCAGCAATTCTACCTGTTTTAACTGCAATGGAAGGAAGCAGTGAGGCATGTGCCCAGAGAGTCAAAAAAGATGTTGAAAAAAAAGCCCAGACAGACACACAAACGGCCTTGTGTACACCTTGTGGTTAATGAATAACTAACAAGCAGAGAGGAAAGGGAGCCTTCTTTCCTGTGTGAGGCCAAATGAATTCACAGAAGCGCTATGCAAATGTTCCCTGGGCTAACGAGACTGCCTGCATGATTGGAGTGCCATTGAAATTCTCCTCGTGCACAGCCTTCCCTCACTTCCTACCTCCCTCCTATCCTCTTTCAATCTCCCTCCATCTCTCCCGCCATTTCAGTCTGAACGTCCATGTTCTTTCTTTCTTTCTTTCTTTCTTTCTTTCTTTCTTTCTTTCTTTCTTTCTTTCTTTCTTTTCTTTCTTTCTTTCTTTCTTTCTGTCTTTTCTTTCTTTCTTTCTTTCTTTCTTTCTTTCTGAAATATCTATCATCTTTCTATCTATCTATCTATCTATCTATCTATCTATCTATCTATCTATCTATCTATCTATCTATCTATCTATCTATCTATCTATCTATCTATCTATCTATCTATCTATCTATCTATCTATCTATCTATCTATCTATCTATCTATCTATCTATCTATCTATCTATCTATCTTCTTTTCAGCATTCAAATCAGGTTATCTACACAGATTCACACTGCAGGTCTATCATCGCCTGGATGGCAGTGAATACTCCTGTGTCTGACTCGACTCTCTCTTTCTGTCAGTCTCACTGACAAACACACTCACACACACCCACACCCTGCCCCACACACACACACACGTACACAAACACAGAGTCCGCTCAAACAGAGCGAGCTCAGAGTCGCTCTGCACCTGTTCTCTCTGTAAAACATCCAAACACGAGTACAGAATAAATAACCCAACCCAACACACATCACAGCCAGGTTCTCACACACGCACATGGACACACCACAGCCCATAAACACACATCAATAAGTAAACACCACCCATTTCCCCTCCCTGGTTACCCCCCTGCCTGCCCTCTTCCTCTTCCTTTTATGTGAGGTAAAAACTGCTACGCTCCTAAAGGAAAGCACGCATAGCATAATGGTTAATGGTCAAACACTAACGGGAGATATTACAAAAGGACAAAGAGAGATAGAGGAGAGAAGATGGGGGAACTTGTCAGATGCATCTTTAATGATCGGGGGCTTTAAAGCCACTGGCCTTCTCCTTTTCCCTAGGGTGCTGGGGACAGCAAGAAAACTAAAGCATGCACCCCTCTCACATGCCTCATCTACCTACCTAACTTATTTCCTCGTCTCTCCACCCCATACTCGCTATGCCATCTGCATAATTTAGCATGTCATGCTTTTGTGCCACTTTGTATTCCCCTGTTTTTTGCTTGTTCTGTAGTTTTTGGGCCTACCTCTATTTCACGTAAAGGTCTGATGGAGTGGATAGAATAGGCCAGGCATTGTCACTTCACTATCTCCTAATAAGTGCCTCTAAAAAGGAAGGACGAGAGTAAAAGAAAGTTAGGAGTGGATAGAGTGAGTTAGCAGGCCTCTGCAGAGAGGATACAAAATGGAGACTAGGACAGAAGCTGCAGCAGTTGCAGTGAAACTTCACTTTACTCAGGGAGTCTCGTAGTGCATGTCAAAGAGACAGGGGATTAAACAGCTTCAATCAGACATCACAGTTTTTTCGCTACCTTCTTCTTTGTGAAACACTCACCGCTTGTCTTTTTTCCAACTAATAAGTTGAAAGTTAAAAACAAAGCAGAAAAACCTAAAGCAGAAAACACAATTTCTTCTGAATTATTAAAGGTAACGAGTAAAGGTATTGAAACATGACTCAAACACAGAAAAGCTTGTAATTACTAGTATTCAAAATGTTCTGCAGTGTTGTGAAAAAGTATTTGTTCACTTACAGAAGATGACCTGAATGAATACTAAATGCAGTTTAGTCATAAGCTGTCCGAACCAATATAACCCCATGTGAAGAACTCAAACATTAGGATTTGCTGCTACTGAGCAGAATTCATGGTTCCATCAATTACAGCAAGTCTGAAGTAATGGTCTGAAGCAGCAAAGCTAGCCCAGACCATTACACTATCACTACCATGTCTGAATTTAGACATGATTGTTTTTTTCTGTAATGCTGTATTAATTTTACCCCAGTTGCACATCTCTGAAGATGTTCCAGGTAGGCCGACCACTGCTATGAAGGTTCACCACTATTCAAATTTTTCTCCTTTTGTGGATAATGGCTTTCCCCTAAAATTGGCTTTGCAATACCTTAGTAAATATTAAAATAGTTAAAAATAGATAAGCAATATTCACATATGCCTTGATGAATAAATACTGATAATCCTGTAATCGAACAAGGAATATCTGCATACGGTTTTACTTTAGTGCACTGCACCACTCAAAAAAAATTAGCCGGCCAATCCTCAAAGAAAACATAAAATGTTTGAAGCTATGTAATGGAGATGATCAAAGTCAGTGCTTTCAAACATATGCTAATCAATATCAAAAACCACAATGAGATATTTCCAAATTTAAAGGTCCTGCAGTGTTCTTGTCATGGAAACTGTTACCAGTTTCAGCTAGGACAGTTTCACTGTCCTACATTTTAGGAGAGAAAAGAAAAATGCATTTCTGTTCTCCTTTCACTTGTGTGTATGCATGTGTGTGAGCATAAGTATGGTGATGATCCATGGTGATGCACTAATAAAAATCAAGCAGTGATGCATCCTCACACCTTCCTCTTTCCGCCTACCGGATTGCACCGGTTTCCATGGTGACCGGATAAAACTCACACTGTTTTAAGCTCCAACTGGTGGAGGAGATACATACAGTCTCATACGCGCACACAGATGAAGTTCCTTATTACACATCTGTCAGATTTTACTCCTTCAGTTCCCTAACTGACAAGAAAACAAATGCTAATTTTATTATAAGTGACGGCAAAACCAGCAAACCATCAATTAACCGGAGAGACGCAGCTATATGGAGAAATAGTGTGAGAGCAGCAGTTATGACAGCTGAGAAAAAAACCACAAGAGCTAGTCAACAGATTCGGCCCTCCTCTGTTTGACTATCAGCCTGTGTGCCTGTAAATTTATCCATACCCCCCCAACATTGCTCTATGTGCAGGCCACAAAAGCAAACAGATTTGGCTGTCAAATACTGACACGACACCCAAGAAGGGTCGAATTGCAGTGAGGCCAGCTGTCAGCAAACACCCTCCTCCCTCTTCATCAAAGCCCGTTCAAACTCAGTTTTATTGACCAACACAGCCGTCTGTGTGACATGTGTCATCTTGTCACCTAGCATACACTGTCTCTAATAAATGGCAAAGCACCAGAGCGTCTCAAGTGCTCAAGTGAAGGCTGAAAGTTGAGCATGCAACCAGGAGCTGATGGATGGACAGATAGATGGAGGCATGCACAAACGCCTGTGAGTTGAACTCGGTGTGTGTCAGTGTTTGTGTGTGGAGCCATTGACACAGGCCACCAGTCTGTACCAGGGAGGGAAAGAGATGAGAAGATTCTTTGAGTGGGAGATGGCCGAAAAGAAGAGGACCACTGTCTTACTACTAGGACCAATTTAGCAGCTGTGGAGTGAGAGAAGGAGTGAGAATTAAGAGATACAAAGCTCCACAGTGTCTTCAAATATACGTATTGACCGGATAGGAGTGTCATTTTTTATAAAAAAAAAAAACTCAAAACATTGTTTCCCGCTATATTCAGAGCTAAAAAGTAATTTATCATTAGCATCTTATTCTCTTTACTCCAAAAGGTGTTGTCCTGCTGATGTTTTTGTAACTGCTCGTTTTGACGTTTTGGTTGATTAATGCGAAATTATCATGAACTTCAAGGAGACATATACAAGCTATCAGCAGATAAGCTTTGTACAACTTCAAAAATAAACTTGATGATGATTTTGTTAACTTTCTATATGTTTGTACCTAAGTCAATTTTGAAAGTATGTTTTTTACTTCTAACTATAAATTGGACCTATAAAAAAAGTGTCTGTTTTTTTTTATTTTTGCATTTTCAGGGTACATTTTTAATTTTTTGCCTTGTAGGCCTGTGAAAAAGAGGATGAGAAGGATACCTAGAACCAAATTGGACACAAACATACAGTATATCAGTTTATCTTTGAGGCTTGATATATAATTATTATATTTCATCTCCTTTATTTTTCTTTCTTTTGAAACTGTAATACAAAAAAAGCAAAAATTATTTCAGCAGACTGTAAGTGATATTCATTTGTGAGGTACTTCCACATTTACTGTTGTTATTGTCTGATCTTACAGTCTCTTGAATTTAGGCACAAAACATGAGCATGCATAGTTAGAACATAGTTTTTTTTATTATGTTATTTGAGTTTTACTGCTAAGTTCCCTTTTAAAGTGCAATAAAAGTTCTGAATGTGAATCTTTTTACACCCCTAGTTAAATAAATTAATCATTTTGTGAACACTGCATGCACTTTAATGATGCAGTAGGATTGATCATGGGTGCAACCACTGGTGAGACAGCAAAAGCTACAGTAAAGCAATTTGTTTTGGTAGCTAATTGTATAAGCTCCAGTGAGCTGTGTTTTGCAATTTAGCAAAAGTTATTTTCTTTGTTTGTTTTGATAATGACACACTTAGTGATATGTGCAACCTGTTCCACTGTTTGGGATTATTTCTGTGATCAGTAAGGAATTGGCCGTTACGGACAGCTGAGGTATCAAGACGAATGTGGTTGAAAGATCTATATCGGATATGTTTCCTGTTTTCACTTTGTCAGCAAAATGTCCCTGGAGAAAGAGCTTTACCCTACGTTATGGTTGGACCACGTACTGTAGGTACATACCTACTCAAGTACGTAACAATTTAACAGTAATTGATATCCTGGTCCCAACATCCCTGAGAACACATTCCCAGCTTACAACAAGAAATTCTCACTTAAAAACTGACATGCACAATTAAATAAAAAATCAGCAGAATTACAATCTGGAGTCCTATCTATATTTCTCCTGACCATGACACTAGACTCCAAGTCTGGTGATGTGCGGTGTGATGACTCCGACTGGGCTAATGTTAACTTTGAGCTGCATGAGATTTTGCTCGACCTTCAGAAGAACACAACCAGTGAGCTGAAGTGATGGAGTTGAGGAAGCTTGATGTACAGTATATGTCAGAGACTATTTCTTTATGTAATTCTCCCGAATTCTGAAAGATAAACTGAGAAACATGATTATGGTATTTTGTTGAGTAAAAGCTAAACATTTGCATCTGAATATGTCCTCAAGAACCCGTTTGTTTACATAGAAGAATGCTAATCTGTAAGCTGTTAACAAAATTAACATAAAGCATGATGGGAAAGAGGAATATGATGCATAAAAATGTATAAGCAATGATCCAAAACTCCATATATATTTATTCTAAACATCAAGAAACAAAGAAAAAAAAAAACAAGCTGCAAGAAGCTTTGGCTCAGTCCTTTTTTAAATACCTGAAATTATTTATTGAAGGTTGGATAGTTTGTACATTTTGTCCTCAACTTGATCTGAAAAAGTACCATTAATAACAGCATTTTTTTTATTAGTTTTTTCAAATCCAGAAGCAATCATGGGAATTAAGCAGTTAAGTAGTATAGATTTGTATCAGATGTATTTATTGATTTCCATCTATCTATTGTTTTCTGCTTATCTGAGATCAAGTCACAGGGGTAACAGGCCTGGGAGGAAAAGCCAGACATTCCTGTCCCCTGGAAAATCCCTCAAGCTCATTCTGGGGGACCTCAAGGCATTCCAGGTCAGATGAGATTTATAGTCCCTCCAGCAAGTTCTGGGTATTCCCCAGGGTCTACTCCCAGAAAGTGCCCGGAAAACCTTCAAAGGGAGCTACTCCCAAATGATGGAGCTCCTCATCCTATCTCCAGCCACCCTACAGAGAAGGCTCATTGGCCATTTGTATATTTTTATTTATTTATCTTTGCAAAAAGGTGCAACCCAGTGCATTTTTTTCCAGGAATTGTATCTTCATTGGAACCTTCAGGAAAACAGTTATTTACACATGTATATATGTGTGTGTGTGTGTGTGCGTGCGTGTGTGCGTGTGTGTGTGTGTGTGTGTGTGTGAGCGAGAGAGAGAGACTATTCCAACAAGCTTTTACTTGTTTATGTGTGCATGTTTTACCAAATGATCAATACCATAGTCCCACTGAGTGCCTAGCAAACAAACGTCATTACACTGGCTTTTACCAACAAACACACACACACATAGACAGACATACACACTGAGCTATGAGTCAAACAGATTTGCCTGGTCTCACCACTCTCACACTGAGAGATCCGTGACAAGAGAGAGGGGAATCCAACAACAAGCTTTATCGATCCAGACTGGAAACCCCCCTTAGGCCACACACATACACATACATACTAGTGTTGTGTTGGATCAATGGGTGCTCCTGTGCTGCGTGAAAGACAGAATAATACAAAGGAGCACAAACACACCTTTTTACACAAAGAAGCACTCACTGTGGAGAGATGAAATGAGTGCACCGCATCAGAGAGGGAGATAAGGGGCAGAGAGAGCAAAACGTATCATCTGACCTAAACAGTCTCATCTGACATTCTGCAATTTGCCATTGCTCTGTGGAGCAGATGTTAACACTGTGCAACGCAAACCTGAACACATTCACACACACACGTCAATGCACAGCGAAAGAATAGCATGTAGCAGGCTCAGTTTCAAACTGATATTACTACTTTGTTGAATGATTTAAACAGAGGATCAGGTGGAGTAAGGAGAGCTTATCCAAGATACAGCAAAGATGTCACTGGTCACCTTATACATGAGCAGCCACACAAATGTATCACTTATCACAATGTATACCAAACCATCTCCAAAAGTTAAAACCATCCTTAAAAATACCACAATTTAACAGTTTTACTTTATTTTTAATTTTTTAAAGAGTAGTATAATATGATTTAAATAAATGGTATGCCTTTAGTTTCCACACCATGTCTGTCCATGTTTTACATGACCAGGAATATTTTAACACAGCTGAATTTGTCTTCCTTGAATGCAGGGGGGAAGTGTAGAAATGTTCTTTTATTGAGCTGACTGGGAGAGTGCAGCAATAGTTAGAGGATGGGCAGCACTGCTCCAAACAGCTAGAAAATCCTTCACTCTCTCTAGAACTTCCTCTGGCACCTCATTTAAAAAATATTAAAACAGTGGACAGGGTTTGGTGAAAAATGTGATTCTGGAAACTAGCACATGCTAACACCAAATCAATGCATTTCTCAGTCAGTCTTCCGTCTTTTAAACTTCTTCTCTAATTTCTCACTGATGCAAACAAAACATAAACTAATTTGGCATATCAGCAAAAAAAAAAACGAGAAGAGAGAATCATCAGTTTTTTAGTGTTTGGCTGAGCTTACCTGTCAAACAAATTTATAAGTGCATTGTTACTCTCTTTATACATTTGTTAAATTTTGGTTTCTGATGAATAAGTGATGAAAATTGTTGGCTTAACGTCCTACCAGGGACGATGGAAACTGTGTCTTTCTCCCAGGACACCACACTGACGTACTCCTGAACAGCCGAAGGGATGAGGCACTTGAATACGGCAACATTGCCCCGCATGGAGTGCTGGTCAGCCACACGGACTGTGTAAGGCTCCCTGAACACTGGGTTTATAGGAAGAAAAGGAAGGGAAACTTTTGTTAGTTATCTACAGCATATAGATTGTGTCACAGCTCAACATACTTGATTCTTTTAACAGGTAGCTAATAAAATTCAAACTGCTACGAAAACACTTCTTTATGTGTTTAAATTAAAGTGGATCTTCCTTTGAGAAGTTGAAAGAGAATATTGTTGAAATACATTATCAAGGAATAAGCAAATCATCAAATTATTCTCCTTACAAGCAGAAATAACAAGCTTTTTGAATTTTCATGTGGTATTGACATGCAACTTTGTGTTTTATTAAAATTAAGGGTAACTATGTCTAAAGAGAGCTAAACCTGAAGAAGCAATAATGTTTCTCAATTTGAAGTGGTGTAGATTATTATACGTACACCTCATTTTACCTTTACTTTTTTTCATTTTGTCACCATACATTTGAGCATATCTCTTGGGTCAACACAAAGTAGTACAACAGGGTATCGAATTAAGCGAAAGGAAAATGAAACATTCTTTTGAATATTTTTTACAATTTTTTAATTACATTTATTCAGTCCTCTTGAGCAAGTCGGTTTTTTGCAAATCATGTTTATCTGTCTGTAATGTATTTCAAGTATAAATAAAGATGTTATGTGAAGGCCTTAGAGGTTTGTTAGACAACATTGACAAACAGTATTATGAAGACCAAGAACACGCCCTACAGGTCAGCGATATATTTGAGGAAAAGTTAAAGCAGAGTTTAGTTTATAAAACAATATATGAAGCTTTTAATGTTTCATAGAGCACTGTTTTCCATCATCTAAAAATGGAGAGAGTATAGGGCAGCCTAAAACCTAACAGGACCACCTAAACGTTGGTAGTTTTCTGTATCCACAGCTTAGTTGAGAGAATTTATTGGCAGGACAACCATCTGTCGGGCAATCCACAAAATAGTATTTATGGAAGAGTGTTTTTTGTAGTTTGCCACAAGACATATAGGGAACACAGTAAAAATGTGGAAGATGGGAACAAAACTGAACTTTTTTTTCCTACATGCAAAGTGCTGTGTTTTCAATTTAGTTTATTTATATAGAGCTGATTCCCAACTAATGTTGTATCAAGCTACATTACAAAGAAATAACATGGTGGTGGCAGCATTATGCTATGGGGACGCTCAGGAAACATAAGGAGGCTGGTCCAAGTTGATGGGAAAATTGATAAAGGTAAATACTGTACATGGCAATCCTAGAAGAAAACCTAAGGCTGCAGAAGATTTGACACTAGGGACGATGTTTAAAATCCAGCAAGACAAAGAGCCTAAACATGCAGCCCAAGATGCAGTACTATAAGGGAATGGTTTAGATCAAAAGACATTTGTGTGTTGGAAGGCTCCAGTCAAGGCCCAGACATAAAACTAATGGTCACATGCACTCTTCATCCAGTTTTATTGAGATGGAACTATTTTGCAAAGCAGAATTGGCAAAATGGTGTAATGAGTAAAGCTGAGAAGAACACACCCAAAAAGACCTAGCCTATGGTTGTAATTGCAGTAATTGCCTTAAAAGGTGTAGGGGGTGAAACATCACACATTGTTTCATAACAAAAGTTGAAAAACATGTAAGGTGACAACATTGTGAAATGTTAACATTTTGTAAAAGCCTTGTACAATCTAATTTGGTTCAAAGCCTTTCTTCACATCCAACAATACAGAAATATTTTTGCAGAATATAAGGAATCTTTGCAAATAAAAGAAACAAACTGAGTAGCATTCTATAGGTACATATCATGATCTGAAAGGAAAAAAGAAAATATTTTTCAACTAAAAAAACAAAACTGCCTTGTTTTTAGATGTGTTTTATTTTTTAACACTGCGACAGTTAACATTTTTCTGTTCAGTTCCACCGATGATGAATGGAGGGACAGGCCAGCAAACAATGCTGTCTGGTGTTCAGTTTAACCACATTAGACCAGCGTTTTTTAGCCCTAGACGTAAACCCATAGTTTGACTGTAAGAAGGCCTGACTTTAAGCTGCTTTGAAGGGGATGCACAGTGATCGGCCCCTGGCCTTTTAAAGCGCAGCACCACAGATGCTATGAGACGGCGAGGAGTGGAGGACCGCTCACAGCCGATAGAGCTGTCACATGCAGGCGCCAGGCATCAAAAACACACCCTCTGCTCATGGCACGCCGAGCACTAGACTACGAATCTGTGCTAGTGTACAGAAAAGATGGTGGTGATTAAGACGAGCTTAATGATGAAAACAGTAGCCTGTAGCTAACCAAATTATCTCTCCAGTTAACTCTGTCACATTTAGATTAGAGAAAAAATGTGAATTGTTGAATCAGAGCATAAATTTTCATTAGATAAATTATGTAAAGAAATTGATTATTTTGATAAGAAGGAGAGACAGGTAGTTTAAGGGCACAATGACTAGCCTTAATGATGAGTGTACTGTTATCTAAACTAAACTGTGGAGCTTATTTGTTTAAGGGGAACTTACGAGACGTTTTTCTCTAGTAACTTTGACATGGACAAAAAGGAGACTATCTGACATAAGTAAGAGGAGAAAAACACAATTACAGAAATCAGATAGGGTCTGAGCTGATATTGGGGATAGATTCTGGCAATTTATCAACCGGGCCTCACTTTAGAAATTAGGACAGAAATGGCTTAACAATGGAAAACGTACACACATGCACACACATATACATGCACAAGTCTGGGATTGGCCTCACCCCTCTTGCTCGCTTCCCCCAGCTCTCCAGTGATATAATTAACGCCTAGCCTGAAGGCCAGTTTCCTTGGTCATTAATAATGCTTTATGCCAGCCGCTACTGTCACTGGAACCCAGTGGAACCAAAGCCAATGTCCTTGTCGAAACGGTGGAGAGTCTTTTACCTTAAAGTTCAAGCTTTATTCTCCTAAGTCTTTTGTCTCATTCTATCTATTGATTTCACAGTTGTACTTTATTCATAAGCACCTGAACGTTGGACCCTGCCTTTCTTCTTTGGTGGCTTGTGAAGGAGCAGAGTGTATGGGAACCTGCAAAAACCAAATTAAGCTTTATTTAAAAGGTTTTTTGGGGTGTTGGTTGAATAACATAAGAATTATTGGCAAATGTTCCTATGTTTGAAGATTCATGTTACAAAACCCTTTTATTAACTTTACAAAGACAGGATGACAGAATATTTTGTAAATATGTTCATACCCCTAAAACCTTTTTGCATTTGGGTGCATCATGACAAAATAACTCAAAATATTTTATTGTGATTTCAAATGATAGACCAATATAAAGTAGAACATCATTAAACAGTGCTAAAATGTGTTGTGTATTTATATTCAGTCTGCCTGAGTCAGTCATTTGTACACACTGCAATTACAGCTGGAAGTCTTTTGGGGTATGTCTCTACCAGCTTTGCACGTTGAGACAAAGTAATATTTTTTTGCAGAATAGCTCAAAAACTAACACAAAATGCAGAGTATCTGTAAACAGCCATTTTCAAGACTTGTAATGGATGTTTGACTGAGCAAATTTAACACATGAATATGCACTGAGGTAAGTTCGATATAGTAGCTCTAGCTGCATATTAGAGTCATTTTGCATATGTATGTAAACCTTACTAAGCACCCTACATATGTCCAGAACCACAAAGTGCTTCACAATAAAACGTAAATGCAAAAAAATAAAGACACAAAAATACTGCTGGAAAATGAATGTCTGCTCCAGTCTTTGGAGGTTTTCTTGTAGCATTGTCCTCTATTTAGCTATAATCTTTTTGCGAGTGTCCCTGTCTCTGCTGAAGAAAAGCATTCCTATGGCATTATGCTTTTACCACCATGTCTCATGGTGGTGATAGTATTTTTTGGGTGACATCTGATGTTCATTTTCAGCCACACAGCTTTTTGCATGCACGCTTAAACGTTCAGTTTTGGAACAGTGCAATTTTAGACCTACAAGGTTTGCATCAAACGGAAAGCAGGCCTTCTTCTCAAATTTTTTTCAACAGTGGCTTTCTTTTTATCTCTCTTCCTTAAAATACTAGATTTGTTGAATGCATGGCTTATAACTGTCCGGTCGACAGGTTCTTCCAACTGACCACTGGATCTTTGTAACTTTGCCAAGGTACCCATAGGCATCTTGGCTACTTCTCTGATTAATGCGGTCTTTGCCCATTCTCTGAGTTTAAGTGAAGGCCATCTTTTGTTTGATTTATGGTTGTGCCATACTCTTTAAAGTTTCAGAGGATGGACTGAGATGTTTAAAGCTTCAGATACCGTTTTAAAACCTAACCATGCTTTAAATTCTTTACCCCTGATTTGTCTGATCTGTTCTTTGAGTTTAATGATGGTGTTTGTTGGATTATATTTATGAAATTAAGTGACTTTTGAAAGCAGCTGACTAAATTAGATTGTATTTAGGGGTATTAGAGTAAAGGTGTTTGAATACATAAATGTGAAACACATTGTATTTATTTGGTGGTAACGTAACAAAATGTTAAAGAAGGGATCTGAATACTTTCGCCACCACTCTGGACGCAGAGCATCAATATGAGCTCAAAAGCTAAAATACAAGTCATTCTAATCAGATCTTTGTTTGACTTCTTCATTTAAACAACCCTAGAATTTCATTGATGTCATCTAGCAGCGGATCAATGGTCTAGATCGACAGAGCAGCCTCAGCTGTTGTGACCGAGCCAATCCTTTCAATCATTTATTTACTCTCCGACTGACCCGGCTGCCTCCTGTCAATAGCAAGTAAAATCCCAAATGCCCACTGAGGCTCTCCGAGAGTGTTTAAAATCAGCTTGACAGCTTGTAAATACATGCCGCAATGATGACAGATATCACATTTTTAGTTCAGTGGAAGTTCAAATCCTGTCAAGGTCACTTGTTTTACTTTTCACACCCTTCCAGAAGCTGTTGTGTTACTATTCCTTTTCCCACTTCAAATCCATTAAATAAGCTCTAGATGCTCCTGTCCAAACCCAAGGCGACCACAATAAGAAGCAAATATTGTGATTTATAGCACAATATTCAATGATCTGAGAAAGACATGGGGGTTGGGGGTCAGAAATTCATCCTCTTAAGCTTTGTAACACGATGCAAATGGTAGCCTGACTCATTTGTGTGTAAATTGCACTCCCCCATCATTGCATGCACAGCAGAATTATTAGGATGTTACTGATGCCTGACTATAAGCAGCCAGGTTGCCAGGAAACGAGCTACAACACGGGTCTGGGCAACTGGGCGCACTGGGAGGCGAGTCTTGTATCACTGTCGCTTCAATAATTAACGACAGTGAAACCAAATACTGTATTTACTTATTTATAAAGCAAGCTGAGAATATGAAAGATGGTGGAGGAACATAATGAAACACAAGAGATCCTAATGTATAGGGCTTTCATTGCCAAATGAAAATAATATGGATTAAAAAACAACAAAACACCCTTTTTACACCCAGTTCTTATGTGTTAAAAAAAAAGCTACTAGTCAGAAAAGACATGCTGAAGACAAATTAAGACTAAGGATCTATATAAACACTTTCTAGAGCTTTGTTGTTTTATGTATGTTAGTTGGAACAAAGAAAAGATAACGTTAGCCTCAAAGAACAGTTATTCCCCTTTCATTGTCTGTGTAAACAGCTGTTGGATGAATGAAACCTAAACCGCTGACTCCTACAGCTCATTCTCCAAGCTTAACATTATGCAATGTTTGCAATAAAGTGCCGTGTAAATAATTTATACTAAAACGTATATAAAAAATAAATTTTTACTGCTCAGTGAAAAAGGTAAAGGACAAAAACTATTAATTGACCGTATGCATTTCTGAATACATGGATTTTGGCTTTAAAACTGTTACAGGCAAGAGAAAATATTTTAAGAAATCAGAAATAAGCTGACTAATATGGTTGTCACAAAACTCTAGGTCTAATAAAAGGGAATTTAAAAGAAAAAAATATTCACTAAACTATTTGGTATTTTCAACCTGATGACAAGCATCATCAGTATAAGCAGAGGTCAAACTGACAAGACAATGATGTAAAGCAGTTTGCCACCTTGAAGATTTCTTATGTCTTTTTGCAATTTAGTCAAAATTAAATGTTTCAGGTCATCAAATGTTTAAAATCCGACAAAGGTAGCATGCATAAGAACAAAATGCAGTTTTCAAATGGTGATTTTGTTTATGAAAGGAAATTTCCTATCCAAACCAACCTGATAAAATACAGAAATACAGTTACCCCCCTGTTAAACTGTGAATAAACGGTGGTTAAACTCAATCTTTGGTTGATTTCATTAGCCAAACCTAAACCTAATTACTGCCAGACCGGCAGAGTCAAGAAATCACTTAAAGAGAAACTGTCTGACAATATGCAGTAGGCTAAAAGTCATTGACAGCTTTCAGTCTGGAAAGGGTTACAAGGGTTACTAAGGCTTTGGGAGTCCACTGAACCACAAACACAGAACAGTGGCAAACCTTCCCAGGAGTGGTAGGCTTAAATAAATCACTACAACAGATTACCACAACTCATCTAAAAGACCGCAAAAGAACTCCTACCATCTAAAACACTGCAGGCCTTACTTAACTCAGTTCAGTAAGGTCAGTCTTCATAGTACAAAAAAAGAACGAAACTGGGCACAAATTACATCTCATAGAAGATTCCAAGATGAAAACTGCTGCTGACCAAATCGCACATTTCCCGAAAAACATCTTGGTGAGCACAGTTTTGATAAAATATTCTGTGGACTGACAAGATTAAAGTGGAAGAAGTGTGTATCCTATTACATCTGGTGTAAAACTAAAAATATATTTTTCACAGCACTGTACAGACAGCGTCAAACTGGACTGTGTGTAACTAGATCTGGAGTATGGCAGGCCTTTATGTGTGTTATGTGTTTGAATGAATTGATTTGTTTGTTGGGACATTTGGGTGCATCGTTGCCTGCAGGAAGAAGGTCCTAGGTTCAAATTCAGACTTTTTGCATGCCATTTGCATGGTTTTTCCATGCAGGGTTTTTCTCCAGGTACTCTGGGTTCCTCTCACATCCCAAAAACATGCATGTTAGGTTAAGTTGTCTATCATGTGTGTTTCTGACTGGTGACCCATCCAGTGTGTACTCTGCTGAAAATAGGCACCACTTCCCTGCGTAGATAAAGTGGGTGAAATGAATTAATGAATTGAGTTGAACTGAGTTGGAAACTGCATTATAGGTTAAAATATGACCTTTTAGTCCTGTAAAGTCATTTGAAATAACATTTGTTGTGAAATGGCACTACTATATAAATAAATGTAACAAAATTTAACTGAAAGAAGTATGTCCAAAGCCATTATTTTAATTTTGTTTCAGATGCAACTCTATGATCAAAGATAAACTTCAGTACCTCCAGTCATGTTCTACCTTTTTTTAACTTTAATGTATTTCTTTTAAAATTGACACCCCTTACAGAGGCAGTTTCAACCCAGGTTCTCATAATTGGTTGTACCTGCCTTGATCACCAATCTTAGAGACTGGTAAACATTTTAAATGTCTTTTGCTGCTATTTAAGATTTCCCTACCTATTATTGAACTCAGAATAGTTTGGAAATGTCTTAGAATACTTCCCAGATTTATAAACAGCAACAAATTTCCCCAGGATTATTGCTGCTGAATTTTTTGCACCTTGACTTTTGTTTTGTGATTTTGATCAGTTATTTAGAAAGATTTGCTTAGCAGAACCGTCTTATCTATGGATGCAGTATTCAGTTGAAAAATACTTTGTTAATCCCAAAGGGAAATTAAATGTTGTTTTAGCTCATTATGTGGGTTTCTTCAAAGAACCGTTGTAGATGCTGGTGGCTGTGGGCAGGAAGGATCTCCTGTAGCGCTCTGTCTTGCAGCACATCTGAAGAAGCCTCTGACTAGAGACACTCGGTTGTTGTAGGACAGTCTCATAAAGAAGATGCTCAGGATTCTCCAAAATGTTCTTCATTTTATGAAGAATCCTTCTTTGCACATTGATCTCCAGAGGTTCCAGAGGAGTCCCCAGAACAGAGCCAGCCTTCTTTATAGCTTGCTGAGCTTTTTAAGGTCCCTGGCTCTGATGCTGCTTCCCCAGCAGATGATGGCAGCAGAGATCACACTCTCAACAACAGACTTATAGAAGATATGCAGCATCTTGCTGCGAACACCTAAGGACCTAAGCTTCATCAAGAAGTACAGCCTGCTCTGTCCCTTGCATCTCCACTCCCGTCTGTTGTCCAGGTGAACATCGAGGTATTTATACTCCTCCACCACCTCTACCTCTTCTCCCATGATGGAAATAGTTTTTGACTTATTCCTATTTCTTATAAAATCTACAATTATCTCCTTTGTTTTAGTCACGTTCAAGATGAGATGATTGTTTCCACACCATGCCACAAAGCGGTCCACCACCTTCCTGTACTCATCTTCTTGTCCATCTCTGATCCACCCCACAACTGCAGAATCATCCAAGTATTTCTGCAGGTGACAGGAGTCTGTCTTGTACAGGAAGTCTGAGGTGTACAGAGTGAAGAGGAATGGTGAGAGTACAGTCCCCTGTGGTGCTCCTGTGCTGCTGACTACCTGGTTAGACATACAAACCTTCAGTCTCACAAACTGTGGTCTGTTTGTCAGGTAGTCTTTGATCCAGGAGATTGCTGAGGCCTCCATCTGAGTCTTCTGTAGTTTCTGACAACACAAATCAGGTTGAATTGTGTTGCTTTGTCCAGATGACAGTGGATTTGTTGAAACAGGTGTATGATGGCATCTTCAACTCCAACTCCACAGCGATAAGCAAACTGAAGGGGGTCCTGATAGTTTATTGTTTGCTTATTCAGGTGGGCCAACAGGAGTCTCTCTTGGACCTTCATGATGTGGGATGTCAGGGAAACAGGTCTATAGTCATTGAGGACTGATGAGGACTGACTGGTGAGTTTTCTTTGGTACCGGAACGATACAGGAGGTCTTCCACAACAGTGGAACCTTCTGAGCAAAAAGAATCAATCAGAATGAAAAGAAACAGAACTACTCCAACCTGCTGCCACCTTTAGTGGCGCAATTCTAGAATTCAAGCAGGGCATTTTGTGTCATGTTGAATTGTTGTGAAATGTAATTTATCTAATTTCTAGCCTGGTCCTGGATGATTTTAAACCTTTTTTAATACATGATTCCTAAGAGTTACAAACACTGTAATAAACTTTATGTCTCTTAACTTTGAAACGAAAGTTTAACAGGTGCCATAAAACTATGAGCACAGTCAACTATAAGATTTGCATGATCTCAACAAGCATAAGAACAGTCAGGACAATTTACAACTATAAGTTAAAGAATGGAAAACATTAACTTATTTTCTGTGTACAAAACTTATTATCACAAACAGAGCTTAAGAGATAAAATAAGTGCATTTAACCTAAGGGTGCAATCAGCTTTTACACTGAGACAGTATTGCTTTTTATCAGGGTGGTTTACAAAAAATAAAGAATAACATGAGTTTGCAGAACTAAATTCTGTTTAACTGAAATTACAAAAAAAAATCTGTCTTGCAAAAAACAGAGCCAAGTAAAGGATATCCAGGGAAAAAAAAAACAACCATCCAGAGTTATTTAGACTGGTGATGATATTATTATTGGACCACTATTGGGATGCATGGAAGAGATAAAGGAAAATAAGACAGAAAGAATAGAGGAATCACAGAAGGGAAACTGCACGTATTGGCAGGAGGGGGTGGGGCGGATTTTTGTGGAGGGTGTCTCACTGCGTCTTGTCAACTGTCATCATTCTCGTGCACCACCTGAAACGGAGCAGGCCACACCCCGGCAATCATGCCTGTGTTGCCCACGGCAACCACAGACAGAGGGTGTTCATATGCACGCACGTGCGTGTGGGAGAAAGAGTGGAGGTTTGCCTTTGTGCTGTGTTAGGCTCCAGAGGTAATGAGGTGCGCAAACATGCACGTGAGCCTAGTTATGGAGCTGTAGAGTTGTGGTTGCTTCAGCATTTAATTGATTAATTGTTGTAATTATTTGGAAAGGAAGGTCACTTTAACACTGAGGCTATCTGGAAGGTCACTCTGACGCTGGAGGGACTGTCATCCTCTGGGGACCACACAGGCCATAAGGGTGTGTTTATGTGAGGAGGAGATTTCAGAACCGTTTTGGAAAATAAATTTACCTGTGTATGCGGGAGGGAGGTAGGGAACTGGTGACTGCTTCTTCATGTGGGTACAATGAATGAATTAAACAATGTGTGTCTGGCTATTACTGTGACCCAAAAATTCACCTCTTTTCATAATTCTTTTCACATCTTTATATGTCTGTAGCTCAGTCTTTTCTGCCAAACAACCTGACAAAGAGCTGGCAGCCAAACATTGTGCAGTAAATGGTAATGTGTCTGTGCGTGTCTGTGTGTATATAAATTAGTATGTACGTGTGTAGTTTTGGGACTTTCCAGTCCATGGACAGATGGAAAGACTGGGAGACTAGCTTGCTGGCATAAGCTGTACACAGGCTGGTGTGCATGAGAGTCTGCTTGTTGTCTGTGTGAGTTCAAATGGGTGTGAATATGAATGTACGAATCTGCTGTATGTATACCTATATGTATTATATTAATCAAACGAGGATGAGTGTGTGTGTGTGAGTGTGTGTGTGTGTGTGTTCCTGTCTTGGCATCACAGTGAGAACCATTTTCCTGATTTCACCATCAAATTGAGGACCGTTAGTACCAAAGTGAGGACATTTTGCTGGTCCTCACGACCTATTTTGCTAACGGTTAGGTTTAGGACTAAGGTGTGAATTGACTTTAGGTTAAGGTTAGGGTTAGACATGCACTGATAATGGTTAGGTTTAGGGTTATTGTCAGGGTTAGGGTATAGAAAGGGTTGAAAATGACTGAAAATCAATGGAAGTCAATGGGAGTCATAACATGGTCCTCACTACATATAGCAAAACAAGAGTGTGTGTGTGTGTGTGTGTGTGTGTTTGTGTGTGTGTGTATGGGGTTTTTGAGTATGTCTGTTTGTGTGTCTGAGGATGAGCAATAATATCTTCTATCAGCGTGTTCATCACTTCCCTGCAGCTCTGACCTTGGCAGGGAGTGCAGACGGGTCACTGAGCCAACTGTTTGTGTGGTTGTGGGTCTGTCCTCCAAAGAATTTTACGAAATCACAGGGTCACCGAATGGCATTTTAGGAAACTTCAACAGATATTAGACCAAGATAACTGCTTTGACAAGTGTTGAAAATTACATTATACATAGAAAAACCGAAAATAAAATTCTTTTCAATATTTGGCTAAATGTTATCTGCAAGGTTAACTCTGTTTTTTCCTAAACGTTTAATAAAATATATTCTCAAATTGTAATATTGAGAAGATCTAGCACCATTTTCTCACACCTATAGCCTTTCTCAGCTGGACACGTTTCAACCAATAATTTTAATATGTTTTATCGGATTTTATGTGACAAACCAATGTGAAGTGGAAGAAAACTGACGCATGTGCTTTAAATACTTTCACAAAAGGAAATATGGAAACTGTATGATGCATTTAACTTAGCCCCTTTTATTCTGATACCCCTTACTAAAATCCAGCGCAGTTGATTCCCTTCAGAAGTCATGCAATCAGTAATAGAGTCCACCTGTTTGTAATTTAATTTCCGCATAAACACAGCTGTTCTGTGAAGTGCCTCAAGGGTTTATTGGAGAACATTAGCAAACAAACAGCATATCTAACACCAGGGAACACAGCAGACAGGTCAATGATGAAGTTGTAGAGAGGTTTAAAACAGGGTGGGGTTATAAAAATATACCAAGCTTTAAAAGTACAGATAAGGTTATTATAGTGGGGGATTTTAACATTTATGTTGACACTGAAAGTGATAGCCCAAATATAGCTTTTAATGCTATCTTAGACTCAATTGGCTTTGCTCAAAACATTAACAAACCTACCCACCTTCGTCTTCATTCTCTGGACCTTGTGCTGACAAATGGCATTGAGTGTAAAGAAATAACAATATTTCCTCATAACCCTGTCCTGTCTTACCATTTTTTAATAACCTTTGACCGAGTACTCCACACATGAAAGAACTTTTCATTATAATAGATCATTATCAGACAATGCTGTAACAACCTTTAAAGAATCTGTTCCACTTTTAATTTCCTCATTATCACAGAAAAACATAGTGGAGGGCAATAATTCTGTTTCTGCCCCTTCACAGATTGATTCTCTTGTTCATAGTGTTACTTCATCATTGCATGGTGCATTAGACAATGCACCCCCCTTGAACAAGAAGGTAATTATTCATATGAGGCAGGCTCCCTGGTTTAATTCAGAGCTGCGTACTTTAAAGCACAATGTTAGAAAATTGGAGCGAAAATGGCGCTCTACACACCTAGAGGATTCCTACTAAATCTGGAAAAATAGTCTACTGTTGTATAAAAAGACACTTCACCAAGCTAGAACAGCTTATTTCTCATCCTTAATAGAAGAGAACAAGAATAATCCTAGGTTTCTCTTTAGTACAGTTGCTAAACTTACAGAGAGTCATAGCCCTGTTGAGCCATCCATTCCCTTAGCTCTCAGCAGTCATGACTTTATGGGATTCTTCTTAAATAAAATTGATTCTATTAAAAATAAAATCTTTGACATACTCCCGAAGATGATTACTTCATCCTCAGCAAGTGAGACAACATTGGAAGTAACTGTATAACCTGATGTGTGTTTGGACTGTGCTGATCCTGTGGAGCTTCCTGAGTTATCAAAAATCTTCATCTAAAACTTCAACTTGTATGTTAGACCCAATCCCAACCAAATTATTTAAGGAAGTGTTCCTTCTGATTACCAGCCCCATTTTAGATATGATTAATTTATCCTTAGAAAATGGATATGTACCTGTCATTTTGGTCTTTGTTTTTGTTTATTTGGCCATTAAAGATTTTCCCTGTTCCTTTGATTAGTAGTTTACTTGGTTTAGTTTATATTTGCTTAGATTCTTGTGCTTGTTTACATGTCCTTAGATTTAGTTCTCTCTAGAGTTACTATTTATGTTTAGTTTATGTTTAATGTTTCTATTTGTTTAATAGCTGTGTTTATTGATTCCTTCTGTTTACTTTGTTCTGCCTTTCCTCTTTGCTGTTAGTAGTTCCTCCTCTTGTCCTTAGATCCCCTTCAGTTATTATTTACTCAGTGTCCATTTCCCTTTTATATTAGTAATTCTCCCCAGCCTTATTTCTAGTGTAGTTCTCCATATTAGTTCCTTCCAACAGGTTATAGTTTATAGTTATTTGTTTCCTCACTAGGCTTAGTTCCACTTATTGTTTACGTTTTAGTTTATAGTAATTCTATGTCTTCGCTTCCCTGCTCTTCCTATTCAGATAATGTTATCCTTAGATTCTATTTTCCCTTTGGTTTTCTTATAACTTAGTTCCCTCGTGTCCCTGTGTTTCCTAGTTCTTGTCGCCATAGTAACCATTCATTCCCTCAGTCTCCACAGCCAGTTCCCGCACCTGCTTCCATTTCTCTTCTGATTAACCTAGCTTCTCCCTCATTGGTCCACTCTGCTTCTCTCCCTGCTTATATACCCAGTTCCTCTAATTATTCTTCGCTGATTCCTCATTTTTGTATACCCTGTTTGTCCCGTCTTTCCCCGAACTCTATGGATTATGCTTCTTGTGAATTCTCTTCTGTGAATCTCCTCGACCTTGTAAGTGCTGATCTCCGAGCCTTAATTAAAGAAGATCTGTTTTCAATATGCTGAGCCCAAGCGACTGTTTGAATTTTGGTCCAAAACAACCTCAGACCGTGATAGTACCACGAGCTTTTAAGGTAGCTGTAATGAAACCTTTACTTAAGAAACCTTCGCTTGATCGAGATGACTTGAAAAATTACAGACCTATATCCAATCTTCTGTTCTTATCTAAAATTCTTGAGGAAATATTTGCTAATCAAATGTGTGAGCATTTACACAGCAATGACATGTTTAAAGAGTTTCAGTCAGGTTTCAGAGCTCATCATAGCACTAAAACAGCTCTGCTGAAAGTCACTAATGATATTCTTATGGCCTCAGAGAATGGACTTGTGTCTGTACTTGTCCTGTTAGATCTCAGTGCTGCATTTGATACAGTCGATCACAATATTCTCTTAGAAAGGCTGGAATATGCTGTATGGATCAGGGGAACAGCGCTAGGCTGGTTGAAATCTTATTTTTCTGACAGATTTCAGTTTGTTCATGTGAATGATAAATCATATTCAAACTCCTGGGTTAATAGTGGAGTACCACAGGGTTCAGTACATGGGCCAATTCTCTTCACTATATACAGGTGTTAGACAATGAAACTGAAACACCTGTCATTTTAGAGTGGGAGGTTTCATGGCTAAATTGGACCAGCCTGGTAGCCAGTCTTCATTGATTGCACATTGCACCAGTAAGAGCAGAGTGTGAAGGCTCAATTAGGAGGGTAACAGCACAGTTTTGCTCAAAATATTGAAATGCACACAACATTATGGGTGACATACCAGAGTTCAAAAGAGGACAAATTGTTGGTGCACGTCTTGCTGGCGCATCTGTGACCAAGACAGCAAGTCTTTGTGATGTATCAAGAGCCACGGTATCCAGGGTAATGTTAGCATACCACCAAGAAGGACGAACCACATCCAACAGGATTAACTGTGGACGCAAGAGGAAGCTGTCTGAAAGGGATGTTCGGGTGCTAACCCGGATTGTATCCAAAAAACATAAAACCAAATCACGGCAGTATTAAATGTGCACCTCAACTCTCCTGTTTCCACCAGAACTGTCCGTCGGGAGCTCCACAGGGTCAATATACACGGCCGGGCTGCTATAGCCAAACCTTTGGTCACTCATGCCAATGCCAAACGTCGGTTTCAATGGTGCAAGGAGCGCAAATCTTGGGCTGTGGACAATGTGAAACATGTATTGTTCTCTGATGAGTCCACCTTTACTGTTTTCCCCACATCCGGGAGAGTTACGGTGTGGAGAAGCCCCAAAGAAGCGTACCACCCAGACTGTTGCATGCCCAGAGTGATGCATTAGGGTGGATCAGTGATGGTTTGGGCTGCCATATTATGGCATTCCCTTGGCCCAATACTTGTGCTAGATGGGCGCGTCACTGCCAAGGACTACCGAACCATTCTTGAGGACCATGTGCATCCAATGGTTCAAACATTGTATCCTGAAGGCGGTGCCGTGTATCAGGATGACAATGCACCAATACACACAGCAAGACTGGTGAAAGATTGGTTTGATGAACATGAAAGTGAAGTTGAACATCTCCCATGGCCTGGATAGTCACCAGATCTGAATATTATTGAGCCACTTTGGGGTGTTTTGGAGGAGCGAGTCAGGAAACGCTTTCCTCCACCAGTATCACGTAGTGACATGGCCACTATCCTGCAAGAAGAATGGCTTAAAGTCCCTCTGACCACTGTGCAGGACTTGTATATGTCATTCTCAAGACGAATTGATGCTGTATTGGCCGCAAAAGGAGGCCCAACATCATACTCATAAATTATTGTGGTCTAAAACCAGGTGTTTCGGTTTCATTGTCCAACCCCTGTATATGCTTCCAATAGGTAAAATTATCAGACGGCATAGGATAAATTTTCACTGTTACGCTGATGATACTCAGCTTTACTTATCCATAAATCCTGATGAGCCCAACCAGTTAGATAGACTACAAGCATGTCTTGAAGACATAAAAACTTTGATGACTTTAAATTTTCTGTTTTTAAATTCAGAGAAGACAGAAGTTGTCGTCCTTGGACCGGAGTCTTTAAAATAGAAACTGCTTTGTCAATCACTTAACCTGGATGGCATTAAATTGACCTCCGGTAATAAAGTAAAAAAACCTTGGTGTTATTTTTGACCAGGACATGTCATTTAAATCCCATATTAAACAGGTTTCTAGGATTTCCTTCTTTCATCTCCGGAACATTGCCAAAATTAGAAATATCCTGTCCAGAAGTGACGCTGAAAAACTAGTCCATGCATTTGTTACTTCAAGGCTGGACTATTATAATTCTTTACTACCAGGATGTCCACAAAATGCAGTTAAAAGCCTTCAGCTGATTCAAAATGCTGCAGCAAGAGTTCTGATGAAAATTAAAAAGAGAGATCATATTTCTCCTATTTTAGCTTCCCTTCATTAGCTCCCTGTTAAATCCAGAAGAGAATTTAAAGTTCTCCTCCTCACATATGATGATTTAATGATTTAGCTCCATCATACATCAGAGATCTGATTGTTCCATATATTCCTAACAGAGCACTTCGTTCTCAGACTGCAGGTTTACTGGTGGCTCGTAGAGTCTCTAGAAGTACAATGGGAGGCAGATCCTTTAGTTATCAGGCTCCTCTTCTATGCAACCAGCTCCCAGTTTTAGTCTGTGAGGCGGACACCCTGTCTACTTTTAAGGCTAGGCTTAAAACTTTCCTTTTTGATAAAGCTTATAGTTAAAGTGGCTTAGGTTATCCTGAGATATCTCTGTAGTTATCATACTACTCTCCAATTTTGCATTATTTGCTGTTATTTAAGCTTTTAACTTTATGTTCTCTCTTTTCTCTTCCTAGAAGCTACACCTGGCCTGACTCTGTGGCTACCTGTGACACCTTTCTGGAGGGGGGCATCGTCCAAGCTTCTGCTGGCAACAACTTAATGCTCACCCTCTACAGATGATCCACTTGGCCCTGTATTTCAGTGCTTAACCCTTACTCTCTCCTACGGACTGAGCTTTTACTGTGACTAATTATATTTGCTCTTTCATACTCTAACCTTGAAAACTGGCTCAGAGTTATTCTGTTCTTTCTTCCTAGTAGATGAAACGACTAAAGGAGCTACATCCAATAACATTTACTTTTCCTTCCTATAGAAAGTACTCCTGGATCAGTGCTTCTGTGTTCTTTTTGTGTCTCTGCTCTGTTCTCTCAAACCCCCAGTCGGTCATGGCAGATGGCCGCTCACACTGAGCCTGGTTCTGCTGGAGGTTTCTTCCTGTTAAAAGGGAGTTTTTTCTCTCCACTGTTGCTACATGCATGCTCAGTATGAGGGATTGGTTCAAAGTCAATGCCAGTGACTGTCCACTGTCGCTACATGCTCATCCAGGAGGAGTGACTGGTACAAGTCACTGACTCGATGCAATCTGCTGGCTTTGTGAAGTGCCTCAAGACGACATGTGTTGTGAATTGGCGCTATATAAATAAAACTGAATTGAACTGAATTGAATTGAAAAGTAGGCTGCCGGGGGTATTTCTGCATGGAGTTTGCATGTTCTTCCCGTGCATGCGTGGGTTCTCACCGGGTACTCCGGCTTCCTCCCACAGTCCAAAGACATGCCTGTTAGGTTAATTGGTCACTCTAAATTGCCCTTAGGTGTATGAATGAGTGTGTGCATGGTTGTTTGTGTGTTGCCCTGCGATAGACTGGCGACCTGTCCATGGTGTACCCCGCCTCTCGCCCATAGACTGTTGGAGATAGGCACCATCTTCCCCGCGACCCACTATGGAAAAAGCGGTAGAAAATGACTGACTGACTGAATTGAAAAGTCTCACCAAGCTCTGTTCAACCCATCATCTGACAACCATAAACAAACCTACCAAGATATTGTGGTCCGCCTAAACTGACAGGCCAAGGAAGGATAGCATTAATTAGAGAAGCAGTCAAGAGGCTCATGGTAACTCTGGAAAAGCTGCAGAGAACCACATCTCAGGGCACAACTGACAGCTATCAGTTGAGATGTTTAAAGAAGAGCAGCCTGAAGAAAGGCTTTCTTAAAAAAAGAAAGCCAATAGAAGTCTTTTTTGTAGTTTGCAACAAGCCATATGAGGGACACAGCAAACATCTGAACGAAGGTACTCTGATTATTCTGTGACCAAAATTACCCTTTGACGTATTTATGGTGGAAAACTAACAATGCACAAAATCCTAAACACACAATCCCCATTGTGAAAAATAGTGATGATAATATCATGCTGTGGGGAAGGTTTCCTTCAGCAGAGAACACAAAAGCTGGTCAGAATTGATGAGAAGATGAATGGAGCTAAAAAGAGGGGAATCCTGGAAGAAAACGTGTTAGAGGCTTCTACTGGCTTGAGACTGGGGCAGAGGTTCTTCTTTCAGCAAGTGACCAACCCTAAACAGACATCCAGATCTACAGTAGAATGGTTTAGATAAAAGGATATTCATTAGATAGAATGACCTAGTCAAATTCCAGACCAAAATCCAATTAGCAATCAATTTCGCAAGACCTGAAATTTGGTGTTCAAAGTCCCTCTCCATCTAATCTGACTGAGGTTGAACTTTTGGGGCAAAGTAGAGACATTCCCTAAAAGACTTGCTGCAATAGTTGCTGCTAAAGATGTTTCTGATCTACTAAGAATCAGGAGGCTAAATACAAATTCAGGTATTTTCAACACAATGCAGTAAAAAAAGGTACTTCTTCTGTTGTTTAAAAGTTTGAGACCAAAAAAAACAAAAACAAAAGAAAACCAGCAAAATTTTCAGGATTTATCCTGAGACTGGTGATGTTATATCCAAAAAACATTTCTGAACATTTTAAGGATAACTGAGATTTAGGTAGTGCCTGCTTCAACAAAAGCATTACAAATCTGTTTTCTTTGTTATGCTAAAACCCTGCATAGTGACACAACATATCATATTTTCAATAAGAATAAAGTATCCCTTTTTATCTCCTGTAGAGGCAGGAGTGTGGCCAAATTATGATAAATGATATGTTTAATGTTAGAAAATACAGCCTAAATGGTAAATTTAAGAGTTGCTGGGTAAACACTGTCTCCAACCCATTAACCGCCGAAACATCAACCCTAAAGTGGATGCAAAATGTTTACAGTCCAAGCTTTTAGGGCCTCTTCATGTCAATCATAATGGGATTACCAAGCCAAACAAGGGTGTTACTGAGCTCACTGTGCAGAACCACACCTAACTTTGGGTGATAACCCACTGGTATGGCGAGAATGAAAATGTGCTGCTTTAATTTTTTGCCTTAAACAGATGTACTAGAGTTCATGTTTTATTGGCCAATATGATGGAAATTTGTTGAACATACTTTCAATATTGGAGTAAACTGCAGAAGTTAGTGAGAAAAATAAATCTCAAATTGAAAAATAAATCCTTTAAATTAAATCATTGCGCCCCTGCTGTTCATACTTTGTATGAACATGTGGTCAGCATGTAGACATCATCTAATTCTTCATCTGGAGACACAATGATTCCAATATGCAAATCTTTGCTGCAGTTTTCTTACAGTTAGCTTTGGACATTTTTAACAGTCCCTCTGACTGTGCATGACAGGAAGATAAATGTGGGTAAATAGGTAAAGTCAAATTTAAGGTTTTCTTTGTTAAAATTATTCTTAATGAGAATATGATACTGAAATTAATACAGGATACTTAATTGCTTTTTACAATTCTTTAACATAAGTACCAATAATTGTAGATGACGCTGTTGGAGTCATATTTATTAAATCAGTATATGCATTCCGATGAGGCTCGTTTGTCTCATTAAAAGTACCTTTCAAAAATAACAACCTTTAAGCAGGTATTAAACATTTTTTTCATTAACCCAACTTTCCTGTATTAAAAATGTTTTTTACTGGTCATATATAATATTCTTATGCTAAATGTTTTCATTAACTTTAAGCATAGAATCATCATAATTAACAAAAATAAATGCTCGAAAACTTCAGTTTGTGTGTAATTATCCTAGATAATGTGTTTCACTAAGCCTGAGCCTCACCTGCTTTAATGTGGATGCTGGGGCTTCGGATCTTGCCCGCTTGATTCTCAGCGGTACAGAAGTACTCGTTGTCGTGGATGATGCTGTTATAGGCAGAGGGGGAGAAAGGGTAGAGCTGGAGGGTGCCGTTGGCATGTACGTGGCGTATATGGGGCACGTCGTAAATGTCGTCTCCGGCAGCCAGGTACCAGCGCAGGATAGCATGGGGGGCGCCACCCGCAGGGCAGGGCAGGGACACCCCCACTGAGCTGGAGAAGGTCACTCGCTGCAGGGAGGCATTCACAAAGTACAGACGAGTAGAGACAACATCCTCACTGTTGGCTGTTAGGGTGACAGAGAAGGAGAGAACCTGTTAGAGATAACTTCACGTACCAAACAAGAATGAAAAGACCTTCACAGTTAAATTTTAAACAGCAAGTAAAACCTCAGCACACAAAACTGACTAATCTAGACTATTTGCAAAAAAGAAAAGACAGTCATACCACTCCATTTTTGTACAAGAAAAACATATTTACAAGAGCAGCCATTAACCCCTAATACTTTGAATTCTTTATCAATCTTCTACCTCAATAATATCTTGAAATTGAACCAAATCAGCTTCACAACTCTATGAAAAAACTTAACAACCTTAGGTACTCTTGATAAGAGACCGCTAATAGAATTCTACAATACAGTAAGCTTTTTTATTATTGGTATAACAGTAAAGTAAAGCTGTAAAAGAAGTCCACAAACTGTAAAATAAAGGGCAAACAGCAGCAGAACAATCTAATTAGTTGCAAACCTTTAGTCACAAGAATATCTCTTGAGTTTAAAGTTGCAAGACCTAAGCTTTGGCCAAAGTAATAAAAATAATATAAATTTCTAACTAGAACTGCAGAATATATGGAATTGTACTCATCATTGCAATACCAGTGGGTGCAGTGTCACAGTCACAAAAAACTGCCTGGATCCACAATTTGGTAGACCATCATAATTCAGGTGCCATGCATTTAAACTAAATTTAGCCAGCTGGAGGAACTTTCACAGTATTTTGGATTTACATTAGATAAATATTTCAGTGACCGAGATGCTAAAGTTTCAGGAAAGTGGTGAGGATATCATGATGATGGAAAGAAAGAAAATAGTGGAAACTATGTGGGTTCATTGCAACTCATAATGGAATTGCAATTTTTAACAATACTATCACTGTTTTATGTCATGCTAATATTATATAGCCCTAATTTCAACAAAAAGGTCTACTTTAATAACTATAAGTTTTAAACAGAAAAGCTGATGTACAACACAATTTTCAACATTAAATTCCTAAATTATTGCACATGTCCTTATGTGGCTATTCTTTGTCTCAGATTTTCTGTCTTTGCTAAATGGGGCAGTAACATTTTGAATGTTTAATATGTTTAATAAGCAATTTTAAAATAATGACTGATTCAACAAAAATTAATAAACATAAACATCCATCAGGCAAGCAGGATACAGGGCAGTGGAAAATGATTCTTATCTTACTAAACTATTTCACATGTTGTCAGCTACCAATAACAAACCTATAATTTATTACAATTCTATGTGACAGACAAACACAAAGTCACTGATTTAGTATGGATCATTTAAACACAAATATTGATTGATCTAAACCAGTACCCAGTAGCTTGGTTTCCTTTGGGTTGTTGACTTGCTGGAAGGTGACACTCCACTCCTGTTATATTAGGGTAACACTACCCTGCTTAAAACATCTCCACAGCTTTATCCCTGACCTGTCTGCTGTGTATCTAATGTGTGCTGTGGTTCTAATGTGACAAAATGTAAACCAAACGTATGCAAGGCACTGTATATACTACATCAAGTTTACTTTAACAAACACAGCTTCCTCCATGCTCCAAAAACTGCATAATGTCTCATCCCATATGCATTATCCAGCCATCACTAAAATGATAAACTGCACCCAGTGAGTCCTTTGAATATCTGCCTTGTATTACCTAACTTCAGCCTATGTTTTTTTCTGATTACGTCCTCCAACCTGAAGAGAGCTAAAGAACTTGCTATTTGTGATTCTCCTGGTCTCAACTGTAGGAACGACTCTATCTGTTGCTGTTTGCGCTAAGGAACTGGAAAACACACATGTTCACTGTAAAACAATACTGCTGTGGCACAGATTAAGCACTGCAAGCAGATTATCCTCCCCCTCTCAAAATACCCTTATTCAAACTAAAGTGGGGTATTAAGTTATCCTTTAAGGTCTGTGTGTTTCTGTGTATGTTTGGCTGGGATTAGGGATGGGAGGGAGGGGGGATTGAGGATCATAAGGAAGTGCTGAGCTCAGCTTGGCTGCAGGCCAAGGAAAGATGCGACACCCCAAGCTAAAGAATTTTCATCTCAGACATTGATAATTAATTCCTTTTTTCCTGGATCGCATCAACAATGCCTGGATTTATTCAATCCAATCTATTCAACTCTCTATATCCTCAGGGAAAACAGAGCCTAATTTATCAATAGATGTATAAAGATGTCTTTAAATTACTCTTAATGTTGAATTTTTTTGTGATCATCCGGATCATTGTTTGGAATAGTTGTCAACTACAAAATAACAGAGAGAGGTCCTGAATTTTATTTTTCTAAGATCAGAGTACAAAACAAAAACGTGAAAAGATTTTGGCTGCATGATGGTGCAGCTGTTAGCATGGTTCCCGTCTGGACTCTTTCTGATTGGTATTTGCATGTTCCCCATGCATGTGTTCTCACTGAGTACTCTGGCTTCCTCCCTCCATCCCAAAAGAACTGTTAGGTTGAATTAATTTTATTTAAGAAGAGACAGCAGATATTACTATAATAAAATTATAAATTAAGAGGATTATGATATGGTTAAACTGAAATAAGACGATATTCCCTCTCATAGTCTGCTGTCTGCCACCACATTCAGCTATGTCATCTAAAGATTTTGGTGATTTTTTCATTGTAAGGTACAGTTGATATAAATCTACACACAGCCTTGTAAAATGACAGGGTTTTTTGATGTAGAAGGGCCATAATATATGTTGGAAAAATATAAATAACAAACAGGTGCAATACTTTATGGCACACACAGCGTTAAACTATATATTGTTAAAGCAACACTTTATTTTATTTAATCTTTGGCTGGGGCCTATCAGCATGCCACATCTTCTCTTGGCAATATTGCCACACTCTTCCTTGAGTAAGTTCTCAAAATTCAATAAATGACATCTTATGTCTACAGCTCTTTTCAGGTTATCCAGATGATTATTTACCAGATGTAGTTCTGGGCTCTGACAAGGGGCATCCAACTTATTAATTTTCTTCCAATTTCTCAACTCTTTATATTAAAACACTAAATCCCTCCTTATCTTGAAAGCTGATTGTTTTTTTATTGGAATTGAATTTTTTTATCCACCTTGATAAAAAAGACGTGGTTCCAAGCTGATCAAAGCGACCCCGAGGCATAATGCTGCCACCAGTGTGTGTGGAACAAAGCCAGTCCTAGCCAGAAAGTCTTGCAGCTCCTTCAGTGTTGTTGTTGGTGTCTTTTCAGCCTACCTGACTAATTTCCTTTCCTCTGTGTATCTTTTAGCGAAACTACACAGAATATGTGGGATTTTAAAGGTGGGAAAAGTTTTGAAATTATTTATCATGATCTGACACTGTATATCAGGAAAGTCCAAATTGTGTACGTTTTATATCCAATGTACTTATTACATCAAACACACCACCTCTGGTCTTTCCATGCCACTTTCCTGACAGGCAATGTTATGTCATTTGCTGGCCAGACAGAGAAAGTTAAGCCCACATAATCTCCTTTCACATTTAACACACATTGTCTATCCACTTTGTAATTACACTGCTGTGAGAAGCTGATGTCCGGCTTTTCTGGTTTTCATGTGTGTGTGGTTATACAGCTGACAGAGAGATCAGGAGTGCATTATTCCTGACAGGATATGGGTGACTGGTTGGGGGAAAGGCTCTCAGCTACAAAGGTGCCCCGATGCAACTGAGAGAGTGAATGTGTGTGTGCTATTTTCTGTGCGAGTTGATGTCAAAGGGATAGAGAGGTTATTGTTAAATCACTGCCTCAGTTTTGTCAAACCCAGCCAACAGCAAAGGCAGAGGAGTACAAAGAGAAAGAAAAAAATGCATAGCTGCTCTGTTGCATGTGGATGGGGCCGTGAATCTATGTAAGCACAAGCACAGTAAAGATGACAAGCAAGTAGTGAGACGATGTTGTAGCAACTACTCTCTTGAAAAATAAGAATTTGGGTCAAGTTCAATCCATTTTGCTGTTTGATTCCATGTCAATCATTTTCAAAGGCTCTGAGGTAAGCCTATCTGTACTTTCAGCACCACGGAGAGCACCATGATGTGCTGCTGAGCAACACTAATGAGTGATGCTAAAGTGAGTAAATAAGGAAGAAAACAATAAAAGATGATGTCAGTGTCAGTGATCTGCTTTTTTGCTGTCAGTTTTACCTTCTAAAATCACACATTCCCATGACAAAAACCATGCAAAAGAAAACAAGGTATAGCTGCACTGCTCCAACAAAAGGAATGACAAATGGTGGGCCTGCAAACATCCCTTTATATAGACCTGCAGGGACAGGAGAATTGTGTTACAATGTTTAATATTTCTAAACCAGTTATTTCCACACATCAATTTGATTATTATTATTTATTATTTGATTATTATTATTATTCAATCATTATTATTTAAAATTTGATTTTGTATCTTTTGATCCCCACAGACTCACAGGCAGATCCCCACAGACAGATCACAATGAGTAAGTTTAGCAACCCTGTTTGGACACACATGTTTACAATGAATACTATTCCTTGTTTTTGATATTTTTGTGTTTGACCAGAGAATTCTATTTTTTTAAACAAAACCAAAGGTGGCACCATTCCTGTGAATACTTTGCACAACCTCTTTACCAGGGGTTTAAGGATCCAGAGAGAGAAATCTTTTACAACTCCTCTTTACACAATCTCTCTAGGTCTTTTACAGTCTTGGGTCATATCTCATGCTCTCCTCTCTTCGGCCCATGCCACAGATTTTTTAAAGGACTTTCAAAAGGTTTTTCGATTAAAGTGACCATGGAAGAAGGTTAATCATTAAGTGGTTAATAACATCTATTTCGGGGCTGTATGGTGGTGCAGTTAATAGCACTGTTGCCTTGCAGCAGGATGATCCTGGGTTTAAATCCCGACCTGGGGTCTTTCTGCATGGAGTTTGCAAGTTCTCCCTGTGAATGCATGGGTTCTCTCCAGATACTCTGACGTCCTCCAACAGTCCAACAACATGACTGTAAGGTTAATTGGTTTCTCTAAAATGTCCTAAAAGGTGTGAGTGTGTGCGTGCGTGGTTGTTTGTCCCCTGCGTCTCTATGTTGCCCTGCAATTGGCTGGCGACCTGTCCAGGATGTACCCTGCCTCTTGCCCAATTTACGGCTGGAGATGGGTACAAGGATAAGTGGGTATAGACAATGGGATAGATGGATAACTTGCTGTTTAGAATCATCATCCTATTGAAAAGGCCAATGTTGTGCTCTATCAAGGTTCCCATGGTCTTCACTGGAGATTCAGGCCCACAGCATTACAGATCCTCCATCGTACTTAACAGTGGACATGAGGTGCTTTTTCACACATTTACACTTTTCAGCAGCAGCTAAAAGTTTTTTCTTGGTCTCAGCTGACCAGACCACACCGTTCCAGATTGTGATAGTAGAGTTTACCAGATTTTATCTTTGTGCTGGCAGGACGGAAAAGACTATCCTAGCATGTCTCCAAAAGAACTAGTTGGCATGTAGATGGTTTCTAATGGTTTTCTACAGAGACATGATTACCCTAAGATGCCACTCTTTGCTGCAATTCTTTGACAGTGAGATTTGTGAATTCTTTTTACATCCCTTACCATCCTGTTCACTATGCATGGTGGCAAGATTACCCTAACCGTAATCCGCTATGTGAATACATTTCCTCAAATTTAAAGTTTTCTAAAACTTACAGTGAGAGATGTTAAGTTATTGCAATAAAAGATACATTTATTTTAAGGCCTTTAAACATCTGCACCAATGGAGCCAATAAATCTGGAAGGCTCTGTACCAAATTTTAGAGTAAAGGTCATAAAGAAAAAAAATTATGTTTTTTAAAGTGCATTTCTTTGCAAAACAAATATACTCATACCTTCAGGGGAAGTACATAAACTAATCTGATACAATATAATAATTGTCTGTCTAATTTAAAAACACTGAACACAACAACATGGTTAATTTTTTTTTTTTTTTGAGATACATCTAATCCCAGATGCTACCAAGGCCCTTCATTGCCCCAGGCTTCTTTCTTTTTGCCCCGCCTCCTGCAGATTATTAAACTGCAAGGAGCAGGCCTGATTCATTCAAGAACTGTATTCTGATTCTCTTCTCCAAGCCTGGATGCACTGGCTATAGTGAAGAAGATCAAAGCTATTCTTTGTGAAACATACAGAAACTTTTTTGTCAAGTGAACGACAAACCTAACTGCTTATGTGTTTCATGTTTTGGTGAATATTTTTACTTAAAGCTTGTAAAACATTTGGGAAAACATTCTTTGTGAAACATAGAACACCCCTGTTTTTGCTGTGGATGTGAAAATGTAGTATGAATATGTATGTTTTAGAGGCAAGGATATTGCCTATGGTGAACCTCTATGCATAATGCAGCTTTTTCTGTCTCATCTAGATTCATTCAGAAACACACACGCGCACACACAGACTGAAATTCACACCATCACCACAAAGTGCATAAAAAACAGGGCAATAAATCCCTCACTCTGCCTTTTCAACTCTTCTCGTTCAAGCACTAACAGACAGTCACTTAAAGGCAGTTCAGATTCTGTTTTTAGGAACTTATCTGAAAGTAGATTTTGGATGAAGCTACAGTTCTGCTAAGCAGTTCACATACACTAATCATATGGATGAATGTCAAATAAAAACAACAAACAATAGTTGGCTGCACAACTTTCAGTTTAGTGGAGATTTTCCTAATCCACACAGGTTAAACACATGCTCTAATATTTACATAAACCTTGAGGTTGAAACAATTCTTTGAATGATTTGATTAATGAAAAATCTTAGAGGCAAAAATCTCTGATTCAGTGTGTCACTTTTTTTATGTACCTGCATACTGTGCAGTGGCCATGTCTTTATCGTGGTCACATGTTTTGGGGGGACAGGTATTGACCTTACACAATATGAAGGATGTTGACATTATATGTAAAGGAGAAAGCAGAGATAGAGGGAAGAAAATCTGAGAGAAAAAAACAGAGAGTCAGAGGTTTTGGCCTGTATGACACAAAAATACAACGTCAACAACAACTGTGCAGATAGGTGCATTTCTGATTAAATGGAATAACCAATGGGCATGTTCAGTCTTTATTATTTGAGCCTCAGGCAGATTCAGCATCTTAAATAAAGAAACCAACTGAAGTACTTAAAAAAAAACTTTATACAGTACAATGGCCTGCAATAATGTGCCCCACAGAAGTAACAGTCTGGTGGCCCTGAGCATCTTTTCATACAGATTTTCTAAAATGAAGTCCCTCTTTTGATGTTTACACACTTATAAAAGGAATCAAAGTTGGGGAATTTCTACTTTTACAAGAAAGACAACAATTTAAAAACAAAGGCAAAACTTGTAGGTTAATCAAGGGGCATACTGTTGTATTCACACACCAAATACTGAGTTTTAGATTATTCTCATAATGCCTCCCCAGTTTCTTTAGGCCATTCTACCTCTTCAAACCAACTGCTATGTAGACAGAATAGGTATGTGAGGAGAAACAAAAGCCTTTAGCCTAATGCTACAGGTAACCTGGCAACTCATCTCAGAACAAGGGTATGTAAGACCAAAATGATGAGCATTTTTATTACAAAACATATCCTAGGTAGAGTTTCTGATATTTAAATTGTAAATTAATATTTTAACTGTACATCAAAAAAGGGGTGGATGGGGGCACAGCTGTTCAATGAAAGTAGTTTGAAATAAGACAGAGCACTCATTTTTTGTATTCATCGAAAAAGTAGTGCCATAGTTCTCTTGTTGACATAACTGATAGTTAATTTAATCAGGTATGTTTTAAGGCATAGACTCTATTTTTAAACACAGTCCACACATTTTTAATAAACCTGAGGTTGGAGGCCACTCTAGAACCACAATGTTAGCTCACTTTATCCATTCCAAAGATGGTTTTATGTCTTTATTTTGGTCATTTTAATGTTGCAAAACTCAGCTGTGTCCAAGTTTCAACAATCCGAGCCACACTGTAACTTCCAATGACAAGAAAATGGCAAGAATCTTCAGAAAAGGGGTGGCACAGCAGTGGAGCACAGCGGTGGCGCGCAGCTCTGGACCATGTACAAAGAGGCTTTGGCCCTTGACGCAGCTATCCCCTGGTTCATGTCCTGGCGTTCTGTGCCTTCACCCAATTTCCTGTCTGCCTACTTTCGAAGAAAAACGACAATGAGGACTCAAGGTGAGGCTTCCAAGCCTAAGAACACTGTTCCAACTATCAAGCAAGGTAGTAGCAGCATCATGCTGGGGTTCTGTTTCACTGCCAGTGGTACTGACGAATTTCACCACTCCTTGGAAAAATGAAGGAGGAGCACTACTCCCAGATTTTTTTTTCTTTCTGTAATTATGTGCGGCTAATTCTTATTTTTAAAATTCAGTGTAGCTGAAGGGTATCCAATTCCTATCCTGGAGAGCTACTGTCCTGCAACTTTTAGATGCAACCCTTTCCAGCACACCTGAATCAAATGAATTGCTCATTACCAGGCCTCTGCAGAACCTCATGACATGGTGAGGAGGTAATTCAGTCATTTGATTCATGTGTGTTGGAGCAGGAATGAGTCTAAAAGTTGCAGGACAGTTTCTCTCCAGGACTAGAGTTGGAGACCCTGTGTAGCTGAACACTGGAACAAATAGATAAGCAAAGATATAAGCAACCTTCTGACTGGTGCTGTATACAGTTAAAAACCTAACACATGCAGTTCAATAAGCCCTTTTCAATCATGCTGCAGCATGAACTTCCACATAAAAGGCACGAGAAAGATATAATAATACACATTATTAAATACCGATTTCGGATTGGTATGTGCATAAAAGTTGGATGGCAACGTTAATCTCTGGTTTTATTAGCAAGCAAAAGAGGAAGAAGAAAAAGAAATGACTGTTTCGCCTCAGAGCAAAAGAGAGAAAAATGGGTGGACTGATGCTTGTTTTTGTTTTATTTTTGTTGTTTCAGTCAGACTGTCTGTGCATGCGTAAAAAGAGAGCGCACTGGTGCAACCGGACTCCACTGCTGCCCAGATCTATAAAACCTGTTGAGTGCATACAAAATTGTATTAGACTCCGTGACATTCGCAAATAAGACTCCTGTGCTAAACCACATAACTTCTGTACTTGTGTTGTTTTTTGTTGTTTTTTTTTTTTTTCAATGAGCGTCAAAGCTGTTTTTGTGCAAAAAAGAGGAGCTCAACACAACATTGTCCCTCTGGTTTTTGTGCGTATATACGTTCGGGGTTTAGGTCATTTAAAAATCTGCTAAGTCCATTTTGTCGACATATTTCTCGCTTTGATAAGAAGTGCATTTGCCTGAATGCTTTGCCTTAGAAGCATTACTTCACGCCAAGTGGCCAAGGAAGCGAGCGCGTTTCAAAACAAAATGTCCCGACAGAATGTAAGACCGAGTGACTTTTGTCTCACGTTGGTGCTGCATTCGTCTGCCAAACACTCCACAATGAAAAAACAAAAACAGCTGGCCTGATCACAACGACGACAGCAACTTAACTTGAAAATTATGTTTAGAGATCATTCTGTGGTGTTGAAGCATAGATATGAGTCAAATCTGACTTTGAAGGAGATTACGCGGAGAAGATAAGAGTTATTAATACAGTGTGAAGCATTTTCATAAAAGACTGGATGGAGGAGCTTTCATTTTAACTGTACACGACTTTGATTAGGTCGTACTTACTTATTGCATGCAATAGAAGTGTCACAAACTCCTATAAGTTATCCAAATCCTATCAAATTTGCCAAACTGCACAGCTCCCCCAAATAAACGACACAGTTTTATTTCTATCATCTGCAGACCTGAATTTCTAAGCTAGAACCAGTGTCTGCAAATCCGTGGTGAGGGCGGGTGTAGTCTGACTCATACAGCAGTTACTGGGCTGGCATTGGCGCTACCAGAAGGGGGATAGCAGTGGCGGCTATGACCACCTCAATAAATGTGCTAAAAATGTCCTTATGTGTTTGTTTATTTACTCATTCATATGTCTGTTTGTTGTATCTTTCTTCATGTGCCAACGTGTCTATCTATCTATCTATCTATCTATCTATCTATCTATCTATCTATCTATCTATCTATCTATCTATCTATCTATCTAGTAATTTTGGTGCGCACAATTCCCCTATCCATTTTCTAAAAAAGTGGAAAAAACTAATATTTTTTTTCCAAATTCAACAAACAAGAGTACAATCCGTTCAGAGTAACAACCAGGTGCGCCTCCAGAAAGTTCTTACAGCGGTTGCCAGATGGGGGCCACTGATAATCATAACAAATATATCTACAGTTAAAAATAAATGCTACATCTCGTTGAAGCTTGTCATCTGTCCTATTAATTTTTCATTTATGGAATACAAGTTTCGGGGTGTCTGTTCTTAAGGGCACAATATATGTATAGGGGTAAATATCAGCCCCATGCACACACTATCTCCACACCCTCTCCCTCCATTTTATTGGCGCCACTGTTCATGAGGTCGATCACAAGAAAATGTGCCCCATAGAGAGAGAAGATAAACTGACTACTGATCTTTCAGGATACGTGAAGTTTTAAAATTCAAGTCATGCTTCACTCTTTTTTAAAAGGCGTGTATTTTTTTATTTGTTTGTTTTTTAAGTGTTTTTTTTTTTCCTTTTATACTGCAACAATGTGATGATATTAAAAACACAATAAATTCAGTTTAGGGAAGGCGGTCGAAAACAAGGTGGTGCAGATTACCACATGGGGTTTTCTTTTAATATTTGTGCAGTTAGTGGTTGGTGCTTTTAAAATAACACACTTAAGCGACGACCCTGTTCCTGCAAATGATTCTACAATAGATTGATTGCAATAATTATTTAAACCCTCTTCCGTTTGGCCATGCCCAGATCCGGCCTGTCAGGCCCGGGAGAAGATTCCCATTCATCCCTAAACTTATTTCCATAATATGACAAGCAGCCTTCCAAATCATGACAAAGACGAATAAGTGTTTCCCTCCTCCCTTCTCATACCTACATCTATCCATTTATCCACCCAGTCCTCTCCTCTCTGCAGACATGGGTGTAGATTAACTGATATGCAGCCAAACTAAAGATACAAACGAGCATCAGTGCAGGCAGAAAATGAAAATACAGATTAAAATGTTTAAGCAAATATCCAGTTCTGATATAGAAAACACAAGACGCAAACAGATAGTGTTAGTGTGCCAAACTGGGTGGCGCGGCAGTGCCAGAAAAATACGCAGTACTAATGCATATGGATGTATGATAATAGACCTTCGCATTTTGCCGTTAAAATGACCAATATTCCAAATGAATTGATATTCAAAACAAAAAAGCAATCAGACTTTTGATCCGTGCAAAACGAGGGATCGATGTCTCTGACAAAGCAACGGAAAATTTGAAGTTTGTTTTCCACTGCGTTATCTACATCTCTCCCATCTCAAGCACTCTTTCCGCTCCAGTGGCCGCTTGCAGCCCCCAACCCTCCAACCTTCACCACACATACACACACACTCATTCACATGGAGACCTACACGCACCCCCCCCACCCCCCCACCCCCACCCCCCACCACCACCACCACCACACACACACACACACACACATGCACACACACAGACACGATAGATTTCGTTCAGGGACAGGGGAATGTACAGTGCATATAATCGAAATAGACCCCGTAATCCAATTACATACAACAAAAACAGCCCAGAAGTCCCCCACCGCAGGTGCACCCTGGCAGAGGGCACTGCCAAGGCCAGCGGCTACAAACAGCCAATACTCACGTCATAATAAACAAACACTATTTCATATAACTGAACATAAAAATGCCTCATTATACTTGAGTATTTTGATTCAGAGTCATGTGTGAAGGCAGCAAATTAAAATTAAGATTCTTCTGATTTTCTTTTTTTTAAATATGTTTTTTTACTAAATCATTCACAAAAAATAAAGTGTTTTAGTTTTAAAAGGGCAAAAAACGAATAATTATCTCGCATCTGCAGTATTCAGAGCAAGGCCAATCAGTAGAATGTGGTGGCACAGAAAATGGTGGATGAATAATTAGAGCAGGGATGATAACTGAGTCACTCCGACATTTTAGCAGGAGAAAACCAACTACAACTGCATCTTTCTCGCATTTTAAAACATTAAACTGGAAAACATTGCCTAGAAATTTCTCTTATCTCATAAAGATCTACTGACCCTTGATCCTCTGCAGGCGCAGCAATTAACCAACTACCCAAATCGCCAAAATCATCCATTTTGACACCCATTTCTAAGAATCAAAAACACATAGAGAGGAAAAATGTGCTTTAACCCTAGAACTCCATACCTTGCCTTCCAAATCTCTCGACACACACTCAAACACACTCACAAACTTGCTCATTAGGATCTTGTTTGGACAGAAAAAGTCCGAAAAGCTTTAAACTTCTCTGTCCACTCGGACTTTTCTGAGCAAACAGCACCACAGCTGCGGCCAGCATCAGCGCTCTTTATCAGAGCAGATTCCTATCAGCGTCTCCTCCTATTCAACAGCCTCCATATTCACGGCACATCCACATATTCATCATGCAAAAAATGCTAATGCCGCTTCCTTTCTTACTGGGTGCAATAAAGATTGGGCTCAACTTTAGGTATTTATGTTTTTTCTGCACAACAAAAATGAAAGTGCATGCAGATTCTATGTTCATAGTAAGCCATTTGTGTTGTTTTTTTTCTCCTAATAAGATTAATCACCATGAGGGCATGCAGACGTTATTTCAAGCAGCAGTTTATGGCTGATCAAAGGAGGAATGTCCTCAAAAATAAAAGGAAAAAGTTACTAACCTTCTTGCAGTAATTTAGACTTTGAATCGAGATCTATAACTCTCATTTGGAACGATGTTTAATTTTTAAATCCAGCAAAATCCATCAACCAGCCAACTTCAACATCTTTTTAGAGAGGAGATAACATGCAGGTAAGGCAAATACTCGAATCTGCAGCTTACCTTCTTGCAAAGAATACAGCAGGAGTAAAGTTACAAGCCACATGCCATTAATAGCAGTTTTATTTCACAGGAATGTTGTGCAGCCCCCCCCCAAAATAGCGCACGGCGCCACGTTCGACCAGGCGAGGCTCCCGTGCACAGGACTGGATCTTTTCGCTGATGCTCCCCGGCGGTCTTCTCCAGCCCTGGTCCCAACACTCTCCGGCGCCGAAAAAGTGAAGAGCCGAGGAAAGAACCGCCTCTGCTCCCCGTTCTCTCCTCCCCTTACCGGGACAGGCTGCTGTTGTCTCCACCCCCGCTCTCCAAATGATGCGCCGTATATTGGAGAGATAAACCGATAAAGCGCCAGTGTGGCGATATATTTGCGAAAACAAACCCGCTGGTGCCAACTCTTTTACGCACAAGACGATGAGTTCATCCTGGAAACTGGTGGGAATCCAAGTGCAAACTTTTTAAAAATTAATGTCTTGCATGGAAGTTTAAGATGGTTATAGCTGACGTTCTCAATCTTAAAATATGATACAGCCAGCCACCAGAAACGGAGTCTGGCAGTTAATATAAAAAGGACAATATAATATCAAAGTTGGTGACAGGGATGAAAACAAAGCGCAGATCGACGCTGCAGAGTCCCCTAAATTCCTTCAAGTGGAGAGGCGGAATACGCTCAGCCACGTAGCTACACACGTGTCCTTTACACAGAATGATAATTATGATCTTAACATGAAGAAAACAGTAATCTAGAATCCAACGAATTAAAAAATGAGAAAAGAACCAATGACTTTACTGGGGTGGACAAGTTCTCTACAGAGATGTAAATTCAGGGCCTGCCCAAGATTGTATGAGGGACAAAGCAGAAGGTAATTTGGGGGGCCACTTCAGGCTAAGATCATTACAGTTATTACAGATTTATGCGATTTTGGGAGGAAGGGCAAAGTTTGATGCTTTGTTTTTTTTTAAGCATCCACATAGAAAATGGCAAATCTCCTTTCAAACAGTTATGGTGTGCATCTCAACTTTTTGCCCCTTTGGTCATTTGGTACCTGATGACAAAGTACATGTCATACCCTATATGCATCAAAGTGCTCCCGCTTTGGGGACATTTCTAAAAACAGATAATTCAAAGATTTTGCAATGTTCTCTCATGGTCTACTGTAAAATAATGTTGGTATATGAGTCCAATAAATATATACCTGCAAGAGGTTGCCTTTCTTAGCTGTGGATTGATCAGGAGTCAAAATATCATATTTCATAAGGAAATGCAAGGGTATTTATATAGCACCTATCATCCACAGGACAGTCAAAAGTGCTATACATTACACCAAATGAAAAGATTAAAGTATTTCCTAAAACATAACGCTTAAGTATATGAGTATTGCATTAAAAACAAATGCTCCAAACAGTTCGTCAGTCAGATTCTTTCATCAAAAGCTGTTGTAAACAAATGGTTTTCAGTCCTGATTTAAAGCAACGAACAGTTTCTTCACATCTCATGTTTTCTGGAAGTTTGTTCCAGGGTTGAGGAGCATTGCAACTAAATGCTGCCTCCCCTTATTCCCCCTTCTGGTCCTGACAAAATGCACTGAGCAGGTCTCTGAGCAGCTGAGTGATCCACATGGGTTTCACTTGATAAATTCAAATATATAGTGTTTTATTGAACAATAGCAGAGTTTTAAAATGTATTATTTGACAAACAGGGAACTAGTAAAGTGATTTAAGAATGTGTGTGATATGATAATTTTTCCTTGTGTTGGTTAGAACTCTGGCAACAGTGTGGTGGATGACCTGCAGCTGTGTAATTTTTTACAGAGGCCAGTAAAAACACCTTTGCAGTAATCTAACCAACTCAACATAAATGCATGCACCAGTTTTTCTGTGTCATGTTTTGACAGGAAACCATTTATTCTGGTTCTTACGATTACAGTAAACTGTTCATACATACATGAAAAACAAAGTTAAAACCAAATAGATTGCATTCAGCTTTAAATGTCCGGTGTGAAAAAAGACAAGTATTTTGCAAGTTCTGCATCAGGGGCAAATTTGAGTGTATTCATAATGCAGCCCATTGAAACCTGTCAAAGCCATCAAAACCAACATTAACTTCTTCAGCAAGTTGAGCCACAGTAGTTTTTCTGTTGTTGTTTAAATTGGAACCCAAATATGAAGGAAATAGGTTAAGAACGGACCCCATAAGGGACTGTCCACAGATTACATAAAGGCCTCATGTTATTGCCTTTACAGGTGTGATGCAGGACAACTCTGGGTGAAAAGTTGATCCATATGATTTCTATATGTGTTACTTAATTCCAAACAATTTTCTTATTACTCTTTTGAGATGCTGCTAAGACCCACACAGGTTGCTCAATTTGACTTGCCCTATTTAGCAAACCAAGTGGGTCTGGCTAAATACAGGAATCCCATTTTGGAATCCCGTTTTGAGCCCAAGGCCACTTAATACCCATTCAGCCTGAGCAAAACCCTTATGAGACATGTTGCAATAGACATGGATCAGCATGGGTACCTTGACTGGTCTTTTGCTATGCAGCCCCAAGAGCAGGAAATTTCAAGAAGGAGTGTTTCATGACACGGTTCTGTCAGAACCAGCATGAACGTTTTTATTAATTTGAGCTAAAGATTTCTGCTTTTGGATTAGAACATATGGGAGAGCTTTGGCTTTCCATATGCATCCATGTACATTGGCTGCCTATGATCCTGCCACTGGTTGGCCACCATTCCTTCCTTTGACCACTTTTACTAATTTCTGACCCAGTGCAGACCAGGACGTTTAGCAGGTAAAGCAGGTAAAGGACTAATTTTCTCCTAGGTGAACAACTTTATTCCCTAGTAATGAACCAAAATCATTTACCAAACCCACTGACTTTACCAATATTTTACAGCATTTAACCATCTTGCCATTTTTATTTTATCATGACGAAGAGGTCTATTGAAGACTGATCAGGTCAACTGATGGTTAAAAATGGCTGCATGTGAAAAATAGCATTTGGGATAAAGAAATGACCCAGCGTAAAGCGATATATTGAGAGTGCTAACCAAAAGGCATTTCTTGTTATTTAGAGGAGCTGAGGCAAGCTGTGGAGATTTTTCACTCCCACTGAGGAGTCGCTGTAGTGTGCCAGGGAAGGAAGCAGATTCTGCCTCCACTCTTTATTATGTAACAGGTGGAAACCCATAAACCCACGCGATCTGTCTCTCTTTTTCTTTCTGACACACACAGAGCCAAAAAACAGAAATACACAAACACCATGCAATAAAAGTGACATATAGAGGCAGAGTGTGAGCACTTATGTAGATAAATATCTTTTTGAGTATCAGCAGGGCCAAGCATGGGGTGGTATGATATTCTGATGGTATAATAATATTGATAAAAAAATGGTTTTGTGGAATTTATGTAAATATTTAAAACAGAAATTTATAACCTGGTCAAAATGCTTGTATTTATTTGGAGTGTGATACACTGACTAAAGCAAAAATATAGCAAATGAAAACCATGTCAAATTTACAACCAGTTCTTTAGAAACTTTAAGCTTTATCACTTGTTTTTTTTTTTTTTGTATATTTTGCAATAACACATGAAAATCACAGTCTTTTTAGCAATAAATCTGTCACTGTGCATGTTCAGAGTCCACAATCACAAAAGCTGCTTAAGAAATAAAACATACATATTATTAAATAGACAACTAGCACATAGGTTACTATAAGTACTACAGGTATACCTTAAAACAACACAGAGTTCCGTCAATAATATTTTAGAACAAATTACTATTTCTTAAATAATGCTTTCATGGAAGCAACGATGGCCAAATATTTTAAACACTAAAAGTAACAAAGGATACAATACAATTGTTTGCAATCCTTGTCAATCATAATATATTGTTATCTTGATAAATCACAGTATAACAATATATAACAATTTCAGTATAACTGAAAATGAAACAATATGATAATCCCAGGGAAATATTGTGCAAAAGATAATAACTTTTTGTCATGTTGCTCTTTACAGAGTAACACATGTATAACAAGCTCATATGACCTGGCTAATGTCAGGCTACCTGCTCAAGTAACAAATGTGCAGTCAGACACAGTACTTTTACCTTGTGAACTGTAGTACTAAAATAGTATTACCATAAGATGAGTGAAGGCTGGCACTCCATTAGCCTTTCCCGGGTGGAAATTTTTCTACATACCTGCATTAGCCTTTTCTTGTACGCAAGGTAAAAGTGTTATTTTCATTCAGCTGAGTGGCAGTGAGTAGCAGGTGGAGGAGGGGGAGTGCTGGGATTCTCTAAGCTTCAAACAATAAGAGAAAATTCCAGTACACTACAGCACTTTTTGTGGAATTTTATTTGGAGGACTTTAAAGTGTAGGAACAGTTTAAAGGAAAATTTTAGTTCCTTTAAAATCCTAACTTTTTAAAAACTTTGAATATGTTGATATCAGTATCCTGCCTTGTCAAGCCACAACCTTTTGTCCAGGTTTAAAAGTGTCATCTGACAATTGCTTAGAAATCTCACCACTTTTTTTTCTGTGCATCTTGTATTCTGCTTACCCACTGGTCTTCCACCTGCCTTAGTGACAAACAGGCCATCAAACAGGACCCCACACATAAAAGCTCTTCATACAGAAGCATCAGCCATCTGCCTTGTATGATAACACACAAGGTCTGTTTCCTAAAAGCAATGTTGAAAGATGGTGATGTGAGTTGGTCTGACAACACCAAGCAGGTTATACTATATGTCAGCTAATGATCATCATGGAGAGTGACAGGTTAAGCTCGGCCAGTCAGCCAGCCAGGCTGGTCAGAGAAAAAGCAAACAGCTCCCAGACAGCTCTGGAGACTAAGATTGAGGACAGCGGTCCAGGACAGGTAACGCTCGATTCATCTTCAGCTCTTTCCATATGACTCTGCTCCATTATTGCCTATACGCAGGTGAGGATGATATACATGATATGTAATAGGAAAAGTGAAAGGAAAATAGTTTGTTCACTGAAAAACAGAAGGGCTAGATGATAGACAAATTGCAAGTGTAAGGTAATTTGGGTGATAGTGCTTTGACAACCAGACACCCCTCAGACACTGGCTACATGCTAGGATCATATTTGCATGAATGTATCCAGTATTAATGCCTTGCCTAAAGCCCAGAGAAACCTCTGCAAGGTTAAAATTAGGAGAAGAGTGTGAATGGGTTTGCTGCTCAGCTCTGCGCAAGGTCACAGAGATCAGAATGAGAACGAAGAGAAGTGCATGCATGGGAATGATAGAGGACGGTTTTGATTGGTGGAGCAAACTGCATCACTTGATTGGTCAAATGGTGTAGTTGTGATTCCTTAATATAAGATCATTTTAGGGAGAACACACTTTAGAAATACACAAAACAAAGCACAATTTGTTATAGACTTTTGTGTTACTCTGAGTTTCTTAGCAGGGCAGCCTTCTGGCCGCTGCATGCTGTTTTGAATGAACAAGCCTCTGCATTAGGCTTAAATGAATCATACATGTCCACGCAGCAGCACATTAACAGGAAGCTACCAGCCTATCCTGCGTTTGCCTTCAACTAAGCATGCGTGATAGTTGTAGCAGAAAGTGTCTCAGCACATCTGAGAATGCGTATGTATGATGGCGAAGAACAGGACGAATATCTCTGGCTGCTCTCGTCAGGGTTTCATTTGCTCGAATCTGGTTGTGTTTGCACATGTGTGACAGTGCATGCACATAAGACATCAAGGGGTGTTAATTTATTCAAATGAGCTGAAGAGGATAGCGATGAGATGGGGTGAGGGGCAGTGGAGGTGTATTTTCTGGATATGGGGGGGGCATCTTCAGCCAGAATTAATGTGTTCATATTTTCTCTTTCTGTTATTTGTTTTTTTCACCCCAATTTGAAAATGACACCATCTGCATGCTCTGAGAGAAGCAAAGGGTGGGAAAGATAAAGGGAATAAACTGATTTTGAGTGAGGAGATTCAGAAGCAAACATAGCACCTTCCGACACAAACATCATGCCAAGATGACAGCCATACTTCCAAGATGGCTGCCGCTGGAGGCGTCCTCTGTGGGACTACCTGGAGACTGGCTGCTCTAACTCCAGATCAGGTGACACCTCAACACAGTTTTTGGCTTTAAGTTTCACCCTTAATAACATAAAGTAAAATCTGCACTGCTGAGTAAAGAATTGGTCAAATTATAGTAATTTGAATATGTTAAAGACCTTAGATACGCACCTTATACATAGATATTGATCTGGTGACACCCAGTGGCCACAGTTAAAGATGTTATCAATAATATTATTACAGTATATACTGCTGCAGATTTCTGTTTGTTTTACTTTTTTATGATATATCTGGAGAGATGCTTTTCTGAATGTTTGAGAGTAAAAATAATATGTCTCCAAATCTACAGGCTGAGAGAACTTTGTTGGCAGACTGGTAAAACCTAAAACTAAATTGACGTTTTATTACAGTTGCATATTCTCACACCAACAATTTTAGAGAACTCCAATCTTTATTTTTTTTATTTTAAGAAATAATCATTTTTAAGAAAATTTCCACTGTCAAAATTATTGCTGCTAACATACACCTTTTACCAAAAGGGCAACTATTTGTCGTCTCAAAAAACATTTCACAAGGTTGGAGCTGACAAAGAGAGGGATCTCTGACCATTTCTCCTCCCCAGTCTCTCTAGATCATCCAGACTCCTGAGTCATCCCTTGTAGTCTTCTGTTTGGTTCATTCCACTGGTTTTTAGAGGGTTTTGGTCTTGGTTCTGATATAAACATAGAGTAAGGTTGATTTTGTGTCTATTTAAGCAAGAAATGTTTTGGGGGTTTTTTCAAATGTTTTGGATCATCTTCTGACAGACCCAGTAATGACCATAAAGTTCAAAATGCTATAAACTTTAGGAAGGTCTCAGTATCTTAGCAAGACTCACAAAAGCGCCATGGATTCTCCACCATATCTAACAGTGAACTTGAGTGAACATGTATTTTTTCACATACTCATATGTTGCACACTTTTTTTCTGGCATTACTTCCAAACAACCAGTTGGTATACAGCAACTAATGGTTGTCATGGAGACTTGGTTTCCTCAAAAGGCCACTTTTTGCCCCAGTTGTCTAACAGCTTATTTAGAGAATTATATTTTACCTCCATTACCAACTTGCTCACTGTGAGTGGCAGCAACATAAGTATGGGTCCATACTTATGCCAAATAAAACTGGGCCTCTGTGTCACATCATATTTACTAACCAAAGAAACACAAATATATTACCAGTTAGTAAAATTGTCGTCATACAAACATTTCAAACTCAATACCAACACTAAGGAAAATAATCAACACTCGATACCACCACAACCTTTTCTAAAAGCATAGGTTCTTTCAGAAAAGATTAGAGATACAAAATCAATTATATTATGACGGTATTTTCATTGCAGGAAATAAAATTATCAAGCAGCACCCATTTAGAAAAATAGAACTGTTGCTCTCCTGTGTAGGAAAACAGTGGACAAAATGTCACTAGAAAGAGTCATTAATATCCTTTATGGAAGTATGCACCTTGAATTTAGTTGTGTAAATAATTGGTAAAGCAGATATTTCTATGATGTAAAACTAGACCTGGGTCAAACTATTTTTTACAGTGGTATTATACCACAGTACAATACAATAGAACGTAACACAAACCCTGATCTCACAGATGTTATCGGTGTTGACTTGAAAAACTTAATTGTACTAAATGATGTGATTTATATGTCTACCAAATGTATCTAGAAACCAGAATGTACAGCTACAATCAAAATTTGAGCACCCTTGGTGAAGTCATAAAATAAATTAATATTTTATTGCAATAGCATAATCTTACACAGATTTAATTTGTCATTTGGGTTTTTGTAATTTACCGTTACTTTTCACAAGTAATCCATTACTATTTTGCTTTGGTGTAGCTAACTACAATGTGACAGAGAGGCCCAAGTCTCTCAGCCACTCTTCAAAATGCAAATGACAAGAGATGACAAGAGACATCCTTCTCAAGAAAGGTGTATTAATCTTTATAAGTCAGGAAACAGCTATAAGATAATGTAATTAAAATTTGTTCATTGTCATTTTAAAATGTATTTTATCTTTCTCAAGTGAAACGTTAAAAACAGTAAATATATGCAGAGAGGATCTAACAAATATGAAGACAAAGACAAAAGACAAAATACATGAAAAAACTTGATAATGATTAGTATGTTAAAATACCTAATTGCATAAGTGGCAGATTGTCTTCATATTCTACTTTAAGGACATATTGTACATCTAAAGGTCAGTTCTTAGAGTTCGGTTTTATTACAGATCTTGGATAGAAACTGTTGTTTTCAATATGGTTTTTAAGGACCTAAGAGGCCTCTCTGAGGGCAGAAATGTATAGAGATTGTGGCCTGGGTGTTATAGGTTTCTCACAATATAGCTACTCACCTAAACTTGAATAAACTACAGTCACAGCAATAATTAAAACATTTAAAACAACTGGAATGATGACAAACAAGACTGGGCAAAGACCCTAGTTTTCCATGGTATCTGCATAACAGCCAGGACAAGTGTTTTATGTCCCACCCTCACACATGTAAATGTGTGGATTTTGCAAAACCTACTGGGACTTTTAGTGGAACCGTGTGCTTTGGTCAGATTAGCTTTTCAGCAGCAAACAATCTAGGTGGGTTAAATGTACAGCAAAAGATGATTTTGTGGAAAGCCCCTCATATCCACTGTTAAGAATAGAGGAGAATCTGCAATGTTGTGGGCCTGTTACTCTTCCAAAAACCCTGGCAACCTTGTTAGGGTGTGTGGCATCATAAACTTAAAAAAAACAGGACATTTTAAATAAAAATCTTGAGGATAACCTGTGGGGTGAGCTGAAGAAAAGAGAGCATAAGAGAGGACCCAGGACTCTAGACCAGGGTTTCTTAATCCTGTTCCTCAGGGCCCACTGCCTTGCATGTTTTAGGTGTTTCCCTGCTATTGCACACCTACCTTGAATGAATGAGTGATTAACAGGCTGATGCAGAACTAAATGGTATGCTGAGGAGATCATGAAATCATTTGAATCAGGTGTGCTGTAACAGAGATACATCTAAAACATGCAGTGAGGCCTGAGGACCAAGGTGAAGAAACACTGCTCTAGATGATTGTGCAAAGAGTAATGGTCAAAGATCTGTATCTTTGTAGGCTCCAACCTTGTGAAGACTCATAGAAGAAACTAAGTTCTGTCCTATTGGTAAAATGTGGTTTTACAATATATTAACAGACCACTGGATAAATTCACTCAAATCAAAAGTTGGGTTTTGATCAATTTTTGCGGAAGGGATACTGCAAGAAAATATTTATTTGGGGACTTTTTATACAACCTGGGGTACCAAAAATTGGGAAGGGTGCTACAAATCTACTTCAGTGCAAAAAGACCCATAAAACAGCGCACTGATGCATGTTTAGCTGTGTTTATTATGATTAAAAATATTGTCTAACTGCTGAACCATATTTGACTGTAGGTGGGCAGGCACATCCTTTCAAACAAACCAAAAGGGCCATTCTGTCCATAGCTGGCTAAATTTGGAAGAAAAAAGAAGCATGAAGAGCAGTTAACAAATCAGAAGGCTTCATTGTTAGGTTAGAAATGAAAACTCATAAACTGTCCACTGTGTTCCCTGCACTACTTGGTGACCAGACGTCCTTGTTTTTTGATTGCTTTCACTCAGACTAAATTGTTTATCATCCCTGACTGAGCTTTTGCAGCTATATTTAAAACCTCACCTATATTTTTAGGTGTGCCTTTTACCAATTTCACTTGTTTCTTCAGCTTCAGCTTCAGCTGTAGTGCCTACAACCTATTTTAGCATAGGCTCTAAAACAAAAGACCTGTGCAGGGTTAAGAAAACAGCATAGCTTGTCTTAAAATAGACCTTCTAACTTTGTTCATTTTATACATGGTAAAATCTGTTTGCAGAGAAAAATAAGCAGGGTCTTGGTTACTTGCTTACTCTTGATATTTACTCATTTGAGAATGCAGCACGCAGCTAAATACCCCAATCAAAATACAGAAAAAAGGCAGCTTCTACTCTTACTTTTTTAAAAGATGTACTTGCTTTGGAGAAAAATCCCCAAAATTATATTAGACGTCGTTGTTAAGCGTAACCTTGACAAACTGAAGTTTTTTTCAGCATAAAGCAGCTTGTTTTACTTTTGGATTATATTGGTGAGTGTTAATGTTTGGAAATGTTTCAGGATGTATCTAACTTTCAGGCAAAATACAGATGGAAAATTATCCAACTTTACTGCCACTCTCAACAAGATGACGTTAAAAGAAAGATTGTTCAAAGCAGCTTCTCTCATTTTTTTCTTAAAATGAGTAGCAGTATCATATGTTATTTAATGGATTTCTTAGCATTAACCAGGAGCTCAGTCTTAATTAGTTTTTTAGTTGTTATAAAGTGGGAAGGACACTGTTTGTTGTATCTTTTAGCCTTATTTCCTTTGAATTAAAGCACACAACATCCTTACACACATTCATAGTTGTATGAAATCAATAGTGAATGAAGTTGAGCAGGAATTCAAAGTAACTGTAGCAATCAGATCATTTAAAGAGTCGTACAAATACGGGTCTAACAAACTCAGTGAAACTATTGACACATATTTTTGGCTTTTTGCTCTGTTACATCATATTAAGTCAACAACAAATGATTACATAAAAAAGAAAGAGACACCCAAGACAGAAGAAGGTGAAAGGTGTGATAAAGCATTTGGACTTACCTGAGGAAATGTGTTCATTTGAAGCACTTTGTAGGACCAAATCACTCCAATATCTTATGCTGAGATCTAACCTATAAAATGCAAATAAGCTCAATAATAATAATAATTTAGCAAAGGTACTGCCAAACAAACAAAAAAAAAACAATAAAACAACATCTTGTTAAAATTATACAAATTATTTGTCAGCAAATGATTTACTATTTAAAGCGACCACAGCCACACTAGTACAGACCAAATACTATTTCTTATAATAGTAAAGCAGTGTGCAAGGAAGCAAAATTTTTAAGACAAGTTGCCTGCATTTTGTCAGAGAGGACTCGTGTAGTTCTGTGCTTAACCTGTTTACCTTCATAATTCATAGACGATGTATAAACTGAAAGCAAAAGAATGAATATCCCATGACATATTTCACATTTTGTCACATTGCAAACACAGACATGTGTATTTATAATTCAAAATATGCATTTAGTGTATTTTATGGGGTTTTATGTGACCAAAACATATTGAATAATTCTAAAGTGGCAGGTAATACACATGGTTTTTAAATTCAAGTCTAACAAGTGTGGTGTGCAATTATAGTCTGCTGCCTTCACTCTGTTAGAGGATGCAAAACACCTGAGCCTAGGAAAAATGGAGGTGCTGAGATGAAAATGTTAACAAGTTGAGGGGGTGTGAATACTTTTACAAGGCACCGCTCTTCACTTTGTATCTTAAAGTTTTAATAAGAATACTCAGTAAAGAAGTGTTAAACGTCTACGGTTGCTTGTTTCTGCCAGTTATTGGCTGAGGCTGTGTTGTTTTCTGGGCAGGGCTTTGAACAGTCCTATAAATGCTCGTGGGAACACTATCTGATCTGCTCTCTCACACCTGTCCAACATAATTTGCAACAGTATGTGTTTCTGTTGCTCACCAAACTTCCTCCTGCTGCAATGATGTTATCAGGTGGCTTCTAATGCTTACCTCAACTGAAACCCTTATGGAAAGCAGCTGAACAAAGCCCTGGGGAGGCTGCTGGTATGGGAGGAAAAACTGCCTACTTCATTACACAGCAGCAACTTTTACAACTTCATTTTTATTGAAGTCCAGAGGCTGGGTGGGAACAAAGAAGAGTGACAGACAGAGATGGATGGAGAACTGAGGGTCCTTGGGACTCACTCGTTTGACAGCACCTGTCACTGTCTATTATGACTTATTTATTCTAGCTTTATTAATCAGGTGTGGTTTTCTGTTGGTATGATTTATATGCTGTGTCAGCTATGAAGCCGTGATTAAACAAAGGCAGATACCGCGGATCAGTGGATTTTGATATAAGGGCAAAGTGCTCAGTTCAGTTTACATTTAGTGACTAAAGACAATAGAAGATCACTTTTCTCATTGAAATTATGAAATATGACACATCTTCATCCATCTGCCTATTCGTAGAATTATTGCCTGTGTTTATGTTGTTTGCACAAACATTTATCTGTCTGTCAGATGTTGTTGTTAATCTAATTTTCCACTAACTTGTTATATCCCGCAGTACTTTCTGCGTCCTCAGATGGAAGCTTTCAGTTCGGCCTTAGTTTTCTGGTCGATCATGTGGTGTTTGTGCTTGTCCAACAGCCCCATCTTGTGTTTTTTCTTACTGACATGCTCAGAAGCCAAACATCCAATAGATAATTTTTGTTCAGCCCAAAATATTATTTTTTTATAAATGAATAAATAAATATTTCAGTGAGTGATTAATAAAGAATACAAATACATCGCTGATCATTGTTTTATGTTGTTGATACTTTTTTAGTACCAACGTTTTTGTATTACTGTATGTATAGTCAATGTGTTTGTGGATCTGCCTTGTCAGCTAATTAAATCTAAAAAGCACAATGAACTGTTCAGACAATGTCTGTTAAAGAGCCTTGTGAAAGTAGCTATACCCCTTTTCATATATTTTATGTTAAAACAAATAATTTCAATGGATTTCATAGGGAATTTCATGTATTAGGTGAACACAAAGTTATGTGTCATAGTGAAGTATAAGGAAAATGATATATGATTTTCAAAGTTTTTACAATGAGCAGTCTGAAAAGTGTGACATGCATTTGTATTCTGGTCTGGACCGAAAATCTTTTGGAGTATGTCTTTACTAGCTTTAAACATCTTGAAACTGTACTTTTTAGCTCAGACAGAGGTGGAGAGCAATTTCAGGTTTGCCACAGATTTTTAATTTTAACTTAGGTCTGGTATGTGTTTATTTCATTGTAACACAAATGCTTTGAACTAAACTATTCCATAGCCTTGTAGCCCTGGTTGTATGTTTAGGGTCATTGTGCTCCCCCAGCCTCAGGCTTTATTCCAGGAATGCTCTGTATTCAGTTTAATGAATCCATCCACTAACTTTGACTGGTTTCTATATCCCAGTTGAAGAAAAGCATCTCCACAGCATAATCCTGCCTCACCTTGTTCACCAGGGTGATGGTATTTTCAGGGTGATATGCAGTGTTGGTTTTCCACACAGGATGTTTTGCCTGTAAACCGAAAAAATTATTTTTGTTTCTAACCTGACTATAGCCACTGTTTGCTCTAACCCCAGCATTGGCTTGTGGTAAACTTCTTTTTCTAAACTTGCTTTTTTCAACAAAGGCTTTTCTTTTAGTATTTTTCTATAAAAGTCTAGATTTGTGATGTGCACAATAAATACAACTCTTGACAACATATTATCTCACCTGAGTTGAGTTTCTCTGCAGCTCCTTCAGAGTTGGCTTGGGCCTCCTGGCTGCTCTTTGAGTTTTGTTCTTCAGTCATATTCTTTCTCTTTTCAGATGACGGGTTGAACAGTGCTACTTGAGTTGTTCAAAAAGTAGTTTATTGTTTTATAACCCTTTATACTTGAAAAGTCTCCACAGCTTTATGCCTGACCTGCCTGCAGTGTTTCATGGTCTTCATGAAGCAGTTTGTTCTCTAACAAACCTCCGAGACCCTCTGTCAGAGTCTGCAGTTCTGCTTCTCCTGCAAACCATCTTCCACCACTAGCTTAAGCTCTGTGTCTTGAGGGTGCGACAGGTGTTTCTCATCCTGATGATCATTGAAAGGAGTATAAGAGGACGGATTGCCAGCACTTCTTTGCCTGAGTGTTTTGCCTACCGCGGTACCACTACCTGGCCTAGTTCTTGTCTTTGAAGAATTTTTGAATTTTGTTACTCTTAGATTGAAGGAAGTCTAACTTACCTTTTTGTCTCGCTTTTCCTACAGCGGCTTCAAACCCAGTCAATGCTTCTGTCTGGTGACAGATCACTTCCAAACCTTAGAGGAACCCGGATCAAGCTTCAGCTGGCAGTCCGCCTCTCTCGGTACTCTTGTCCACGCTTGCACACTGTCCACCCTCCAACGAATCCACTTCGCTCGAACCACGGAAGCTCCAGGTGGCCCCTCAGAGAAGCCTCCATGTTCTCCAGACTCATCGGCCCTCTCCCAGGGGGATCTAGCCCTCCCTGCAGACTGTAAGCTTTCTGAATCAGACTTTTAGCTGGCGTACGCCTGGTACTTACCTGACCTGTTTTCCCTCCCCTGCAGTCCTCCGGTTCCCGTCAGAAGGGTCGCCTTGTCAGTTATTGTTGCTGTTCTACTAGAAATAAACTTCCTAACCGTTCATTTGTTCTCTGAGTGTTCTCTGCATGTGGGTCAAGTCGGCCGTTAAAACGATGACAGAACACTCAGGCCAGCTGGACCCAGCAGAGGCACTTCAGAGAACAGTGTCCGAGCATAGCCATCAGATCCATTCCCATGGTATGACCCTTAAATCCCTCCTTGAGCAACAGCAGCAGACGAATCAGCAGTTGGGACAAATGGCGGCACTTCTACAACAGAGGTTAGGCAATGAGACCACCCAACCCTCAAGAGGCGCTGCAGAGCCTCCCGTTTCTCACCAACTTCCGCATAGTCGAGAGGTTACCTCCCCCAATCCCGAGAAGTTCTCGGGAGAGGTCGGGAGTTGTTGTGGTTTTCTATTGCAATGCAGGCTAGTGTTTAATCGCTCCCAACAGAGTTTTCCCCACGCAGATGGCAAGGTATCTTATATAATCGGTTTATTGACCGGCAAGGCGCTACGCTGGGCCGAGGCAAGATTTAGTAATCCCAACCAGTTTGGATGCACATATGAGGAATTCAAGAATTTAGACTCACTTTCGATCTAGATTCGGACCCCTCTAGCGTGGCTTGCCGCCTACGGGCGCTAAGACAACGAAATTGGCCTTAAAATGATTTCACTATCGAGTTCCATACTTTAGCTGTGGCTTCTGGCTGGAATTCTAGCGCTTTGAAGTCAGTGTATTTTCAGTGCCTAGATGAGGTCGTAAAGGATGAGTTGTCACTATTAGACGAGCCAGAGGGTCTAGATGAGTACATCACCTGGCGATCAGGCTGGATACACGTATGAGGGAGAGAAGGTGAATTTGTGCTGAGCAAGCAACTACCCGACGTCAGTTCGCTTCCTCGCCCCAGCCCCTGCCACAGACCAGGTCTTCCCCTAGTCCAGGCGAGTCTGAGCCCATGCAGCTGGGAAGAGCTCGACTTTTGCCCGATGAAAGACAGCGGCGTAGAGAGTCGAACCGCTGTTTTTACTGTGGAGAATCCGATCATTTTATTTCTGCTTGTCCAGTTCGGCCAAAAGGGGAGGTCCGTCGGCTGTGAAGGGGCAGCCGGTGGACCCGATTACCGACTCCAAAGCCCCGCGACTAGTTTGTCAGCCACCAATCCGCCAGCGTGCTATTGGTCTTACGGCCCTTATTGATTCAGGTTGTGAGCTTAATTTATTTGCTCCAGCTTTAGTGGAACAAGGACAGATCAAGACGGAGCCACTGACCACCCCACGTCAGGTTTTGGCGTTGGATGACCGGTCCCTCCGCCAAATAACCCACAGAACAGAGCCACTACAGTTAGTATTATCCGGTAATCACAGAGAACGGATTTCTTTCTTTATTTTCCCTATGTCTCAGAATCCAATGGTCTTGGGGTTCCCGTGGCTGCGGACCCACAACCCACACTTAGATTGGGCCGAGCTTAGAATGGAGGCCTAGTCCACACAGTGCTTGCTCACCTGTCTGCGGCCTGCCGTCTCCCCTAGGTCCCCTGTTCAGGAGGAAATGGAGGCCGAGCCGTCAGATCTTCACCTCGTTCCCCCAGAATATCATGATCTTAGAGCTGTTTTTTTTAAGTCACGAGCCCTGTCTTTACCAGCCCACCGCCCTTATGACTGCGCAATTGACCTGCTACCCGGAGCTCTGTTGCCATCCAGCCGATTATATAAGATCTCACAACCTGAGAGGCTGGCAATGGAGAAATATGTGTCCGAGTCACTAGCTGCCGGTATAATCCGGCCTTTATCGTCACCACTCGGGGCTGGGTTCTTTTTTGTGGGTAAGAAGGACAGGTCCCTTCGGCCTTGCATAGATTACAGGGGGTTAAACGCAATAACAGTAAAAAACAAATATCCATTTCCACTTCTCTCCTCAGCGTTCGAAACAGTCCACGGGGCTACTGTTTTCAGTAAATTAGATCTCCAAAATGCTTATCATTTAGTCCGGATCTACCAGGGAGATGAGTGGAAGACAGCATTCAAGACGCCACTTGGACATTTTGAATACTTAGTCATGCCTTTTGGATTATGTAATACTCCAGAAGTTTTTCAGACTCTTGTTAACGACATTTTGAGAGATTTTCTGAACTTGTTTGTGTTCGTCTATCTAGATGACATTTTAATTGACTCCAGAACTCCTACTGAACATCATCGCCATGTCCGCTTGGTGCTGCAGCGGCTGCTGGAGAACCAGCTTTATATTAAGGCTGAGAAGTGTGAGTTCAACCGGCCATCGGTCAGTTTCCTCGGCTTTAGAGAAGGTCAGGGCAGTGGAGGACTGGCCCATCCCGCACTCCCGGAAGCAGCTACAGCGGTTTTTGGGCTTTCCCAATTTTTACCGCAAATTCATCCGCAACTACAGCCAGATGGCCAGCCCTCTCACAGCTCTGATCTCAACCAAGACCACTTTCACCTGGAGCCCGGAGGCCGAGGCAGCCGTTCACCAGACTGAAGAGGAGTTTCTCCCAAGCTCCAGTACTCATACACCCTGACGCCAGTAAACAGTTTACCTTAGAGGTGGACCCCTCAGACTCCGGAGTGGGGGCTGTGCTGTCTCAACGCCAGGACCTGGATGGAAGACTCCATCCATGTGCCTTCTTCTCCCGCCGACTGTCACCTGCAGAGAGGAATTACGACGTCGGCGACCAAGAGCTCCTCGCCATCAAGCTGGCTTTGGAGGAGTGGCGGCACTGGCTGGAGGGCGCAGAACATCCCATGCTGGTATGGTCAGACCACAAAAATTTGTCTTACATTCAATCTGCTAAGCCCTTAAATCCCCGCCAGTCACGCTGGTCGTTGTTATTTTCAAGATTTAACCTGTCCATCTCTTTTAGACGCGGCTCCAGAAACATTAAGCCTGATGTGTTGTCCCGTCAGTTTGCCCCAGATGACTCGGAGAGACTAGCAGCCTCCATCCTGCCACCTAGCTGTACTGTGGGTTCCGTGACCTGGGAGATCGAGGACAGTGTGCGGCAGGGCCTCCTTACTGACCCGGGGCCTGGTACCGGACCAGCCAACCGCACCTACGTGCCATCTACAGTACGATCCCGGCTCATTAACTGGTTTCACTCTTCGAAGTTCTGCATCCACCCTGGCGTCAGTCGAACCATCACCACGGTCACCAGGAGGTTCTGGTGGCCCACGCTTCATAAGGACATCAGTCAGATTCTTTCTCTTTTCAGATGACAGGTTGAACAGTGCTACTTGAGTTGTTCAAAAAGTAGTTGTCCACCCTCCAACGAATCCACTTCGCTCGGACCACGGAAGCTCCAGGTGGCCCCTCAGAGAAGCCTCCATGTTCTCCAGACTCATCGGCCCTCTCCCTGGCGGATCTAGCCCTCCCTGCAGACTGTAAGCTTTCTGAATCAGAAACTGTTAGCTGGCGTACGCCTGGTACTTACCTGACCTGTTTTCCCTCCCCTGCAGTCCTCCGGTTCCTGTCAGAAGGCTCGCCATGTCAGTTATTGTTGCTGTTCTACTAGAAATAAACTTCCTAACCGTTCATTTGTTCTCTGAGTGTTCTCTGCATGTGGTCCAAGTTGGCCGTTAAAACGATGACACCTTCATAGAACAGTTGAGTTCATGATTAAATTAAATGACAGACAAGTTCACTAATTAGGTGATTTCTGAAGACAGTTGGTCGGAATGGGTTTTACTTAGGGGCATGACTGTACTGACACAGCACTGCCATTTGCCTGCTGGCAATTTTTATATATTAAAATTATTATTTACATTTTGTCTAATTGCAAGATATAAATAAATTCAAATTAAATGAAACTAAAACTTGTTCTGTTTATATTTTTATTGTGCTTTGCTCTCCTTTAGGGCTAGAAAAGACTTTTTAAATTAAAATGTAAAATCTATGTTCCTCAAATGTAGCAGTCACATTGCAAAGCTAAGAAATACACACCCACATGACAAACACAACAGGTAGACCTTTGTATAGTTTCACCATGCAACAGACTTTTAAAGAGTAATACTTTGCTACACTGGGATTCTCTGTAAAGAGAAAAAGATCAAATATATAAAACAGCAGAGGTAAAAAAAGACAACCACAATGACTAGAATAATAAAAAAACAAAATGTTAAGAACAGCTAACACTGGTTCGAAGGCCAGGGAATAAAAGTGTGTTTTTAAACGAGACTTAAAACAGTGAGCAAGGGTGCCAGCCCGATACATAGTGGTAAATCATTCCACTGATTTGGGCCTGCAACAGAAGAGGCTCTATCACTTCTGAGCTTGTATCGTATTGTTTGGATCTTCTCTTTTGGTCAGACAGGCCGTCTAGGCTGCGCAGTTCAACATGCGCAGCTCAACAGGCGTTGCAGCTCCAACGTCACCCGGGATTATAAAACCCACGGAAACCAAACTTTACCGATGGAAGACACCGTTTCCAAGGAAATGAGTTTTCCTCCTTGTTGATTCAGTCGACTTCAACGCTTCCTCATATTTTTCCCGTACTGAACGGATGAGAAGTTTACCGTTTTTGAGCTGCTCACCGACACGTGTCACTCTGACCCCCCAAACACACACTTTTTCTTCAGACCTGACCCACCCTCAAACCTGTGAACAGAAGAAATTAACGTCAAAGCAATTTCTTTCAATTTTATATATTAAATTGTATAGGTGTATTTAGAGGTCTGGGCAGGGTGAGGCATAGTTGGTGATCTAGAGTCACCAGTAGTTAATCCAAGGTATCAACTTGTTGCATGCGATACTGATTGAAGTGTTTTATGCTGAGCTGTTTTTGATTTGCTGTGCAAGTGTGCTAAATCATGGAGCGCGGATGCGATCAGCAAGGTGCGTGTGTTTTTGTCCAGGCTGATCCCAAATCAGCCAGGAGTTAGAAGTTGGACTTTTAAAAGTTTTCCATTCAAAGCAGCTGCGGCCTGGGCCTCGTGGCCTGACCACTCCTTTGTCCCAGTTTTATTACTGGAGTTTTTCCACTGAGTTCCTCCCTCGAGATTTGGGGCAACAGCTGCTAGTGGCCAAAGGGCGCAGCCCCACCGTTCTACCAGCTGATCACCAAAAATCGAGACATCAGCAAACCAGGCGGGCTTTATTTCCAAGTTAACCTAAATTGCAAATTTTGTCCGCAAAACTGCTGGTTTGATCTTCATAGACACTCAATGTGCATATATATTAAATATATGTTCACATATATTTAAAGTGTTGTGTTTATTTCGTGTGAATAGTGAATTATCTGCCAAAATAAGATCAAAGTTCCCCCACCATACAGTGGGGCAGCTGATTAAACAGTGACATTTAGTGTGGTTTTGGTTAATAATTATCAATTATTAGTGATAATTAACTAATTGTAATTATTAAGTGCTTTGAGCCCATAATCACAACACCAGAGGACATCTCTGATTTCTATTAGTAAGCAATGATTTTTGTTTAAGAAAACTATTTTCCTGAATTATGATTTTTAATTATAATTTTTGATAAATATTCATTAATCAATATTCATAATCCTTATAGTGTGCATGGAATCGATAAAGGGATCTGGTCTGCTGACCTCAGAGAGTACTGAGGGTAAAATGGCTGCAGCAGATCAGAGAGATAAGAAGGGGCAGAACTGTTAAGATATTTAAACATCCAAAAGGATTTTAAAACGTATTCAGAAAAGATCATATGTGCTCCCTTTTGCCTGTACAAGTTAAGAATTGGGCTGCTGCATTTTAAACTAGTTGCAAACGTGCAATGGAGGTCTGACTGATTCCATAAAGAAGCACATTACAGTAGTCAAGCATGGATTTTATGAAACATGTATTACTGTCTCAAGGTTTCTTGTAGACAGTATAGGCTTCAGATGCCCCAACTGAAAAAGCATGATTTGACAATTGTATTTACATGACTATTTAACTTAATGGAAGGGTCCATTTTCACTCCCAGATTAGTGACATTTGTTTCTCAAATTAGGCCAGGGAGGAAAGGTTGATTCACAGGTTCCTCTTTGTGCCACTGGATGGAAACAGCATGACTGAAGTCTTCTTAGTAAAATGTAACCAAACTTACCATAAATGAAACCTAATATGGGGAAAGACCAAATAGAGAGACCAGGATTGCATCTCTAAAGGAATTAAAGGATGTTTTCTTTATTGCATTTGGTATATACTGTAGGTTGTCCTTTGACTGTGAGATTTCGGTAGCTAATAATTCCGCTTCTTCTTCTTCTTCCAGTTCTTCTTCATGTTCTTCTTAATATTATTATTACTGTTTTATGTGGTTGTGGTTCAAAGAATCACTGATTACAAGCACACAATACACTCTGGTTAAACATACTTTATTAATATAAAATCTTTATATTTTACACACTTAACAAATGACAGTAGCACAATATTGCATCGCCCTTTGTTTTTTCACTGGCTTTGTTCCTTGGTTCAGTAATCATCTTCTGGAACAGGTTTAGGCTGTGGATAATAAAATATGATACTTTTAATTAAATCAGCATTAAATGTGATATTTCATTCATAAACACATAATCATGTAATAGCTTTTGTGACTAAAACTTTAGCTTTTAACTCAATCCAACAATCTAACAGTGGTTGTTTATATCAAGCCATCAAACATGAGTATGAGACAACTGAAACAGCCTAAATAATATGTTTCTCTATTTTGGAGATCATCCTAAAATAACCTCTGCTCGGTGTTTTATACTGCTTCAGTGGGGCAACCACTGATTAAAAATGTGTTTCCATTATGACCAGCAGATGTCCCTATAGATCCATGTGAAATTTGGACAGGGGAAACTTACCTTGGGTTTGCCACAACTTCTGATCTTGTTGCCTAGAGAAAAAAAGGGTGAAATATTTTTTTTTTATGTTCCAAAATCAAAATATCTGTTTATAAGGTTCCTTCACTGACAGAAACAAAGGAAACTCAGTACCCAAGCCCCATAAACACAATGCTAATGTTTTCTCATTGCTTTTTATTAATTACTTTTTTTGAAACCAGGAAGCCTTTGCAGCAAAACAGTGAGCTAAGAAAGGAATCCAGAATCAAACCCTCAGATATCACTGATAACACTGTTCTCTTCCTCATTATATCTATTTTAATGCACAACCATGCAAACCCAGAACACATACATAATTTTGAGAATAACTTACCAACCAACAGAACAAAGGAAAGGACCACAATAACCCCGGCGAAGATCAGTCCTCCAACACGCAGCTTTTCGTAGTCTGTAAGTTCACAAAAAAACACATCACTAAATCATCACAGTTACTCACATGTTACTCTAACCTTAATTTCTATTTTTCTCCCTTTTAACTTCAATGTTCTATCTTTCTTTTTCCTTCAATTGTACTTATATTTCATGCTTTTTAACTCTTACTGGCAATGTATGCATCACACTGTTAAGTAGACTCTTAGGTGAACAACTACTCACCATATACAAAGTCTGCATCCCAGTCAGTCTGTGCATCTGAGGAGAGACAGATAAAGAAAACAGGCAGAAAACGTATAAAATTAAAAGTCTGGGTTTAACAACATTAAGATGCTGAGGTAAACTTAAACAAGTGTTCATTCTTTAAAAAAAAAA
>JAHHUM010000584.1:915661-999217 GCA_036173005.1 Crenichthys baileyi | reverse complement strand
TGGATAAAGTAGCAGATTAACTATCCATGACACATAAATCCACAAAAGAGAAAGAAGACAAGCAGAAGGAGAAACCAGGAAAACAACCACAAACATAGCAAATAACACAAAACAAAAACAACAATACTGACCCCGTGATTCACAGTGCAGATGATGGGAAGATGTTTAGAGCTAAATACAAGACAATCCTGGAAGAAAACCTGTTAGAGACTGCAAAAGATTTGAGACTGAGAAAATGTTTACCTTCCAGCAGGACACCACCTAAACAGTCAGAGATACAACAGAATGGTTTAGATCAAAACATATTCACGTTAGAACGGCCCAGTCAAAGTCCAGGCGTAAATGCAACTGGGAATATGTGGCAATACTCAGAAGAGAATGTTTCATTTTACTGCTGCTCAATTTAATGATTGAATTGACCCGTAAGTCTTTCCTCTCATCCACACATTAAAGTGTATAAGGCAGTTTTGTTAGCAGACTCCCGGAGAAAGCTAGGAATTTCATCAAGGTGACATTGCCAAAAGCAAAACAAGCAAACCAAAAGAAATATCTATTTTTATTTCAGCTCTGGAGAAAATTCCATTGTGACAGTGGATGGTGACCAAGGCACTCTTCTCTGTCGAAAACGTGGCAGTTTCATTATTTAAATCACAGAAATGCGTAGGCAAAGTAAAAGGGCAGGGCAAGGGGATGTTGACTGAAAGTTACCAAAAAGCTCATAAAATAAAAAACAGCAAGAAAAGCATTCTTCTCCACACCTCCTGTCTTACATTCCCACTTCACAAGTGCCAAATGTGGCTATTATAGGCCCTATATATTACATATAAAGCCATGAAATTGGAGACAACTTGATTAGAGCCAGGAAGCTCCTTTTTGTGGGCTTATTATCAGATTATAGCATGTTATTTCATTAATGTGTGTGAAGAAAGTTAAAATAGGGAGGTTGAAGTCACTTTCTAAAAGCCTTTGATAGATAATTTTTCCTTATATTGTTTGTGCTCTGACTTTAAAGGATAAGTGATGCATATATACTTAAAACAATGGCCACCAAAGAAACCACCTTTATAGTTGAATAATACAAGCAAATACAATCTAGACTACGTTGGTTGTCAAAGTCACTGTGTGTTTTTTCTGTTTTCAGTATGCTACCAGCTTTGTAGTTGATGACTTTTATGTATTAAAACAAATATTTATGACATGAAACACATTCCTGTTTTCTCAAGTGCATTAGTGTTGATTTTATTTATCATTTATGGAGTTTAATGAAACATAACAGCTCAGTATGAAACCCTGCAGCCATGTAAAATTACAGTACATATTTAAAACCACTGCAGTTGTTCAAAGATGGATCTTGTACTTTCAAGTACGGATACAGGAGATGGGAAAGTGTACACACCCCTGTTAAAATACCAGATGTCTGTGATGTCAAAGAACAAACCCCCAATAAACCGTCTTAAAACCTTTTACAACTTTAATTTGATATAAATACTTTTGCATTTAACTTAATAAATAAATATGTGAAATGTAAATGGTAAAAAAGAGTTGTTATAACCTATTTGTCCAACTACACACACCCTTAAACTAACACTTGCAAAGATTTTTAACGTTCAGTAGAAGTCTAGCAGCATGCCCCATTTTAACGTAATATTGCACATTCTACCATGCAAAACTTATCCAAATAACTCAGTTTGTGAAGACATCTGTTGTCCTTAAGCCTCTTCATGTGAGCCCACCAATTTAGTTCTGTTTGAAGACCAATCTAAAAACTGTAATTTTAAGCTGGTGAACCCATTGGTGGCAAAAGTCTTTTGTAGATTTGGATGTATGCTTAGACTCACTTTGATGCTAAAAAATAAAATTCCTTTTCATTTTCATCTTTCTAGCAGATACCTTTCGGTCAAAACTCACTTGTATTTTAAACTGCTCATATTTCTATCCACCTTTACCAAAACCCAAGTTCAATTTGAGGAAAGGTAACTTCGCAGCATGATGCTGCCATCATTACATTTCACTGTTGGCATGGCAACTTTTGTTAAAGCCCAGCTTATTTTTTTTCTTTTTTTTTTTTGCCAAACTTAACTTGTAAAAATGTGGCCAAAAATGTCCAGGTTGGTTTCTTTGGATCACACATTTTTAGGAGATTTTAGCCAGACCTGAATGTCTTCTTCACAACAGCTGATTCTGCCTTGTAACCCTATATTACAGTCATATAGAAATTTCTGCAGCTACCTTAGTGTTGCTGAAGCCTCTTGAAAGCCTCACTGAAAATGTACCGCTAAGTGTTTTGATGTGTTTTGTGAAAAATCCAGTTATTGTATTGTCACTCTTGTACCATATTTTCTCAAGGTAAGAAGAGAGCATTTACACTGCTGGTTTGGTCCAGGGATTGGTAAAAGTGAGACAATTCACACCTTCAATTGGTGGGTTTGCTTTTTGCACAGAAGATTTTTAGATCGGACCAAGCAACGTCCTGCAGTTGCAATGGATTGTTTTGGAGGTAGTATTGCACTAATCGAGAAGAAAAAAAGCACAAAGATCAAAGCCTGTCTACTGTTTGCACTGTACCAAGTGTACTAATTGGTATCAGGAGATCCAAGCACAACGAATGTTAAATTAAAACAACAGGTGCTTCAGGAAGATGTTATCTCGTTGATGATGTCAACACTTAATAACTGGTCCTTTTAAAAAAACAAATATCAAATCTTGACTGAGTACTGCCAATGCCACTATCATAAGCCTGCATCAGTTTGGTTTAATTTAACCAAGATCAATGTCATCCTAAAAATTTTGCATTTTGAGTTTAAAACCTTTAAAACATAAGAAGAAAAGAAAGTAAGAATGTTTCTACTTTATTTCAAGAATGGGATGTTACCGAGATACTGTATCTTACAAGGTTAGCCAGCTAACATTAGCAACTAGCCAGGCTGAAGGATTTATATGGCTAAGCTAATACCTGAAAACATTGATGTAGCTTTACTACGTCAATCTGGTTTAACCTTCTAGCAGTGGATTTGTGGTGTAGCCGAAGAATTCCGAGGTGCTCCTCTTTGTCCAATGTAGTACCACAAGCCAAACCCTCAGCATGATGTTACAATCATTGGGATTGACAGTCGGTCCAGAGAGCTTAGGTTTCAAAACCTCCCCCAAATAACCTTGTTGTCTTTGTGGCCAAATATCCCAAACATCCCCTTAGCTGACCATCAGCAAATTCTCCAGGAGGCCTTCATCTTAGAGGCGCAGCTTTCATTAATGCTTGAAGATGCTTTTTTTGCAACAATCTTTGTTGGTCTCCACCTTTTCAGTCAATGGTGAGGTAAACTTGCTTCACTGTGGACAGTGACATTGGTGATCCAGTCTAGGTTGTTTCTTAACAATTGGACCATTTCTTTTCATTTGGAGGGCAAATCCTTGACACACTTCTGGCTGTTTAAACAGAAAAATGGTGTTGAAATGAATAAATTGGGCTTACATCAAACTTTTGAAATGGCCCTGACCTCAATGCCATGAACAATTTGTGGACATTGCTTAAATGAAAGGTTTGCTAATATTTAAATGAACTCTGTTAATTCTGCCAAGCAGAGAGATAGCAGTCAAATATCCAGCAAGAATTATGCCAAAAGCTTGCTGATGGCTTCATAAAAAGAGCATAAAAGAGTGGATGAATGCAAATATTGTAAGTAGCCTCTGCATAGGGAAACAGAGAAAAGTGAGGGACTAAAAGAATTAAGATTATGCTGAAAAAAAGGTTTATGCAGAGTTTTTAATGAGACGGGGAGCTCAGTGTTTACTTACAGAACAGAAAGTGGTGTGCTTTGTTTGTTTGTGGTGTGCTAGTTTGTAAAACAATGGATCGGAGTTGTTCTTAGCAACTAAAACATGATTTCAAATGATCAGACTGAACATACCTAAAATATGTAACATTTCTCATTGTTGACATTTGTTTTCAACAAAAGATAATTACTTAGTTTCTTTGAATTATATTTCCTACATGACCTCGATTTCTACATGATGCAAATGAAATAGAATTTATTACTCCATAAGCGTTACTGTATGTTAAAATGAGTTTTAATTTTGTTCAAGTTTTTGACGACATTTTTTTTACCCAAATAAAGCCATGTCAACTAAATACAGCAATTTTTGGTATTTTTGGTGCTGCTGAATCCAAATTCTGATTGCACTTTCTAAATTCACTACCTCTAAAACTTGATTTCTATTTCTAATTTTTGTTTTCCCCTCACTGGAGTTTAAATTCCTTCACAATTCTATATATTTTTTTACTTGGTAAAGATTTTTTTCCATGTACTGTAAGTCTATGAATTTTCATGTATGGGATGTAAAAAATTTATAATTTGCTTAGAATAGAAAAGATGATCAGGATGTTGCTGCTGATTTCTGCCATACGCCCAAAAACAACAAAAAAATATATTTTGCATATAGGGGACGGGACAAAAATACATTAAAAAGTAAATAAGAAGAGAGACTGTTAAAACCAACATTTTGGGATCCAAACATTAAAAAATCTATGACTATTTGTTATATATGGTGACACTAAAGTTAATAATGACATTCAGAAAAAGAAATTCCTAATATACCTAATACCTAGTATTTCTATTGTAACATTTAAATGTGTCCAAGCAAACAGTCTGGTGCACAAAATGAAGAAACCCCGAGGGTCCGTCAGTCAGTTGTTTTCTACCGCTTATTCCATAGTGGGCTATCCCCAGCAGTCTATGGGCGGGAGGCAGGGTACACCCTGGACAGGTCGCCAGTCCATCGCAGGGCAACACACAAACAACCATGCACACACTCATTCACACACCTAAGGGCAATTTAGAGAGAGAGAAACCAATTTACCTAACAGGCATGTCTTTGTACTGTGGAAAGCCGGAGTACCCGGTGAGAACCCACGCATGCACGGGGAGAACATGCAAACTCCCTGCAGAAAGACCCCCGGCACGGAGTCGAACCCAGGACCTTCTTGCTGCAAGGCAACAATGCTACCCACTGCTCCACCGTGCATAAACCCCAAGGGTTATGTTGTAAATAGAGAGTACAATATAAAGTCGGTATGTCGGGTCAGGTTGGTGCTGAAGATAAAAAAAACGTTTTATTTACAACTTTTTCTATTATTTTTATACTTGGAAATATTATGTTCAGCCAATAATCTGGCCATTGGCAACTGTCACAGTTGCTTCTGTGGGCTTTTGGGACAGATGATTACTCACCCCTGCTTTAAACTTTCATTTGTGGATTAGAGAAAATCTGGATGAAATTCAAACTTTCACATCCAGTGCTTGTTCTAAAATTCAACCAAGTTTTATCTTGTCTAACCATTCCACACTGGGAAAATCAAATCAAATGTGTCATTAAAAGCATAAAGTTAATATAATACATCCCAAATGAGGAGTGTATCTAAACCTCTTACTGCTGTATAATAAGTCTTCTTACTTAGAGGTTGGGGTGGCAGTGGAGGATTGTCAAGGATCTGAAAGAATGTAAATGGGTCACATTTGAAGGAGAGTTATTGGGTTCTATTAACACTGCTTTTGAAAATGTCTTTATATCTATGCCTTAATTTACACGGTATATAGGGTGGTCAGCAGGTCACTGCCTCTACTGTGGGTGGAAATGAAACACACGGCCTTGGTTTCCCCAGCCTCTCTACCCTGAAATAAAAGTCCTTTCTGATGATATGATCACATTTGTAACAGCGAGGAATACCAGCAGTAAGTAGATAATACATCCATCTCACATCCTTCTTATCCAAGCTATAAAAATTCTACATTAATTTAGCCAACAGCCCATTACGGCCAGCCTTCACATGTAAAGGTTTTGAGGGGCTGTGAAGAGGGTAAAGCCTGTAAATGAACGTCAAGTGTGTGAGCATTAGAAAAGGTGAGCCAGCTACTGGGAAAGGTTACCGGTTTTCCAATATCGATGAGAGGGCCCTGTCCATTTGTGCGATATTGAGTTTTCACTGTCAGGCCCATTTGCGTCCCGTTCCTCTGCACATTTTATCTGATTTACAAGGCTGCGCATGTGCTGTGGCATCTATTCATCTGTGTTTAACATCTCCGGGGCCACAGGTTCATCTGCCTCCCCGTGTTCCCGCTAGAGCTTATTAACCGTCGTCTCTTACAGGAGCAGCCCTAGTTAATTACATAAATGGATGCGAACACGCCAAAATGTGGAACATCGTGGTTTTATCTCCTACGGTTCACATAAATCTGATTTGACAACTCTTAAGCAGGAGCTCCTAACCATGATTGCACGGCTCCTTCAGGGTATGTCCTCGGGCTAGCCATGTTTCTCAAACACTGTAATATCTACTATAGATAAAATAAATATCCAGAAAGTGATTATGGATTGCACGTTTCCCTCAAGGCACTTCAGTATTAAAAATATTGTTACTGGCCTGTTTTTGAGGCACTAGTTTGTTGCTTATGCATACAAAGAACAAGTATTCTTGTTGCATTGTGTTTCTTTCCTGTTTCCTTGTCAACACAGGAAACAGGAAAATGTTTGAAGTTTACCTCCAGAGTTGATCTGACAAAAACTCAGAAACTTAACTCAGTTTAAAATGTGAATCATATATATATATTATATAAAGTGGTTCTCAAAAGTGTATACACCCTGTTGAAATGTCAGCCTATTGTTTAGCCTTTTTCTTTTCCTGTAAAATGTGTGATCCTGCACAATCCAAGTGAAAAACAAATTTATCACAGGTCTGTTTTATTAAGCAAAATTAAGAACGCTGAACCTGTTGGTTGTTTTAGTCCAATTGATCCACTCAGTCTTCCTGTCCAGTATTTTGTCCTGAGTGGCTGTATCTCAATCACATGCTTTACATGCAAATAAACCTGTAACCATATCGAAGACTGGACTGTCAGCTAAGCAATCAGCAGGTCTGCTGACGTTTCTGTATCACTGCAGATACTTTCAATCAATCAAACTATGCTATTCTGACATTTACTGTTCTTCTTTTGTATTGTTTAGGATTTTTTCATTTTCTTATTTGTCTTTTGAATCTCTGTTTATTCCTTTTGCTACACTCTTAACATTTAAATTCAAATTCAGATTCATTAACATGGCTGAAGTTCATCTAAGATACAGACTACAGCTACCGACTCTTTTAAGCTCCCCTGTGTAGTTTAACTGAAGTGAAATAGAAGAGTAAACAGAATATAGAATGTGCAAATTTTCAAAATTCAGCATCAGCAGAGAAGAGATTTTAACTCATAAGCTTTCAGCAAAAACACTGACAGTTGGTCTTTCACATCTTTGATATTGTAAAACATTATGCTGTGTAGAAGGGACATATTTTACAAATTAAGATTTTGCACTTGGCTCAAGTAATTTTATGGTATATGGAGAATATGACAACTGAAGAACATGGTAACCACACTGGGTTATCCATCCATTTATCCATCCATCCATGGTCTGTGCCCACTAGTCCTTGCAGGGTCGCGGGGAGGCTGATACCTATCTCCAGGAGTCGTCACCCATACAGCATTTTGCTTTCAGCTGCCCTCCAGGTGACTTGCTGTTTTAGGGAGCGTCACATAAGGGTGGTCCTCCAATGTGTTCCAGGATGGATTGCATTCTGACTGCCAAAGTAACCCGGACACAAGTGTCCCAGACCACCTTTGTAGGTGGTCTGAAGAAAACAATCCTCAGTGCATCTTGAATGCACTTACACTTGTATTCAGGAAAGGATGACTCAGGGCTCATGTAAGTTCCTGGTGTGAACAGCTGAAGATTGGGTGAAACAATGTATCAACTCTTTTTTAAAAGCCACTTGATGAAACTTTTTAGAGAAATACAGATGGCCAGATTTATATGAGCGGCTTCTTGTTAACTCACCTCTCATAAACCAAGCCGTATTCATTTTTTTTTTTACCGTGGTTACATCTTTTCATGATTATAGTTAAAAAGGAAACTGAAATCTCATCTACAATTTATTCAGCTGTATATTATCACCTCAAAACTTTCAATTACACTTTATTACCAGTTATTCTAGTTCTAATCCTCATTTCAGTCAGTTAACTGTTAGAAAATATAACAGATTAGGACTCCTGGTCAAACCAAAATAACTCTAAATGACCTCCTCCTGGTAGGAACTTGGAATTTGTTTGAGTCATACATACGTATACATTTCTTAAAGTAAACTACAAGTAAAATATAGAAAATCACTTCAGATCATCATTTGTTAAAGAAGGGATGAAATGTTGCCCTGGCAGGTATAAAGTCAGTATGAAGTATCCCGCAATAGATGGCGCTATTTTGTACCCAAAGCAGGTAAGAAGCAACCAAAACTGCAAAGCTACAAATGACCAGGACCCTACATGAGGTCACAGACAAAAAAAAAAAAAAAAGAAATCTGTTTTATACTGATTAGGAACATAAATATATCAAGCTAACTTTTTCTATAAACCCAAGAGCATGCAAAGTGACAATTAATGGATAACTATTAATATTTTTCCTTGACATTCGAGAGATAAAACTAAAATAATGAAATGCACATGTGGATGAGATAATTAAAAAATGTTATAAATACGCTGCTTAAACCCTTTGATTCTTGATATCATAAGTTGCTTAAAAATATAAATAGAAGTCACAGAGGACGGAGCTGTGCAGCGACTTCTCTAATCTCACTAAAAGTTGCATTTGCTTTCGAGGTAAAAGACATGAAGGGAGCTAAAAATATCTGTTTCTTATGTTAATTGCTGATTTTTAAAGAGAGTACATGTCTGGACTGCATAAAACAGTTTAATTTGGAGTTTTTAATAAGGCACAAAGGGTTCAAATTAAGTGATTTTTGGTTTTGTTTGTTACAATCTTTCAGGGGACGTAATGAAAAGGAAGTGTGATTTTTCTTAAATAAAACCAGAAAACAATTGACGAACCACTTAGCCTGTGTATGTTTGCAAGATTTACTATTTCTGGCCTTGTAGTGAAACTTGTTATTTCCCTTCATCCCTCAGGTGGTTATTACTTCCCTGCAATCAGCAAAAAAGAAGGAAGAAAAGTGAAGGAACCAGAAAAAAACCCAAATAATTTCAGTAAATTCTGTGCACTCAACAAAAAGCCAAGGATGAGATTCATCCTTTGTGTGCGTGGGCAGGTTGAGAATGAAAAAAAAAAAAAAATACAGGTGCTTGTGACCGGTTTTCATCACAAAACTTGTAGAAAATTCAGTTTGGAAAGAACTGATTGTGGCAAATGTTCAAGGGCCTTCTGTTTCTTTGGCTTAAGACAAGAACAACGAAATAAAATTCTGATCAGTGCATGAATATGATTGTTAACTAGTCATCCATCTTTACAAACAGACTCTTCTGCTCTTCTCAGGATGGGTTAATCCTTCAGAGAACGTTCCAATTTTAGTCACCACTGATCAAAACAGATCAGCTGTTAATTTGCTATTTTATGTAAATATGACCTGAAAACACTGAACAATTTAAACATATATATTTTAATCCCATTTAAAAAGTCCAAACTCAGTATTACATGTGCAGAAGTTCTCATTTTGGCATTTAAAGCACAAATTAAATCAAGAAATCCACTAAAAATCTGAACATCTAATGCACTGAGATGATAGATAGAGAGATAGAGAGATAGAGAGATAGAGAGATAGATAGATAGATCCTCAATGTTTTAGCAGCACATACATCCTTCCTTAATGCCGGTTTCACTATTAATGGTAAAAAGGTTTCTGCAAGTTTCAGTAACATAATTTAAAACTTTTTCAAAACCAGTTCTAGCTAACTGGTGAAATCCTTGTCATGTCAAAAAATGTTAAATTTAAATATTTACATGAAGAACAACTTACAAACATGATTTTTTTTTTTTTATTTCAGTCCCCTCAAGAAACTACAAAAAGAAGAAACTACAATAATTTCTTTAAGGGCTTGCAGGGAGGGCTAAATGTCCAGAAACAAATTCCTTCTAGAATTGCTGTTTGCTGCACTGCATCATGGGTGGCGTAGTTTTGTCACAGTGTATTAACACATGGATTTAAGGAATGCCACCAGTTCATTGTTTAAAAAATAGTCAAAAAAATAAGGGACTTAAGTTTTAGTAGGTGAAATCTGTATTGTGTTTAAATGCTTAAAGTGAAAATTAATAGATTTAAGAGTTTTTGAGACCCAGTAGAAACCCTTTAAAAAGACCGTCCCTATATCTCATACTCTAGTATGACATCATTGCAAAGAAAACTGCCTAGAAAAGCACAGACTAAATTACAAAAACAGAACTATGAAGTGCATATGAAGTGCTGCATTGCCGGCACTAAGTTGGACCTGTTCCTGGTGCATGTTGGATTCCGGCAGGGCTGCCCTTTGTCACCGGTCCTGTTCATAACTTTTATGGACAGGAATTCTAGGCCCAGCCAAGGGCCGGAGTGGGTCTGGTTTAGGGACCAATAGATTTCATCCCTTCTTTTTGCAGACGACGTGGTCCTGCTGGCCCCTTCTAGCCAAGACCTACAGCATGCGCTGGGGTGGTCTGCAGCCGAGTGTGAAGTGGCTGGGATGAAGATTAGCTCCCCCAAGTCCAAGGCCATGGTTCTCGACCGGAAAAGGGTGGCTTGTCCTCTTCAGGTTGGAGGGGAGTTCCTGCCTCAAGTGGAGGGGTTCAAGTATTTTGAGGTCTTGTTCACAAGTGAGGGGAGAATGGAGCGGGAGATGGACAGACGGATCTGAGGTCCCTCTCTCTCTCTGTGTTCCAATCTTGGAAAATGTTCTAAAAGACGAAAAGATGTTTTTTCTATTTGCAAACAGTATTTACAGCAGGTTTACCAGTAACTGCAGTACAAGTGATTCCTCAGTGTAAAATTCTGCTTTTATAAGAAAAAAAATGCTTTTCCTCTTTGCCTGTTCACATGTCGAACAGAAACAGTGCTGTCATATGTCACGTTCGCTGTGATTTAAACATTCAACTTGAAGCTGAGTTTTCTGGACCCTGAATGAGATTAAATTCTAAAGTTAAATTCTGGTAAAAGCTGGAGAAGACTAATGCTTGAGAAAGACAGAAAGACAGAAAATAAATTTGGCTTCTCATATAACAGTCATCCAATATTCAGGCTTGCTTGATGCTTTGCACCTCAAAGAATGCCTCTATTTATTATTTCATATGCACCTAGGAGGGTAAATTCAAGTCTAAAATTGCCCGCGTTCAAGCTCAGGCCAATGTAACTGTTCAATTTGCCTCTCGAGATGTTTTCTGTGAGGTGTAGGTGGCTGCAGTATTCAAACAAAACAGGACAGAATTGTCTTCTTTTGAAATTAATATCATTCAGCCCCCTGTGATAGAAGAGTGTTAGGTATTAATTAGTCAACTCAGAGGAAACGACACAGAGTCTCTATTTTTCTTGCGCAAGAGGTAGCCACACTTCAGTGTGAATCTACAAAGTGTTGGCACCCTCTCTCTTTATTTATATAGGCGGTTCACACACACAGTTCAACAGCAAGCATTTAGGGAATGTATGTGTCTGTGTGTGTGTGAGTTCAGAAGGGTTAAGGTATGTGTTCTGCTTATAAACAAAGAGGGAGTGGGGACTGATACAGCCCCCAGATGTTACTGATGGTACCATACCTCACTCCTCTCCCGCATCCCCCTTTCTGTGGCATGTAGAAAGGAAGAGCCTTTTGATTCTATTTTCTCTTAAACAGTGTTAAAACTCAGGAAGGGAGGTGCTGAGCATTACCATGAAAGCAAAGGCATGAACAAACCTGATAGAGGCAGAGTCAGGCAGAACTAACCTCTTATGGGCAGCTTATAGGCGGGACCCACAGTTTCTTCATTCCAACCCATCTTAGTGTACCTTAAACTGCAAAACTGTTAACACACCTACCTCAAAAACGAGCTGCTTCTTAATTCTCCTGAAAACTGAAGGTTTTAATCAATCTGGGATTTAGAAACATTATTCTAAACATGCATTATTATGCAATGCAACACATAAACAAACATTCAGTCCAACAAAACAAAGACAAAACATCAAAGACAGACAAATGGCCAAATTTGAAGCTTCAAGAATTCAAAGAAATTTTTAACAATCTCTTTTCAAAATATGTTTTCTCAGCCATATCTCTTAATGCTGCAATTGATCAATTTTATTATGATAATCTTCAGGATCCTTTTTAAAATGAGTGCACATAGTCCAAAGAGATCTCAAACTATTTAGAAGCACAGCAACAGTTTTCTCTAACATGAATCCAAATTTACTGATGCTGAAGGGATCCGAAGAATTGGATCCAAAACCCAATTCTTTCTACTGTAACTCTGTAATAATAATAACTACAATCCTAAGAGTTATTGTTATAATTCTCTTTTTGTTTGGCTCAATTTGATCCCAGCTGTATTCAATAATTTCTCTGCTCAGGTTAAATGCAAGAAGTATTTTAAGTCGGCATTGACATCTTTATGGCATACCCAAACAAAACAAAACTGCAGTGTTAAACTTAACCAGAAATCAAGATAAGAAGCTTGACTCCAAACTGGACTTTGTTCCCACATAACGTTTCAAAAGGAGAACCAACATCATTTTCTTTAATTTGGGCTATTTAAATTTTGAGAGTTGGGGAGAAAATTATTACTAGAACCCCTCTTTAATTTATCTAAAAGCTGATAAGTGTGTCAATATTTTATTCCTTAGTAATCTGAAATTACCTTTTGTACCTTTGTACTCCCAAGTATTCTTTTAATCTTTAAAACCCCTAAGAAATCAAACAAGGAGACTGTAGTTTGAGCCGACCATCCTCTTAAGTGTTGTGAGAGCCTTTATTTCTTTTCTTTTCCTAAAATAAAGGATTTTACTTCTCTTTATTCCATTATAAAGAATCCTAGCCTTGGCTCCAAAACAAAACTCTTCAGCCCCAATCTGTGTTCCCCAGAGTAGAAATTTTGCATATTATTGCATTTCAAAACTACCAAAATGACTGGAACTCTACCTTTAATTAAGTATTATATTGTTATGGACCCAAAATCTATGGCTCACGGGCTTCAAGAGTCCAGGAACCACAGGTTGAGTACTGCTGCATTAAACAATAATGCTAGCTTTCTGCAGAGATTGAAGGATTGGCCTAATATCCCCAGACCTGTTAGTGTATTATTTCTACTTGGACAATAATCAGATAAAAAAAAAAGTACTAGTTCACAGCTCCTAATTTACCTCAGATCATATTTGCGTCTAACCCAGTTCATAAGAAGCTTCAGACAAACATTATGCTAAAAAAAACAAAACCCAACCCTAAAAACAAAACAAAACACAGATCTGTTTTAAAATAAGGAACACATGCTTAAAATTTAGTGCTGTGGTGGGAAATAATTCCACAGTTCTGAAGGCCTTTTCTATGCAGTCTTTTAGGGAACATCAGATTAGTTTAATTTTTGTGTGATACCACTGTCCAATCAGATTCTTTTACCATCAAAAATAACCCAATTCTTTCCATTCTCATTTTAAAGGTTTGTTTTGCCAAGGAAAATGTGTTTAACTAAACCAATTACTCGTAAAAGTTTTAAAAGTTTTAGCTGGTGATATCTTAGAAAACAACAAGTGTTTGAATATTTCTATGCAACACAGAACTGATTAGATTTCCTTTCCTTCCCCAGAGGAAAAAAGAAACTGCAGAACCAAGCCTGTCATAGTTTTTGTCAGGACCTGATATAAGGTACAGTTTAAATCAACATGCTGCATGAATCAGAAGAGGGAAGAAAAAAACTAATATAACCTCTTCCTAGAAGCGGCTGTAAAAAACAATGAATTTGTACCTTCCATAAGCGTAAGTTAGCACCTGCGGACAAAAACTGCACCCAATTTAAATACTGTGTCAGAGACTGTATGAAGACCATCTGCAGTAGAACTAAGCCTGTTTTAATGAGGTCTCTACCCATTAGATTTATGGGATACAAACTCTGACAACAGAAAATAATATGGAGAACCCATCAGGTGTTACGCATGCGATGGGTTTTAAAAATGCTCCGTCATAAGATCTCTCCTGAGAATAACATAGAAACACATGATTACTGCTGAGTTTTGGAGATGTTGTAACTTCCTTTGCTTTTTAATAACTTTTAATAACTAGAATAATTCACCCTGATTATTCCATGATAAAAGAGAGCTTGCTTCTCTAAAAAAAAAATTAACTGAAAAGTATCAAATGAGCTAAGTTATCACCCTTTTGAAAATACTTTTGTAACCCTAAAATACTATTTTAACCTGCTGTATCTGTCAACGTCAAGCAAGCGTGTCACATCAGCAGCGGTTAATAAGCGTTCTTCGTTGCAGAAAATAGGAAAAGATTTATGCAAATGTGTGTGTTTGTACGTTACCCCCATCAGTTTCTTAATCGCTCTGTCGATCGCTCGACTGTCATGGCACACAGTCCTCTATCAGTCCAAAAAAAAACCAAGCCCTTTCCAGGTGTGTTGGTGGGACATTCACTCCTTCCTTGTCCACTTTAACTTCTCCAGAGAAAGAACTTTGCTCCGGCCTGTGTCTCTTCTTCTGCCCGCATAAGATGTGCTTTCAATATAAATCCAGTGTATCGCTCTTCTGGCTCTGGCAAACAGCATGGATCATTGTCCATCTCAGTGGGTTTGGGGCCAGACTTCTTCTGAGGTTCGTTCTGGTGGAAACTCACACTGTCATTTGCAGCAAGCAGGCAGCAGACCATCTCTCTTTCAGGCCATGCTGAAGAAGCGTCTCTGGTGGAGTAGCCATGGGAAGGGCAGGTTTCTAAAGTCCAGACTCAAAAACGCAGATGTTGCACTCAAATCCCATATATGTGTATGTGTGTCTGTGTGAGAGACAGAAGAAAACGTTTAGTATAAGTTCAGATTTTGCACACAGAAATATCAGTCAGTCAGTTGTCCTGTCAGTTGTCCTTTTTAGTTGGTTTCTTGGTTTTCATTATTTCTAATTTTAAATCTCCTTGTTTTTTATTCCATCTATGACAGATCAAACCCGCTCCTTCTACATAGTTCTCCAAACACACACAACAGCACTCACACATTTAGTATTTTGACATATTCATATCCCTTCAGAAATATATATATATATATATATATATATATATGTGGTCGACCTAGCTTATTTTATGAGCTCTTACACTTAAATTTATTTATTCCCTTACGGCGGAACAACCCAACCAAATTATCCAGTACCCTTAGGGCGGAATTACATAGTCGTTTCTGATACCCTTACGGCGGGGTCCTACCTAATTTATCGCTATTCCCTTCCGGCGGAATAATACCTATCCAATTGCTGTCTCCTTACGGCGAGACACTACCAACGACTTATTATAACCTTTCTTTAATGTTAAACACGAAACGTCTCACCTCTGAGCCGACTTCTAGGTGACTCTCTGGATCCCCAGGGTCACTCGGCGTCGAACGAAGCGATAAGCCACCAGCCAGATGCGAAGTTACACACCGGGTCTTTCAGCCACCTGGGCTATATGTGACTGGGCGGCGGCGCTTCGTCGGCGTCGGTGGTCCCTGGGGATTCTTAGGTCACTGTAAAGAAAAACAAAATCAGTTTAGTTCTTAAAATTATCTCCGGCATTCGAAGGACCAAGTTAATGTTAGGTATTAATTAGTCAACTCAGAGGAAACGACACAGAGTCTCTATTTTTCTTGCGCAAGAGGTAGCCATACTTCAGTGCGAATCTACAAAGTGTTGGCACCCTCTCTATTTATATAGGCAGTTCACACACACAGTTCAACAGCAAGCATTTAGGGAATGTATGTGTCTGTGTGTGTGTGAGTTCAGAAGGGTTAAGGTATGTGTTCTGCTTATAAACAAAGAGGGAGTGGGGACTGATACAGCCCCCAGATGTTATTGATGGTACCATACCTCACTCCTCTCCCGCATCCCCCTTTTTTGTGGCATGTAGAAAGGAAGAGCACTTTGTACAAACATGAGTGATAAACCATACAAAAGTTTTCAAACCCTAACAAAGAGATACATCTTCGAGCAGATTTACTACAGCTTTTAGCCTGACGCAAACCTAGTTTTGAGGAAAATCACAATGATTGTCTTTTTTATCAAAGCAAAGCACTAAAAATAGACCTGAAAGACATGGACACACAACTGTTGCGTCTGGCCCTGGTGCATGTTTGTTAATGAGTGATTTACTTTAGAGTGAGAAATATGTAGAGAAGAGTGTTTAACCATCCTGGTTCCATTGACTTTTTTATTTTATTTGTACATATCTTTGGCTGTGTTTAGGCAAGCAGCATATCATTTTGCAGGTTGTTTTGAATTGGTTTTTTTAATTTTTCATATTTTTGTGTTGATTTTACCTGTCCCTCTTTACCTAAGTATTGAGCAATCGCTGTCCTTTTGGCATGTGTTGTGCCACTGACTCCCACTTAATGGCTTTATATTATTGCAATTTTTTTTCTGTTTTGATTTGTCAGATATTTATATATTTTTTCTATTCTTTGGTGTAAATATCTCTTCACAATTTCATGTGTGATTTATTTATTTTTTTATTTTAGCATAACTGGTTGTGTTTATGCAAATTGCATACTATTTGGCCAAGTTCTGTATTCTATAAACAGTCAGAAAACGACTTCATCAAGATGCAAACCTCAACAGGACCAATTTCACCCGGATCACATCCGTACCCTGCTGGACCTCTGCCTGTTTACCACTTATTTAAAGTATAATGACAGTTTTTACAGACAGAAGCATAGGTGTGTCATTGGATCTCCAGTGTCACTGATTGTGGCCAATTTCTACATAGAGGAAGTGAAAAAGAGAGCCCTGAACTCCTTCGAGGAAACACCACCAAGCCACTGTTTCAGATATGTGGATGATACCTGGGTCAAAATTCAAGCAAAGGATATAGAAATGTTCAGTAGTCACATTAACTCTGTAGAGAACAACATGAAGTTCATCAGAGAGGACGCTGACAACAACTAGCTGCCTTTTTCAGACTGTTTGGTGCACATGGAAAGAGATGGAAGCCTCATCATTGAGGCTTACAGGAAACCAACCCACACAGATCAGTACTTTCTGTTTGACTCTCACCACCCACTGGATCACAAACCTTCTGTCATCAGAGCTCCACACCATCAGGCCGAACACATCGCCATGAAGACAGAAGGGAACGAAAAACATCAACATAACTCTCCAAACCTGTGGATATCCTAACAGTGCTTTGTCGAGGCAGCGAGGATATCCTGAAAAAAACAGCACTGAACAGAAAAAGAAGAAGAACACACGCAAAAACATTGTCATCCCACATTGCTGGAATATCTGAGAAACCTCAGAGGATTTTTTTCCAAAACGGTGCATCTCGGTGCATTTCAGACCTAACTGAACTCTCAGACAGAGGTTGTTTTATCCTAAGAACAAAATACCCAAACACAAACTGAGGACGTGGTGTATGCAGTTCAGAGCAGCGAAGACGTGCACCAACAATTTATGCTCTTTTGAACTCTGGTATGTCACCCATAATGTTGTGTGCATTTCAATATTTTGAGCAAAACTGTGCTCTTACCCTGCTAATTGAACCTTCACACTCTGCTCTTACTGGTGCAATGTGCAATCAATGAAGACTGGCTACCAGGCTGGTCCAATTTAGCCATGAAACCTCCCACACTACAATGACAGGTGTTTCAGTTTCATTGTCCAACCCCTGTAGGTGTTAGGGTGCTGCAGATGAGTCAGGGCCAAGTGAAGTGCTAACAAGACAGGATCCTCCGTGGAGTGATTCTCCTTGTAGGCAAATTGCAGGCTGTCCAGGCCAGCAAGGATGGAGTCCTTGATGTACTTCAGGAGGATCCTCTCGAAGCACTTCATGATGACTGGGGTCAGAGCAACAGGACGGTAATCATTGAGACAGGTGATGTTTTGTTTTTTGGGCACATGCACAATAGTGGAGGACTTCAGGCAGGCAAGGACCATGGAAAGCGGCAGGGAGAGGTTGAAGATGTCCAAAAAAAAACATGCAAGTTGTTCAGCACATGATTTTAGCGTTCAACCTCACACCATGTCTGGACCTGCAGCCTTGTCATATGAATTTAGATGTGCAGAACAGCACATCCCAAACAGCTTAAAAGCTTTGAACGTCTCCCTCACTATCTTCGAATTGAGAAAGCCCTTTAGCTGAAGAGCGAAACATCATCAACTACAAGAACTGAAATCTAATTGTTTTGTTTTTTAACATTTTTTGGATTTACCTTGTCCTGGATGACTGAGAATATTCGCAAGCACGTGCCTTTTTAAATAACAAGAGCAAATCGTGCCGTTTCAGCATTTTTTTTGCTTTTAGCTTTTTTTTAAACACACTCCTATTGCACTTCTGCTTGTTTTTTTATTATTATTATCCCCTGGTGTTGAAATCCATTCAAAAGTTTATGTTTCATTGTTTTCCTCTAGGTGAACATATGTGATCCTATAATGTAACTCTACTCCATCCATCCATCCATCCATCCAAATGAATCTGTGGTGAAGTAGATTTAACGTAATTGTATCTGTGAAATCAACAATAAAAATTCAAGTTAGTATCTTTACACAAATATACATAGTATTGAGGTCAAAAATATTTGTTCAAGATGCAAGACATTTTGATTTTTTTTAGAAAATAAATTCTTTAAGTACTAAGAGCAAATCTTTTTAAGTTCATCCACACAACAAAAACTAATCTTGTTATCTTTACTGCGTTTTATTCGGTATTTCAAAGCACCAAATACTACCCATAAGTCATCAGGGTTCCCAAGCGCCAACTTCGGTGTTACAGCAGCGAGCAGTGACTGTCTGCAGTCAACAGCTTTGGACCCCCGCGCGCGAGCCGAAAACAAGCTAGCTACAAGTGGAGCAATGACCAGATAATAACAAAGCCCACCAACGGATCGACGCTGGCAACCGGGCGTGTAACGGCGCGGTGTCCGGTCTGGCCTTCTCCGTTTCGGTTTATCCTTTCGTTCTTGCTAGCTATATTTTTCAGTTCGAGTCAAATGACCGTTACCAGTCAAAAATGCACTTCCAAATAAGCCGTTGGTAAACTTTATTGCTTCTAAAACTTTTAGAAAATAAAGTCATGTAGTCTCTAACAAACTCTGAAAAACTTTTCCTACTCACCTTAATGACTTCTGCTCGCTCAAAATCACCTCTAGTACAATTCACTGCTGGTCAGCACATGTTCGCCGAAAATTTTTTATGGTAGGATGCATTTTGGCGGTTTTCTCAGATTTCACATTTTGAAACTGCATGTAGCTTCAAAGTGGATCTGTGGTTTTTACAAATGTCCTCTTATAACACTATTCTTGTTTGGCCTCTAACCTCACTGGGAGGCACTAAGTAACCAAAACCTGACATATTGACTAATAAGCATTATTAGCTGACAGATATGTCAACAGAACTGGTAACTTACAGTCCCACATTTTTATCAGGTTTCATGAAAATGACCATTTAAATATGGAAATAGCTTGCTAAGTGTGTTAATTTACAACTTCCACTTAATGAAAATACTTGGCTCAAAATTCTTTACATCACTGCTGGTTTCTACTCTTATTTGTTGAATTATTATTTTGTAGTAAGAGTGTATGTTCCAGTTGACAAGGCAATAAAGTGTTAAATCCTGAATCATATTTATTTATTTTGACATTGTAGAGATAAATTCTTAAACAGAGGACATTTTGTGTTTAAATTTGCATAACACCATACACTAAAAGTTACAAAAACTAAATTAGAAGTAAAAAATAAATCTAAAATTTTGTGAATGATAGGCTATTTAAAAAGGAAAAAAATATTTGTTGTTATGCTGTTTTTTTCCTGTAGATGATAACTAATATGTTTTATTTCTACCAGGTGATTCAGAGATCTTCACAAGTACACTGGATAAAGGTATGTTCAAAAACTGAAATAATTACAGTGGGAAGTGGGCAAAAGTTTGATTTATTCATTTAGCTCATAAAGCACAGTCTTTTCATCCCCTGATGATTTGAAAGGAATTAGTTCAATATGGTCAATATATCTATAAACATGAAGCTATCTGTTATACCAGATTACCATTACCCTAGTTAAAAAATTGGTCCCAAAGTGAAGCTTTTTTTTTTCTCAGAACTTAAATGTCTTATGCCCCTTCTTATGGTCAGTCGTATATTTCAGAACAATGATATGCCTCACAGGAATATTTTTGCTGCAGTTGAAAGGGCATTAGAAATATCAATTAGAACTGGTTATCTTGTACAGTTTGTGCCTGAAAATTATTCAATTATTCATTGTTTTTGTTGTAAATAGACATCTGTTCAAATAACAAAAATATCACATTGTTTATTTGTTTTAAAATGCAGATAATCTATACATATATTTTTAAATGTGTCAAATTACACAGTTTGATTCCTGTATGATATCTTTCACAGAACAGAAAAGAGAGTCAGTGTTGATGGATAACAAACCTTCCTAATGGATGCAATTACTCTCAGTGCTAACACAAGCTCTAAGAAGTTCACAATTGAAATAACACATTTTTATTTACTTTTCAAGGTTAAAAAGGGTTTTACTTCTTTTTTTTGGGTTGCAATTCAAGTTTTGACAGAGCACTGCAAATAGCATGTTGAGAGTAGAAATTGGCTATGGTCATCCCTTTACCTGTCGTGCCATTAACTAATATTATAAATGGTCAAAGATGTATATCAACACATTTTGAGATTTTTTTTTCTTCACTATTGAGGTTGGACAGTTGATGCTGCTAAACAGAAGCCAACCCCTGACTGCAGTCTGCATTGCCACACATATGGAATATCTGTCAGCCAAGTCCCACCTGAACGTCTGCCAGATGTACCACAAAAGTTGATACCCCTAGATGCAGTTTGATCAAGCATCAGTTTCTTTATGGGATGGATTTGCAAGATCTGTACCTTTGTTGTCGCTGAAGCAAATGAACTTTTGAGGCACTACAGGTTAAGGCACAACTACAGCGAATTTCTTCCCTGTTTACATGCTGATTGCCCCTGCTCTTTCAAAACCTGGAATGCACTTAAATCACATCTATCAAGGAAACATTCAACTGAAAAATCAGTAACAGAAGTAATCAAGTTAAAATGTAAACTTTGCAGTTCCTGTTTTTTTGTTGAAAATGAATACTTTAAGCATCTTGGAGTTCATCTTAAGAAAAATGAAACTGTGACCTGTGTGTTTAGAGAGTGTGATTTTTCCACAAATGTTTATGGGACTTTTGCGTCTCACAGATCTCGACAACACACAGGACATACTTTAAGTGATTTTCAGGCACATATTATACAAAAGTATGCAATCACTCAAACATTACAGATGATATAGCTGAAGCACATTGTTCTGAGTTATATGAATATTCAGGCGAGTTTGAAGTTGAAGAATTGAAAGAGGAAGAAGTTGAATTTAAATTAGGTCACCTTTTATTAAAATTGGAGAGCATTTATAATGTGCCAAGCAAGTGCATTACTGAAGTAGTCTCGGAGCTTCTGTTTATATCCACTGCAGTGTCAGGTCCTGGCATAAGAAATACTGTAAACTCGTGTTTGAGGAAACATGACTGTGTGCTTCAAGATAAAGTTGTCTCAGAATTAGTCAAACGGTTGAGTGAATCAAGCCCCATTAGCACCGCTTTGAGAGCTGACAGCCCTCTTTCCACATCCTATAAAAGACGAGAGTTTTTTAAGAAGATATTCAACGTGATTGAGCCTGTTGAATACATTTTGGACAAGAAGGAAGGTCGAACTTTACAGTATGTTCCTATTCTTCAGCTATTGTCACAGTTATTGGGCCTGAAAGACATACGGGAGAAAGCTTTCAACACGTCATTCAACACTCAGAAGGGACAGTATGAGTCGTTTCAAGAAGGAACTTATTGTAAAGAAAATGCACTTTTGTCCACTGGAGACCTAACTCTGCCCCTCCTTCTCTATATTGATGATTTTGAGGTTTGCAACCCGCTTGGAACATCCCGGAAAAAACACAAGATCACAGCAGTTTACTGGGTATTTGCAAATGTCCCAACACAGTTTCGCTCCACACTGAAGTCAATTTATTTAGCTGTGCTGTGCAAGGCTGTGGATGTAAAAAAAGTATGGCTATGAGGCAGTGTTTGTTACGACTTGTGTTATGTGGGACCACAGAATGCAGACGAGTAGGCAGCATGACGGTGGGGGAAAAGCGATTTAATAAAAAACAAAAACTCACTCTCAGAAGAGGCAGGAACACAACAGAAGCAGGTTGGCTAGACAGGCATTGCATGGTCCACAAAACAAGACATGAGCTGAGAACAAAACATGATTTGAGAAAATGTTTCCGCAACGAATAACTGAACAGGTGTGTATATATAGAGTGTGAAACAGGTGGAGCTAGGAGACAGATTAGTTTGGAGCAGGTGAACCGGATAAAGATAATTAACAGACAAAACAGAACGTGGCTGGAGCAAGAACAGAGACTCTTGAATACAAACAAAAACTAAAGCATGCCCAGAACCAAAAACCAAACTTGACAAAACATGAACAAGACTAAAACATGACCAGAAAAATAATAAACAGAAGCATGATTCAAAAACTGTGAGACAAATATAAGAAAAACCCAGAAACCAAAAACCAAACAACCCCAAATCATAACAGTGTTAGAGCCACTATTAAAAGATCTTGTTCAGTTGGAAGAGGAAGGGCTCTTTGTTCCTGGTTTTGGAAAGAAAATCAGAGGTACAATAGTTAGCGTAATAGTAGACAATTTAGGTGCCCATTCAGTTGGTGGCTTCTTGGAAAGCTTTTCTGGATCTTATGTCTGTAGGTTTTGTTTAGGAGGACTGTCAGAGTTTCAGGATAAGGAAGTCAGAACTGGGTCCTTCCTAGCAAGAGCAAAGCAGGAACATTCCCTTCATATACAAGCAGCATTGGAGATTCCCACTGGCACTCACTGCTTCGGTGTGAAAAGGCAGTGTGCCTTAACTAATAAACTGAAATATTTTCATGTTTTGTCTGGGTATCCACCAGACTTGCTCCATGACCTGTTTGAGGGAGTAGTTCCTCTTGAGCTAGCTTTGTGCATCAATGTTTTCATAAAGAAAAAGTACTTTACTTTGTCTCAACTCAATGACCGAATCAGAGAGTTCCCCTTCAAGTGGACTGACAAAACTGACAGCCAGCAGCCAGTCCCACTGAATATTTCCAGCAAAAAAAGTGTTGGTGGCAACGCTCACGAAAATTGGAGCTTATTGCGTCTTCTTCCTTTCATCATTGGATTTAAAGTGCCAGAAAGGGAACCAGCATGGCATCTTCTGATGGATCTCAAAGACATTGTTGAAGTGGTAGTTTCTCCACGTCACACTAATGACACAATTAGATACCTTGACATCAAGATTTCAGAACACAGGCATAGGTACAAGCAAAACTTCTACCAAAGCACCATTTCCTTGAGCATTATCCACATCTAATCAAGGCTTTTGGACCACTTGTAGCTCTGTGGACAATGCGCTTCGAGGCAAAACATAAATTTTTCAAGAGAGTCGTTCGACATAACAGCTGTTTTCGCAACATTTTACTGTCTCTTGCTGTTAAGCATCAGTTAATGCTTGCTTACCACCTGCATGGTACTGACATACTAAAACCTGCACTGAGTGTCTCAAATCTTTCCAAAGTTCCTGTAGATGTCCTGAAAGAAAACCTACAGGAAGCAGTACAAAGGAAGTTTCCAGAGGAGACATGTATTGAGGTGGCCAATACTGTGACCTGCTATGGCACCAGTTACTCAGTGGGAATGATTTTGCCCTATGGATCCACTGGAGGGCTTCCAGATTTTGTTGAACTGAGTCTGATCTTCATTGTTCATGGCCAGCCTCTTTTTGCTGTCAAGTGTCTAGGGTCATGGTACAGTGAGCATCTTTGTTCTTTTAGAGGGTTCCTCGTCTAGTGATGTTTTTTCTCTCTCTGTCTTGGTCGCTCTCAGATTGAGGAGGAATTTCGGAGAATCACGCTAAAACCATTGCAGTCTACATTCCTGGGGAAGTTGGATCAATTCTCACCCAAACTATTGAGCCTGTACAGGAGGAAGAGAGGCGCTGTGGGGAAGAAACTTGATATGACCCTTGATATGTTAGATGAGGTATGTAATTATAACTGTTTACAAATGAGTTTATATTGTAGCTATATGATGTTTGGACATAACATTCTTTCATATCTAATTTATGTAGGACAACAGCATTGAGTCTCGAAGAGAAGCTGTAATCAGAGGCCTTATTCTCTACCTTGGAGAAAAGATTGAGGATTTCATTAAGGACTACCTTATGCCTCTGCCAATCTGTATCACTTTAATTGTTAAAGCTGAAGATTTGGTTCTCTTTGGTGTATTTCACAGATATATGGTGATGATGATGCTGCAGCTGTCCAGTATGCCCTTATGACATTGGTCCTCAGTATCTTTGTGGTCGGAAAAGCTGGGAGCGAAGGGCAGAGGCAAGTTGGGATAGCCATCGAGGGGACTGAGGTACTTTTTGGGGTTCCCAATGTGGCACTTGCATGTGCTTACCTTATGGGCCTCATCTATGCTTTGGAACTAAGCTACCCTAAGAAACTGAAGTACACCTTCGAAGTCTTTCAAAAGATCTTCCTTGAGCAGGAAGATGGGAACAAAAGAATGTCCTCAAAGGTTCATGACCTTATGGTCAGTCTCCATGCCTAAAATCCACACATACTTCATTAAAGGTTGAGACTTTGAGTGAACTCTGTTTTTTTCTTTTGTTTTATGCTGCACTTTCTTAGGTTACACTGTTAAGTGTGACTTTGTGATGCTAGTGTACATTGCATTTATTTATTTGGGTTTTGTTTGTTTTTTCAGAATTTATCATTATTTTGCACTTTAAATGGCTCTGGTTAACTCAAGTGAATTAACTTGTCACTCCTTTATTAGAACCTGTTTTTCTTTTAGGTTCTAAGTGTATTTAAGAAATGTGACTCTTTGGTGAATTGACAGTAAGTTTCAGTGAGCTCACAGTTGTTTTTGAGCCTGATTGGTTGTATTTTATGTTTCCTTTGTTCTACCCATGGAAACCACTTTAATCTCAATGCTTTTATTTAGCTTGTATTCTGTATAATAGCTTGAGCGAGCTATTTGATTCATGGATCTCATGTTGAAGCCAGGGAGCAGAACTGAACACATGAGTCAACAGTTCTTTACTCTGTTGCCTGTTTTACTTGTGAAATGTTTCTAGAAGATTCAAATGATGCGTTCTCCTTTTGATAGGAGAAAGTTTGTGAAAAAGCATTTTTCTTATATGTGCTGTTTTGATTTGCTGTACTATATTTTCGCATATTCAAAATAAAACAAGTGGCACAAAAAAGTGATAATTTCTGAGATGAGGAATGCTTTTTTTCCTTATCAGGCATGCAATTCAGATAAGATTCAATACGTGTTCAATATATTATGCTATTTTAAAATAACAACTCTCATTTTATGTTAGGAATAGTGAAATAGTGAATAGAATCGGTATTTGTGCTCAATGTGTTATAAACTCAATAAATTTCACTTTCACAAATAATTGTAAAAAAATAGATGAATACAAATAGTTGTGCTTTTACATGTACATGAAAAAAATAAGTTAATTCTACTTTAAAAAATCATTAAATACATTAAAAAATTAAGTAGTTTATACAAAGTTTAATTTTGATCTACATTATAAAACCAAGTTGGTTATACTTGTTAATTTCATTTACTTCATTGAAAAAAATAAGTAATTTATACAAAGGTTTTTTGTTTGTTCTACAAAATGAAAAAAAGTTGCTTTTACTTGCAAATTCCATTTACTACATTAAAAAAGTTGAGTAATTTATACAAAGTTTAGTTTTGCTTAATCAACAAGGCGTTGGAGGCGTGGTAAGGCGTATTCGTCACTTCCTGTTTTGCACTTGGTGGATTGTTTGGTGTGTGAAGGCTCTCTCGTTTCATCTGATTTCTCTCTAACTTTGATATCTCTTTTTGTTATAATACAAAAACCCGTTAAAAAAACCACTACTTTTTTTTGCTGTATTTAACTTTTGGCGACTCTCCCGGGTTTTAACGGTTTTTTTTTTAGTAGTGGTAAAGGGGTCGCTAGCTTAGCGTTAGCTTTAGCTCCACCATGGCTACCCGTTCTGCTGTTTCTCTTTCTGGGGGTTCCCCCTCTCTTTTGCTCTCTGTGTCAGATTTTCTTTTACTCCTCTGCCTCCTTTAGTGATAATTGGTACGTGTAATAAATGTAGCATTTTTTTTGGGTTTGGAGGGGGAGGGTGTCGGGTTTGGGGGCCCGGCTCCGCGCTGTTGAAAAACCAGCAGATAGCCGAGGCCCCTTAGCCAGCGCGGAGCCCCCCGAGGGTAGCTCCCCCGTAGACAGTCCTCCGGCAGAGCCCGCCCCACCGGGATCTCAGGCCCGGGGGGTGACGGTACGTAGGAAGCATAGTCTTAGATCTCAGCCCCCAGGTCACCACCCCAACCCCCTCTGCGTTTTTAATAGAATTTTTTCCCCCCCTTCAGCGACACACCCCCCCTGAGAAGCCAAATTGGGGAAATTTGGCAGCTCCATAGTCAGAAACGTGGCACTAGAGACACCAGCGACCCCAAATCCAAAATGTCTGCCAGGGGCCAGAAAGGGCGACATCAAATCCTACCTGAAAAAAAACGGCTAAGGATAAGCGTAAAAAAGTAAGGATTTTTATTCACGCTGGCGGTTTTTTTTAAAGACACCCGGGTTACGTCAATCGGAGGTCACTAAAGTTAGTGTTGCTTCGGTGTGTAAGTTTGCCAAAAAATGTCGGGGCTCCGTAATTTTTTCTTGGGCCCTCCCCGATCTGACCAGTGACGACATGTTTAAGCCGCATGCTGTCATTCAACCGCTGGCTGTCTAGGTGGTGTCCAGAAAACGATGTGGGCTACATTGATAATTGGCGAAAAATTTTTGGGGAAAAACCCGGTCTGATCCCGGGGAGACGGCATCCATCCCAAAATTTGGATGGGGCAGCTCTTCTTTCTAGGAATTGGGGCCCAATTTTTTTAGTTCTCCAAAAACCTCTGACAACCCAGGGGTTCAGACCAGGAAGCAGGGTCGTAGTTTAACACTCCTCTCTGCAGCTTCTGTACTGCTACCCACCCATTACCCTATTAAGACAGTGTCTCGCCCACGGCCAAAATTGAATAGATTAAAAAATAATCTAAAAAGAGGAAATCAGGAAAATCTCATAAAAAATAAACACAACTCAGACTAAAATAAAAATAAAACAATTAAATGTGGCTTACTGAACATAAGATCTCTCTCTTCAAAGACTTTGCTAGTTAGTGACCTGATTTGTGACAATCAGATTGATTTATTTTGCCTCACAGAAACCTGGCTGCAGCAAGAGGATTATGTTACTATAAATGAGTCAACTCCTACTAATTATTTAAATTTTCACATTCCTCGAAATACTGGGCGAGGAGGAGGAGTAGCAACCATCTTTCAGTCCGATTTATTGACTAGTCCCAGACCAATCAATAGCTACAACTCTTTTGAATATTTAATCCTTAGTTTTCCTCATCCAAATTGCAAAGCACTAAAAACCACTTCTGTTTGTTGTTTTGTACCGTCCACCAGGCCCTTACTCTCAATTTATAGATCAGTTTTCAGACCTTTTATCTGATTTAGTGTTAAATACAGATAAAGTTATTATAGTGGGGGATTTAACATTCATGTTGACACTGAAAGTGATAGCTTAAATATAGCCTTTAATGGTATCTTAGACTCAATTGGCTTTACTCAAAAACATTAACAAACCTACCCACGTTTGTCTTCATTCTCTGGACCTTGTCCTGACATATGCATTGAGTGTAAAGACATAACAATATTTTCTCACAACCCTGTGCTGTCCGACCATTTTTTAATAACCTTTGAGTTTAATTTAACCGAGTACTCCACACCTGAAAGAAAATTTCATTATAGTAGATCATTATCAGACGATGCTGTAACAACCTTTAAAGAATCTGTTCCACTTTTAATTTGCCTCATTATCACAGAAAAAACACAGTGGAGGGCAATAATTTTGTTTCTTCTCCTTCACAAATTGATTCTCTTGTTCAGAGTGGTTACTTCATCATTGCGTGGTGCATTAGACAATGCAGCCCCCTTGAAAAAGAAGGAAATTATTCATAGGAGGCAGGCTCCCTGGTTTAATTCAGAGCTGCGTACTTTAAAGCACAATGTTAGAAAATTGGAGCGAAAATGGCGCTCTACACACCTAGAGGATTCCTACTTAATCTGGAAAAAATAGCCTACTGTTGTATAAAAAGACACTTCACCAAAGCTAGAACAGCTTATTTCTCATCCTTAATAGAAGAGAACAAGAATAATCCTAGGTTTCTCTTTAGTACAGTTGCTAAACTTACACAGAGTCATAGCTCTGTTAAGCCATCCATTCCCTTAGCTCTCAGCAGTCATGATTTTAGGGATTCTTCCAAAATAAAATTGATTTATTATTAAGAAGAAAATCTTTGACATTCTCCCGAGATGATTACTTCATCCTCAACAAGTGAGACAACATTGAAAATAACTGTAGAACCTGATCTGTGTTTGGACTGTTTTGATCCTGTGGAGCTTCCTGAGTTATCAGAAACTATTAGCTTCATCTAACCTTCAACTTGTATGTTTAGACCCAATCCCAACCAAATTATTTAAGGAAGTGTTCCCTCTGATTACCAGCCCCATTTTAGATATGATTAATCTATCCTTAGTAAATGGATATGTACCACAAGCTTTTAAGGTAGCTGTAATTAAACCTTTTGCTTAAGAAACCTTTGCTTGATCGAGATGACTTAATAAATTACAGACCTATAAAATCTTCCGTTCTTATCTAAAATTCTTGAGAAAATAGTTGCTAATCAAATGTGTGAGCATTTACACAGCAATGACCTGTTTGAAGAGTTTCAGTCAGGTTTCAGAGCTCATCATAGCACTGAAACAGCTCTGCTGAAAGTCACTAATGATATTCTTATTGCCTCAGATAATGGACTTGTGTCTGTACTGGTTCTGTTAGATCTCAGTGCTGCATTTGATACAGTCGATCATAATATTCTCTTAGAAAGGCTGGAATATGCTGTAGGGTCAGGAACAGCACTAGGCTGGTTTAAATCTTATTTGTCTGACAGATTCCAGTTTGTAAATTCATGTAAATGATAAATCATCTTTAAACTCCAGGGTTAATTGTGGAGTACCACAGGGTTCAGTACTTGGGCCAATATTTCTTTACTATATATATGCTTCCAATAGGTAAAAATTATCAGGCAGCATAGAATAAATTTTCACTGTTACGCTGATGACACTCAGCTTTACTTATCCATAAATCCTGATGAGCCCAACCAGTTAGATAGACTACAAGCATGTCTTGAAGACATAAAAACTTGGATGACTTTAAATTTTCTGCTTCTAAATTCAGACAAGACAGAAGTTGTCATCTTTGGACCGGAGTTTTTAAAAAAAAAAAAAAAAAGAAACTGCTTAGTCAATCACTTAACCTGGATGGCATTAAATTGACCTCCGATAATAAAGTAAAAAACCTTGGTGTTTATTTTTGACCAGGACATGTCATTTAAATCCCATATTAAAAACAGGTTTTCCAGATTTCCTTCTTTCCATCTCCGGAAAACATTGCCAAAATTAGAAATATCCTGTCCAGGATTGATGCTGAAAAACTAGTCCATGCATTTTTTGTTACTTCAAGGCTGGACTATTGTAATTCTTTACTATCAGGATGTCCAAAAAATGCAGTTAAAAGCCTTCAGCTGATTCAAAAAAAAAAAGCAAGAGTTTTCTGATGAAAATTAAAAGCAGAGATTCTAATTTTTCCCTTATTTTAGCTCCCTTCCCTTCATTGAAAATTTAAATCCAGAATAGAATTTAAATTCTCCTCCTCACATATAAAGCCCTTAATGATTTAGCTCCATCATACATCAGAGATCTGATTGTTCCATATGTTCCTAACAGAGCACTGTTCTCAGACTGCAGGTTTACTGGTGGTTCCTAAAGTCTCTAGAAGTAGAATGGGAGGCAGATCAGATCCTTTTTAGTTATCAGGCTCCTCTCCTGTGGAACCAGCTCCCAGTTTTTTTAATCCGTGAGGCGGACACCCTGTCTACTTTTAAGGCTAGGCTTAAAACTTTCCTTTTTGATAAAGCTTATAGTTAGAGTGGCTTAGGTTATCCTGAGCTATCTCTGTAGTTATGCTGCTATAGGCTTAGGCTGCTGGAGGACATAATGACCACTTTCACCCTCTCTCGCTACTTTCTCACACTACTCTCTCAATTTTGCTATTATTTGCTGTTTCTTTTCAATTTTTTTCTGACTTTCCAATCGTTGTGGGTTTTTGTATTCTCTCTCTCTCTCTCTCTAGGCTTTACTCTTTTTTAAAGCTTTAGTTCTAGACATGCTCTCTCTGTCCTGCTGCCTCTCTGGACATGTCTCTCTAGACTCTTCAATTTTGTTTTTCACTTTTAACTTTGCTCCTAGAAGCTACACCTGGCCTGACTCTGTGTCTACCTGTGACAACTATCTGGAGACATCGTCCGAGCTTCTGCTGGCAACAACTTGGTGCTCACCCTCTACCGATGATCCACATGGCCCTGTCTTTCAGTGTTTAACCCTTCTCTCTCTCCTAGACATAGCTACTGACGGAGCTTTTACTAACTAACTCTCTTTCAGACTCTAAAAACTGCTCAGAAAACTGCTCAGATCTTTTTTTCTCTTTCTTTCTTTCTAGGATGAAAAACACTAAAGGACTTTTCCATTAATTTTTTTCCTTTTCCTTCCCATAGAGTACTCCTGGATCAGTCTTTGCTCAGTCTTTTTTGTTCTCTTTGTGTCTCTCTGCTCTGCTGTTGTGGAAAAAAAGATACAAACTTTAGTACAGCAGAAACAATATCTTATAATCCAACTTCTAGAATGTGAAAAACATTGGGAGAAAATCTATAAATATGAGTCTGCAACAGCATGAAATATCAAGCAAAAAAATGTCTCAACCCTAAACTCAGACATTATTACTGTGACCTCTATCAGACCTAACGTGCTTGTATTGCTGTGTACTACATAATGCATTCATGTCATTACACATATAATATAATTTCAACCTGGAAAGACTCACAAAGGAGGGAAACAACGTTTCCCTCCTTTGATACAAACTTTAATACAGCAGAAACAATATCCTGTTAGCAAATTTCCATAATATGATTAAACCAGGGCTGCACGGTGGCGCAGTTGGTAGCACTGTTTGCCTTGCAGCAAGAAGGTCCTGGGTTCGATTCCTGGCCGGGGGTCTTTCTGCATGGAGTTTGCATGTTCTCCCTGTTCATGCGTGGGTTCTCACCGGGTACTCCGGCTTCCTCCCACAGTCCAAAGACTCCCTGTTGGGTTATGGGGCCTCTAAATTGCCCTTTGGTATATAATGAGTGTGGCGGGTTGTTTTTTGTTTGCCCTGCGTGGACTGGCACCTGTCCAGGGGGTACCCCGCCTCTCGCCCCTAGCTGCTGGAGAAGGCACCAGCTCCCCGCGACCCCTGGGAATAAGCGGTAAAAATGACTGACTGACTGACTGTGATTAAAACCCCTGGAATTAAACAAAAAAATTTTAATCTGGAAGAGATTTTTTCATTTTTTAAATAAAAAAAATTTTGGGTTTCTGTGGGCCCTATTAGAAAAATGTCTGTTAACAGACCAAACATTTTTTTTTAACCCCGTTTAAAAACTTTTTAAATTTTTTCTGAAACAGATGTTTTTTTTTAATGTACTAATGTACTGTGATATGATATGAAGGACTAAAAACAAACTACTAACTGTCGGCAGGATATTTTAGACATTTGATGCCTGTCTTTAAGAAACAAGAGGTTTTCCTACATTTCATCCGCTGGGGATGCGTAGGCTTTTTTTATTTTTTATTGCCTATATAAATTTAAATCCAGTTCATTTTTTTAAAAATTGTTTTGAATGTGTGATTTAGTTTTTTTCAGGATCTGTTGATCGGGTGACCAAAGAGTGGATATGGGAAATGCCAAAGAAATAAAGAAATTAAGTCTGGCCTCTAAAAATGAGTAAATGCTGGTTGAACTAGGCTTATGACCTTTTATTGGGTTAAAAATGCCAAATAAGCACTAAATCTGCTATTTTGTGAATTTTCACAAAATAAAAAAAAAAAATAAATACTAGTGTCCACAAACTACTTCAAAGAATCTGCATTCAGTCTGGATTCTCCATCTCTTATTTCACTAGACTGAGAAATCTAGACACTGAAATGGAGCAGATCTCAGTTGTTCTGATAACAAAGCATCAGTGAAATGTTACAATACCAGCCTCTAAAAATCAGAGGCCAACTTCAGCTTTTGTTGTTTTTCTGTGGAACATTTGTATAACAAGACCTCATTGCTATTTCAGCTGTTTAAAGGTTAATATTTTTACCTTATTGTTATTTTGTGGAATAATGTAAAAACTAAAACAAAAAAAACATAGAAATTTGAGTTTGGAATAGAGTGAAATAAAAACAAAGGTATGTATTCTTTTAAAAAAAACATTGCTTGACCTTTCAGATTTTCAGGTCTATAAAAGTATAATGCATCCATGCATTATGCCAGTTACCCACTTTTACTTTATTAAAAATTTTTTTTCTTTTATTTATTGTCATCTTAACTGACATTATTTCCCTCGCCGGATGGAGTGTAAATTAATTTGGGATTGCTATTAAAATTGGTAATTTTACCTGAAATTTATCTAGTAGGCAACACATGATAAACACCAAAAAAAAAAAAAAAAACGTCAGGAGTACCTTTTTGGGCCATTATCACACAGTGTGTAGAAGGGAAACCTGTGCAAAGAAAAAATTTTAAAAAATTAAATTAAATTTCATTTATTTATATAGCGCCAATTCACAACAAATGTCGTCTAAAGGGCCTTTAAAAAAAAGTCAGGTACATGCTTTAAAATTAACCCAAATCATTAAACAGTGCAGTCAGTTTCTGTTTTTTATTAAAATTGGATAAAAGTTTTTTCTATCAAAGGGAAAAACCCAGCAGATTGCATCCGCAGTGATTTGCAGCATCACCTCCCCTGGTGAGCTGTAAAAACGGGGACGTCACTGGCGTTGACTTTGCGGCAACCCCTCTACGAGCATGCATAAATATTTTTTTTCCCATTTCAGCTTTCATTTTCCAGACGGGGACTGGGTCAAATTACAACAATTTTTCCTTTATAGTCGCTAAAAAAAGAACAATAAGCTGTTTAGGTTTATTTACGGATCTACTACATAATATAGTAGTTCTGTGTTAATCACTAAGGGTGTTGTCCAACAGAAAAGTCCTGCTGTAAAAACAAGACTTCTCCTGCACATATTATTTAAATGGACCTAAACTAGATTGTATATTTTATTTGATATATATTAAAAAAAAAACCATAAAAACATGAAGGGGAAATCAGTTCTTGTACATGTAAAGTACAATCTATCACAATTACATACAAATGTAAAGGTTTCCAAGAAAGAAAGTTAGACATAATTTATTCTTAACCTTATTAGAAACATAGATCACTGTATTTTTTATAAAGTTGAGAAAATTAAATTAAACATTAGTAAATCCTACCAGTTGTGTTCAGGATGAAAGCAGCTCAGAGAGCTATAAGCAACATGGCTAATGTCCTGGTGTAAAATAAAGAGTTTTACTGTAGCGCTTGAGAAAACCCTTTACTCACATTACCACCCCATCATACAAAGCGGTATTTTCTTTTCAAAATGCATTAAAAGTTTTCTGAAACTCGAGTACTGTTTTTTACTATGTCTAAAACCCAAGGATCTAAACATCCTAAATTCAGGATTAAAATTTGGTGTTTTTTGGCTGAAACTGCCTGGAATAAACCGTTGGGACAATTAAAATTTTTTTTGCCCCGGGTTTTTGAATATACCTTTAGGTCCAAACAATACGGGACAGCATGGAACTTCTTAGAAAGATTTCTGTTCATTTAATAATGAAGACATGAACGGTTCTATCCCCCCAAACATTTCTAATGCTCCCACCATAAACATTGCCCCTTAAAATTTAAAAGGGCCCGCTACTTTTTATCACTGACAATTATTCCTAGAAATAAAAAAGTTTCCCGCAAATGATTAGATTCCCGTTTTGGAACTTTTTTCAGTGGTTAAAATCATCACTGAAATTTTGCAAGCACAAAACCCCCTGGAACTTTCATGGAAGTTACTGTGAACTTTTCCAGGAACATTCATGGACGTAAACTCTCCTAGATTCCTGGAGTATTACAGTTTAAATATTAACACAAACAAATCATCCTGTGTTAGTGGTGCCTATTTCCAGAAGGCATTGACCCAAAGTTAGAGTGTACACACACACACACAGAGAAAAACATCAGTTTTTAAACTTCAGCTGAAACTGAAATTAATCACTGATTTTTAAACAGCTAATTAGTGAACAAAGTGTTAAATTAGTGGTTCAACAGCATATTAGTCAGGTCTAGACATTGATCAGGATCCATCTCTTGATTAATACACCATCAGTAATATTATGCCCTAGTAAAGTTTAATATCTTTCACCTTGTATCTCTAGTTGTGGTTACATTGCTGTCTTGTCTGTAAGTGTAAAGGCCTGAAATCAACATCAGTCAGGACTGTTTTCTGTTCACGAGGATTATTTCTGTGTTTTATATATAAAACCAGATATAGCTCAACTTGATAACCATGAGTTTCCACTATATACAGTAATGTGACAGATAGGGAAGAATGAAGCATTTTAATAAGAGGTGTAAAAATATATATTTTTTGTTTTCACAATGAAATCAGTTCACCTCAGCAAACCTGTGTTTATACTGGGTCAAAGTTCTGCAATAAACTACATAGTTTCACATTAGGGTCATTTAAGTTTACTGTATCAATAAATGTTACAAGACAAAGTTCTAAGAAAAACATTAGTACTTACATGAACAGGCATATAAGGGTTTATATGAATTAATGTTTTTTTTTTTTTTTTTGGTGACAAGAAAACAGAAACTGCAAAGAAAACCAAAACAGGCGTTTTAAACATGAACTTGACAGTCGGTAAATCTCAGTGAACTGAAGAAACGTTGGTTAGAGGACTGAGGGAAAATTCCTCCTTATTGATGTGAAAGACTGATGAAGTCAGATAGAGAGAAGTAAAACTCTACAGCTGCAAGAGGGTGTACTTTCTTTCCCCCATGATAGAGTCCTTGGGTCACGGGTCATAGGAATGGTGGATGTGGCTTCATCAGGATGTAATGTGTGGATGTTGATTTAGAGATAATTGATTAATGTTGCTGAAGTCAGCAGACAGCAGAACTGTTTTATTCAAAATATTTACATTTAATGAAACTAGTATGATTGTTAATTTTTCATTCACCATTTATTTCAGTAAAAAGCTTTAAAATAGTTTATTAAACTGACGGAAAAATATAGTTAATTCAAATATAAAAACGGTCATATTCCAAGTATGTTTTTAAGTTTGCCCTCTGAAATGTGTTTCCAGCAACAAATAATTTATTTCACCTGTCAGACTAATTTAAAACTAAACTTTCTTTAGTTCTTTGAATCAGTAAAAGGTCTCAAAGTCTGCAGTGAATCTGTTGGGTTCAAACAGGAATAAATGCAAACTTTATTTGTTTCTGTCTCATGAGGGAAATCATATCTATGTCTCTTTTTAATTAAGTTGTTTCTGTATGTCCACTATATGGATCTCTATTTCCTGTTTTCTCTCCTTCAGCTTCTTAACCTCTTCAAATGTTCTATTCATTAGATCGTCTGTTATCAATTCCACCTTTTGATGACCCATTTTTCTCTTATCTAGTTTCTCATTGTTCTCTGCAATGATTCTTTTCAGTTTTAAGTATCCCTGTGCTTTCCTTTCTGTCTTGTTCTCTGTCTGGTTTTTAACTTCATCATCAACAGCCTTAAGCTTCATCTCATTCTCTTCAAGCATCTTCTCTGCCTCCTCTGTTTGATCAGTGAGTTGTTTTTTCTGCTTATTCAGTTCCTCTGACATCTTCATTAATGCTTCAATCTGCTGATCAATGCTTCTCTGATCCTGATTGCTCTTTTTTAACTCCTCCTCAAGGTTAGAGCTTTTTACCTCTGTCATTAACTTTAGTTGCTCTTCATTAACTTTATCTGCTAGTTTCTTCTTTGCTGTGGAAACAAGAAGTAAAATGATATTAAGGTTTTGATCAGTGCAGTTTCTATCAGTATATCAAATACTTTACAGTTATTCTTTTAGATTGCAGAAGTTTTATTAGCCTCATAATAAAGTACAGCAAGAGATCTGAAATAAATTAAATTAATTTTACTCACTGTTTCTGTTCCTCCAGATAAGAAGGAGAACTCCAAAAACAAGCATGATGACCAAGATTACGTTGAAACTGATAGAAACAGAGCAGTCAGACTGGGCGATGAAGAAATCATCTGAAACAACCAAACAGAGTGGTTAATACCATAACTAGTATTTGATCTTCAAAGTGTTTAAATGTTTCAACCTGGAACATAAATGTGTGTCTCTCTGGTCTGGTTGATGTCCTTCTGTTGGACTCTGCAGGTAAAGTGGTTGTTGTGTCTCTTCCCCACCATCACTCTGCTGCTGACGCTGTAGACACCATCAGGATCTGTGGTTGTCTCTGGAGGTCCAGCAGACATGATGTTTTCCTCCCCATCCAACCAGAACAGCTCAGGTTCTGGATACCAGCCTGCAGAGCTGCAGTCCAACATCACTTCACCGCTGCTTTTATCAAGTCCTGCTAAACTGATACCAGGTTGGGAGACTGAACCTGACAATCAGAGAACAGACCAGTATGTTGTAAAAATCTATTCTGAAATGTTTAATAGTCTTATCATTTAATAATAATATGGTCACCAACAGGAAACATCAACAGAGACTACCTTCTCTAATCTGTTTTAAAATAGCTGCATTTGAATCCTGTGAATCAAAACTCAAAGTCATGAAGGTTACCCATTTATTGTCTTCTCAAATAATGGACAATATTTTATCGTAAGGTTTTTATGATGAATGTGCTTTATGTTTTTATTCAGTCAAATTATTGTACATGTTAAAACAATGTTTAATATGGAAGGCAACTCTTGTGTTGCCTTCCATAGAGTTAAAAGTTTTTTTTACTAAAAAAAGGAAACCAGTTTTCCTTTCATCATCACACCTTTGTATTCTCAGATTTCATGAAGGAAGAAGTCTGCGGATAAATAAATAAATTTTTACGTTAAAAAATTATTTTAAAGATAGAACCCATTTTGTTTAAATGAGACTTCTGATCAGTCCTGATCAGTTAAATGCCTGTTGTCTGTATGTGTAGTGTTTCGTTTACTTACCAACAAGCAGCTCAGCAAAGTTTTCGGTTTTCTCTCTTGGATTGTAGCATCTGTATCTCCCATTGTCAGAGTGCCTTACATTAGCGAGCTTCAGTGAAACGTCTCCGTCCTTCAGTTTGTTGTGAAATAGTGACGTTCTTCCCCTGTAGGCTGCATTTTGGTCGGCTAAATATTCCTTCTGGTTATGCCAAACATGCACAAATCTGGGTTTTAGGTCTGGTCTCCCCCACTCCACTGTAATCTGAGAAGGGTCTTCAGGAGGTTCCGCTTGACACGGTAGAACAACGTCATCACCAGGCATTGCTCTAATCGTCTGAGACAAATCTGCCTCCTGTGACTGACCTGAAAAAAGAAACTATTTATTATTTCAGGATGTCTTTACCTTTCAATAGAGTTAACTGGTCACAGATTTTGAGGAGCAAAGCTATTTTCTACATATGTTATCTGACCATTCAGATTTAAAACCTAATTTTGGCTTCACTGTGTCAACAGCTTGTTGATTGTGGAAAAAATACAGGTTCCTCAAAAAAAAAAAATCGGCTTCAGCACCAACTGACTGTAAAGGGACAGTTCATGTGAGCTGGATTGGGTTTGAGGAGGGCCAGCATTCAAGGACACATTCTGATAATGTAAACAAACTTCTTATCTTCATATTGAGAACTTTCTGCTATAGCCACTTTTTCCTAAAACAAATAGATGTTAACTAACTTTTTCCACTGTTCCTTTTTATCAGCAGGTTAACTGCATAATCAGTGAAGTTTGTTAAGAAACAAATGTTCACAAGTCATTTTCTCAAGTCTTCGTTAATTCTCACGTCTTACAATGGCAAGGTCAAGTAGTCTCTGAAGATTGAAATTATAATTTTCTCATTAAATGTATGACATCTAGACTGCTTGTCACACTACATTGCTGCCAAGATTTCAAATCCTGTACTGTTTGTCCTTATACCTAATTTCACAGATGAATTAAAAAAAATAACATCTGTCAGTGATTATGTGTTAATCTTAAAATTTAATTCAACATCCAAAAACAAGGTTCCATTAAATTACTCTGAAAATTGATAAACGGTAATATTTACTGCATTTTACAAAAGTACACACTTTTATTTAAAGCAAAATTAAAGAGATTATCTCTTAATCTTTTTTATATACCATGCTTGACTTATGAGTGGATAATTCAAAGTGCCTTTTATTTTATCTTTTTTATTATAATACCTTGCTATTCCTCCTTTCACATTTGTCCCTTCTTCACTGCACTACTTAATGGAAACATGTCTGGGCCCATTATTGTTCTCTTTTTAAATTCTTCAATTAGCTGGCATTATTCATTATTCACCCTTTGTCTAATATCTCCTGTCACATCTATACAGATGGCATCCAATTGTATGTATCTTTTGAATAATAATAAGAGGAAATTACACCAGCTGCTCATAGCCTTCAATCACAAGCTCAGAATATCAGGTTGTTCCTCGTAGAAGGGTAAAAACTAAGGGGGACAGGGACTTTTAGTCTGTGGCACCTAAACTGGGGAACAGTTTCCCCCTGCAACTTCACCTTGCTGACTCTGTGGATGTTTTGAAAAATGAACTGAAAACTGTTTTGTTCTACCAGGCTTTTATGTCATGATTTTATTGTGATTTTGTAGGCTTGTTTGAATACTATGTATACTATGTATAACTTATGTTGTATGATGCTTTGTGACATTGTGTCTGTGGAAGGCGCTTTATAAATAATTTTTACCTACTTACCAAGTCTAAACAGTTAGGTAATGATATAAAAAATAACAAGTGAGGCACAGTGTAGTGAGTAAATGAGAGAGAAGATCCAGAATTTCTGAATGAATAGGACTCTTATTTTGGTAAACAGAGAGTATCTTTGTAATGATAAAGCAAGCTAAATTGTGAGAGAATAAGATGTCTAAAGTAAGTTACTAGTTACTTTTATTTGGTTCTGAAACAACCTCAAGTTATTTAGTTAGTTTTAATCAAGAAACACTAGTGTGGTTAATATTGTGAAGCCACTGCTCACATGGACTTCAATGGCCAGCAAATTTGATTGGGTAAAGCAATCAAAACACCTTTTATAGAAAGATATGCATCTGCAACCCATCAGCTGTCACATGGGTGGTCTGTACCAGCTTGATTACACAAGATTACATTGTTAATAGGACTTGAGTGCCAGAGCACGGGTCTAATAAGTCTAAGGTATTTACAACTTCAATGAAACCCAAATCCAAATCTGAAACCCCAGTCCCTATTCTGGAAAAGAAGTTACCTTTGCTGGTGTGCATCAAAAGAAGTAAGCTGGTAATGAGTCCAAAAACTAGTCCATCTGGCTTGTGAACCACCTTGGAGAGAGAAAAACTGAAAACACGCAGATATAAAATCAAAGTGTGGAACTATATTTACAAACAAAGAATCAGAACCTTATTTTTAACAGATTAAACATCAATTATGACAAAATTTCAAAGCAAGGCTGCATACAGTAAGTGAACTGGCTTAGCTTATCAGTAAACTCCTACAGTTTATTTAACCCTCCCGCCGTCCCAGAGGACTTTATTAATCCCAAAAGGAAATTAAATCCTGTTGTCCAGGTATCTTCAAAGAGCTGTTGTAGATGCTGATGGCTGTGGGCAGGAATGAGCTACTGTAGCAGTTTGTCTTACAGCAGGTCTGAAGAAGCCTCTGACTGAAGATACTCTGTAGTTGTAGGACAGTCTGATGAAGAGGATGCTCAGGGTTCTCCATAATGTTCTTCATTTTATGAAGAATCCTTCTTTGCACAATGATCTCCAGAGGTTCTAGAGGAGTCCCCAGAACAGAGCCAGCCTTCTTTATCAGCTTGTTGAGCTTCTTTAAGTCCCTGGCTCTGATGCTGCTTCCCCAGCAGATGATGGCAGAAGAGATCACACTCTTCACAACAGACTTATAGAAGATTTGCAGCATCTTGCTGTAAACACCAAAGGACCTAAGCTTTCTCAAGAAGTACAGTCTGCTCTGTTCCTTCTTGTAGATGGGTTCACAGATGCATCTCCACTCCAGTCTGTTGTCCAGGTGAACACTGAGTTATTAATACTCATCCACCTCTTCTCCCATGATGGAACTAGTGTTTCTATTCCTATTTCTCTTAAAATCTACAATCATCTCCTTTGTTTTAGTCACGGTCAAGATGAGATGATTGTTTCCAAACCATGCCACAAAGCAGTCCACCACCTCCCTGTACTCATCTTCTTGTCCTTCTCTGATCCACCCCACGACTGCAGTCATCTGAGTATTTCTGCAGATGACAGGAGTCTGTCTTGTACTGGAAGTCTGAGGTGTTCAGAGTGAAGAGGAATGGTGAAAGTACACTCCCCTGTGGTTCTCCTATGCTGCTGACTACCTGGTCAGACACACAACCCTTGAGTCTCACAAACTGTGGTCTGTTTGTCAGGTACTCTTTCATCCAGGAGATTGTTGAGGCCTCCACCTGAATCTTCGGGAGTTTCTGACAAAGCAAATCAGGTTGAATTGTATTAAATGCACTGGAGAAATCAAAGAACATGATCCCCACAGTGCTGCTGGCCTTGTCCAGATGACAGTGGGTTTGTTGAAGCAGGTGTATGATGGCACCTTCAACTCCAACTCCACAGTGATAAGCAATCTGAAGGGGTTCCTGATAGTTTATTGTTTTCTTCCTCAGGTGGGCCAACAGGAGTCTCTCTTGGACTCTCCAGCTTCTTCTTGTACACCTCCTTGCTATCTCTTATCTTGACTTTAAGTGGCTTCTGTATACTCCTCAATAATTCCCTGAAGGCTCTTTTTTCTTGTTAAGCAGGTCCTTCAGGTCACTGATGATCCAGGGTTTGTTATTGGGGAAGCATCTCACGGTTCTGGTGGGGATGGTGTTATTTACACAGAAGTTTATATAGTCGGTTACACACTCAGTCATGACATTGATGTCCTCTCCATGTGGCTGGCAGAGTGCGTCGCAGTCTGTGGCCTCAAATCAACCTTGCAGAGCTTCTTCAGCTTCCTGTGACCATTTTCTCACAGTCCTCTTTATTACAGGTTGCCTCTGAACAAGGGCCTTATATTTCGAGCAGAGAAAAACAAGATTGTGATCTGATTCGCCTAGAGGAGGTCTTGCTGTAGAGATGTATGAGTCCTTGACATTTGCATAAAACAAATCCAACGTTTTGTTTTCTCTGGTAGAGCAGCTGACAAACTGTTGAAACCTTGGAAGCGTAGCAGAGAGCGAAGCATGGTTAAAATCACCAGATACTGCCACAAACGCATCGGGGTTTTGTGTCTGTAGCAACAACTAAGCTGATGGCATCACATGCAGTGTCGGCAACAGTGGAAGGTGGAACGTAAACTGTTGCCAAAATAACACTGGTGAACTCTCTGGGTAAATAATATGGACAATAACTTATTACTAACAGTTCAATATCTGGACTGCATAGACAACACTTCACAGTAACATGTCCTGGATGACACCATCTGTTGTTCACAAGTACTGCCAGTCCACCTCCTTTACATTTGCCGCTCCTTTTTAAATCTCTGTCTGCTCGTATGGTCAGAAAGCCTGTCAGAGAGACGCTGGAGTCGGGATATGATCCTGCAGCCATGTCCCAGTAAAACAAATAATATTGCATTCCGATACTCTGGCTGGGTCCTTTGTAGGGCTTGTTTCCCAACAATCTCACACTGCCCATCATAATCGATGGAAGAGATGGTTTGACCTTACTCCTTCTCTCTCTTCTCTTTGCTCCTGTGGCATCTCCTTTGGGGTTGTGGTTGAAGTATTATTTGAGCTTTTGAGATATTAATCAGCTGCTCCCGGTTGTAAGAAACAACCCTGTTGCCATCGAGATCCATCATAACAAATGTCGAAAAGTAGAAAAGTATTAGGTAAAATCCTTCCAGCTGCACAGCATCCGATACCGAAGAAGATAATCGTCCAAAAAAAATCTAATATATCCACCACAAGAGGAATTTGAGTTCCCAAAAAGAACCACCCAGAATGAAAAGTAACAGAGCTCCTCCAATCTGCTCCCACCTGGAGCGGCGCAATTCTACAATTTAAATAATAATGTATTTTTGATTAACAATACTGAGTAGCATCACATTTCCAATCATTCCTCTAGATTTTTGGTCCTGCAGGGGTAAGAACAATCCCGCATGCAGTTCTTTCTGGCGCCTCCTGTGACATCTGCCTCACTCTGTACTAGCGCTTAGCCAGGACTGCGGGAGGGTTAAAAAAAATCTACATTTTCCTGTAAAGCCATGGTAAAGAAAAATATAAAAAAATAACTAGACCCCTGCTGCTTCCATAGATAAAGAGAAGTAAATGTTCCTATTATCCAATCAAGCAATTTTTATACACATTAAAGACTTTTGTCATGCCTCCAGAAGTGGGCATCTTGGCAAATCCAGCACAAGGTTAGGCTTTGCAACATATAGAGAAATCGCAAATAAAAACCTGGTTTTCACCTTAGACATTACATCAAGGATGTTTAAAAGAAAACTAACAAGTATGACTGGTTGGTAAAGTAATGCATCTTCACTCTCTAAAGAAGGAAGAAGCACAACTTTGATTTGTGTGTTAGAATCAGGAAAAATACATCTACAACAATGTACTTTTAGCACAAAAGACAAAAGTAGAGATGTTTGGTCACAAAGAGCAGTGTAATGTGTATCAAAACCCATACATTATATAGATCTGCTGGACAGGCGTGGTAAGGCGTCTTCGTCACTTCCTGTTTTCACTGTTGCACTCGGTGGATTGTTTGGTGTGTGAAGGCTCTCTCGTTTGATCTGATTTCTCTCTACTGTGATATCTCTTACTTGTTCTAATACATAAGCACGTTAAAACACATACTTTCTGTTGCTGTATTTAACGTTTGGGGACTCTCCGTGTCTTACACGGTTTTTTCTAGTAGTGGTAAGGGGTCGCTAGCTTAGCGTTAGCTTTAGCTCCACCATGGCTACCCGTTCTGCTGTTTCTCTCTCTGAGTCTCCTCTCTCTTACTCTCTCTGTCAGATGTTCAGCTACTCCTCTGCCTCCTTTAGTGATAATGGTACGTGTAATAAATGTAGCATTTTTGTAGCTTTGGAGGCGAGGGTGTCGGAATTGGAGGCCTGGCTCCGCACTGTTGAAAAACCAGCAGATAGCCGAGGCCCCTTAGCCAGCGCGGAGCCACCAAGGGTAGCTCCACGTAGCAGTCCTTCACCAGAGCCCGCGCAGCCGGGGCCTCAGGCCGGCTGGGTGACGGTATGTAGAAAGCATAGTCCTATATCACAGCCCACAGGTCACCACCAACCCATCTGCGTTTCTAACAGATTTTCCCCGCTCAGCAACACACCCACTGAGAAGCCAACTCTGGTAATTGGCAGCTCCATAGTCAGAAACGTGGCACTAGAGACACCAGCGACCATAGTCAAATGTCTGCCAGGGGCCAGAACGGGCGACATTAAATCCTACCTGAAACTGCTGGCTAAGGATAAGCGTAAATACAGTAAGATTGTTATTCACCCTGGCGGTAATGACACCCAGTTACGTCAATCAGAGGTCACCAAAGTTAGTGTTGCTTCGGTGTGTAAGTTTGCCAAAACAATGTCGGACTCCGTCATTTTCTCTGGTCCCCTCCCCGATCTGAACACTGACGACATGTTTAGCCGCATGCTGTCATTCAACTGCTGGCTGTCTAGGTGGTGTCCAGAAAACAATGTCGGCTACATTGATAATTGGCAGCATTTTGGGGAAAACCTGGTCTGATCCGGAGAGACGGCATCCATCCCACTTTGGATGGAGCAGCTCTTCTTTCTAGGAATCTGGCCGAATTTATTAGTTCTCCAAACCTCTGACAACCCAGGGTTCAGACCAGGAAGCAGGGTCGTAGTTTAACGCTCCTCTCTGTAGCTTCTGTACTGCTACCCACCCATTACCCTATTAAGACAGTGTCTCGCCCATGGCCAAACTTGAATAGATTAAAAAATAATCTAAAACGAGGAAATCAGGAAAATCTAATAAAAATAAACACAACTCAGACTAAAAAGAAAAATAAAACAATTAAATGTGGCTTACTGAACATAAGATCTCTCTCTTCAAAGACTTTGCTAGTTAGTGACCTGATTTGTGACAATCAGATTGATTTATTTTGCCTCACAGAAACCTGGCTGCAGCAAGAGGATGATGGTACCATAAATGAGTGAACTCCTACTAATTATTTAAATTTTCACATTCCTCGAAATACCGCGTGGGGAGGAGTAGCAACATCTTTCAGTCCGATTTATTGACTAGTGCCAGACCAATCAATATCTACAACTCTTTTGAATATTTAATCCTTAGTTTTCCTCATCAAAATTGCAAAGCATTAAAACCACTTCTGTTTGTTGTTTTGTACCGTCCACCAGGCCCTTACTCTCAATTTTTAGATCAGTTTTCAGACCTTTTATCTGATTTAGTGTTAAATACAGATAAGGTTATAGTGGGTTTTTTAACATTCATGTTGACACTGAAAGTGATAGCTTAAATATGGCCTTTAATGCTATCTTAGACTCAATTGGCTTTGCTCAAAACATTAACAAACCTACCCACCTTTGTCTTCATTCTCTGGACCTTGTGCTGACATATGGCATTGAGTGTAAAGACATAGCAATATTTTCTCATAACCCTGTCCTGTCTGACCATTTTTTAAACCTTTGAGATTAATTTAACGAGTACTCCACACCTGAAAGAAAATTTTAATTATAGTAGATCATTAAAAATGCTGAAAAACCCTTTTAAAAAACTGTTCCACTTTTGATTTCCTTATTCCCCAAAAAACACGGGGGGGGCAAAAATTTTGTTCTTCCCCTTCACAAATTGACTCTTTTGTTCATAGTTTATTTTACATTGCGTGGTGCTTAGAAAATCAGCCCCCGAAAAAAGGGTAATTATTCATAGGGGGCTAGCTCCCGGGTTTTTAATTCAGAGCTGTGTACTTTAAAGCACAATGTTAGAAAATTGGGAGGAAATGGCGCTCTACACACCTAGAGGATTCCACTTAATCGGAAAAAAACCTACTGTTGTATAAAAAACACTTCACCAAGCTAGAACAGCTTATTTCTCATTATTAATAGAAGAGAACAGAAAAATCTGGTTTTTCTTTAGTACGGGTTGCTAAACTTACACAGAGTCGTAGCTCTGTTGAGCCATCCATTCCCTTAGCTCTCAGCAGAAAAATCATGACTTTTGGATTCTTTTCCCAAATAAAATTGATTCTATTAAAAGAAAATCTTTGACATACTCCCCGGATGATTACTTTTATCCCCGCAAGTGAGACAACATTGGAAGTAACTGTAAAACCTGATCTGTGTTTGGACTGCTTTGATCCTGTGAAGCTTCCTGGGTTATCAGAAATATTAGCTTGATCTAAACCTTCAACTTGTATGTTAGACCCAATCCCAACCAAATTATTTAAGGAAGTGTTTCCTCTGATTACCAGCCCCATTTTAGATATGATTAATCTATCCTTAGTAAATGGATATGTACCACAAGCTTTTAAGGTAGCTGTAATTAAACCTTTGCTTAAGAAACCTTCGCTTGATCGAGATCACTTAATAAATTACAGACCTATATCCAATCTTCCATTCTTATGTAAAATTCTTGAGAAAATAGTTGCTAATCAAATGTGTGAGCATTTACACAGCAATGACCTGTTTGAAGAGTTTCAGTCAGGTTCCAGAGCTCATCATAGCACTGAAACAGCTCTGCTGAAAGTCACTAATGATATTCTTCTAGCCTCAGATAATGGACTTGTGTCTGTACTTGTCCTGTTAGATCTCAGTGCTGCATTTGATACAGTCGATCACAATATTCTCTTAGAAAGGCTGGAATATGCTGTAGGGATCAGGGAAGCAGCGCTAGGCTGGTTTAAATCCTATTTGTCTGACCGATTCCAGTTTGTTCATGTAAATGATAAATCATCTTTAAATTCCAGGGTTAATTGTGGAGTACCACAGGGTTCAGTACTTGGGCCAATTCTCTTTACTATATATATATATGCTTCCAATAGGTAAAATTATCAGGCAGCATAGAATAAATTTTCACTGTTACGCTGATGATACTCAGCTTTACTTATCCATGAATCCTGATGAGCCCAACCAGTTAGACAGATTACAAGCATGTCTTGAAGACCTAAAAACTTAGATAACTTAAAATTTTCTGCTTCTAAATTCAGACAAGACAGAAGTTGTCGTATTTGGACCCGAGTCTTTAAAAAAGAAACTGCCTAGTCAATCACTTAACCTGGATGGCATTAAATTGACCTCCGGTAATAAAGTAAAAAACCTTGGTGTTATTTTTGACCAGGACATGTCATTTAAATCCCATATTAAACAGGTTTCTAGGATTTCCTTCTGTCATCTCCGGAACATTGCCAAAATTAGAAATATCCTGTCCTGGAGTGACGCTGAAAAACTAGTCCATGCATTTGTTACTTAAAGGCTGGACTATTGTAATTCGTTACTATCATGATGTCCACAAAATGCAGTTAAAAGCCTTCAGCTGATTCAAAATGCTGCAGCAAGAGTTCTGATGAAAATTAAAAAGAGAGATCAAAATTATCCTATTTTAGCTTCCCTTCACTGGCTCCCTGTTAAATCCAGAATAGAATTTAAAATTCTCCTCCTCACATATAAAGCCCTTAATGATTTAGCTCCATCATACATCAGAGATCTGATTGTTCCATATGTTCCTAACAGAGCACTTCATTCTCAGACTGCTGGTTTACTGGTGGTTCCTAGAGTCTCTTGAAGTAGAATGGGAGGCAGATCCTTTAGTTATCAGGCTCCTCTCCTGTGGAACCAACTCCCAATTTTAGTCCATGAGGCAGACACCCTGTCCACTTTAAAGGCTAGGCTTAAAACTTTCCTTTTTGATAAAGCTTATAGTTAGAGTGGCTTAGGTTATCCTGAGCTATCTTCCTTATTTTTTCCTCCGTCTTCTTCCCTCCCTGTTGGATGGAGTAAGGGGGAGTCAGGTTTAGCCTAAACCGGCTCAGTTATGGCTGAGGTGCAAGCACAGCTTCCATTTCTGCTACCTGTATGACCCCCTCTTTTTTCCAATGGTTATAATCAATCTGACAGAAAGAGGTATCCCAATCATTGTGGTTTTTAGTATAACAATGGCCATCAGTGGACTCTTGATGGACAAACGGTCTACTTTTAAGGCTAATCTTAAAACTTTCCTTTTTGATAAAGCTTATGGTTAGTGGCTTAGGTTATCCTGAGCTATCTCTGTAGTTATGCTGCAATAGGCTTAGGCTGCTGGAGGACATAATGACCACTTTCACCCTCTTCGCTACATTCTCACACTACTCTCCAATTTTGCATTATTTGCCGTTATTTCAGCGTTTAACTTTATGTTCTCTCTCTTTTCTCTTTCTAGAAGCTACACCTGGCCTGACTCTGTGTCTACCCGTGACACCTTTCTGGAGAGGGGCATCGTCCAAGCTTTTGCTGGCAACAACTTAATGCTCAACCTCTACCTATGATCCACATGGCTCTGTCTTTCAGTGTTTAACCCTTTCTCTCTCCTAGACATAGCAATTGACTGAGCTTTTATTGTGACTAACTCTATGTGCTCTCTTTCAGACTCTATCCTTGAAAACTGGCTCAGAGTTTATCTGTTCTTTCTTTCTAGATGAAACGACTAAAGGAGATACATCCATTAACATTTACTTTTCCTTCCCATAGAAAGGACTCCTGGATCAGTGCTTCTTTGTTCTCTTTGTGTCTCTGCTCTGTTCTCTCAAACCCCCAGTCAGTCGTGGTAGATGGCCGCTCACACTGAGCCTGGTTCTGCTGGAGGTTTCTTCCTGTGAAAAGGGAGTTTTTCCTCTCCACTGTCGCTTCATGCATGCTCAGTATGAGGGATTGCTGCAAAGTCAACCCCAGTGACTGTCCACTGTCTCTACATGCTCATCCATGAGGAGTGAATGCAGCAAGTCACTGACTGGATGCAATCTGCTGGGTTTCCTTAGACAGAAAAACGTTTTATCCAATTTGAATAAATAACTGAATCTGACTGCACTGTTCAATGATTAGGATTAATTGGAATGTATGTACCTGACTTTTGTGAAGTGCCTTGAGACAACATGTGTTGTGAATTGGCGCTATATAAATAAACTGAATTGAATTGAATTGAATAGATTTAAGGTGTTGCAATGGCCCAAAGTCCAGATTCAAATACCGTGGTTGGACTTCAGGATGCTTTGCCGATAAGAATGTCTAGAAAACCAAATGACTGGTAAAAAATGTGAAGATTTGGCCAAACCTTGATGATATGAGAGACTGTTAAAATCAATCAATCAATCAGAAAATGGCTACTTGAACATGTTGCAGCTAAATGTCATCCTACAAGCTGCCATGAATTTATTTCCATTCACATAAACCTCACATTTTCTCTGTTGAGTATCTGTTAATTACTCTTATTGTACCGTTAATAGCAGGTGTTGTTTGTAAATTGGAATCTATGGGAAACAAAATAATAGCAAATGAGAAAATATACAGTTTAGAATGATTGAAAATACCTTTGTTGCAGCATTGTAGTCGTCTTTCTTCTCTGCATGTTCTGCGGTCAAAGTCCTCAGATGAAAAATGTTCCAATAAAGATGTTCTCGCGTTGTTTCATAAACTAATAAAACACGCCGTTAAAGTTATTTATTGATAGGTAAGTCACATTTAAATGAAAATAATCCTAACCCTATAAATGTTTTGTAATGTGTGGCAAAGACTTCTGAAAAACAAGGTCTAAATTCATACTGGGATTCATAGCCAGGTTGTTTTATCATGGCGAAAAGAGCTGGTTAATATTTAATCATAAACCAGAATCAATCTTAAAATGAAATAGAGTGAACTTTATGTATTGCTAAAGCACCAATTCAAACTTTCATTTCATTGTGGTCATGACGGTCTTAGAAATGGATAGGCCTGCATTAAAGTTTGTGTTTAGAACATAAAACAGGATTTGATTATAGCATTTTATATATGCTCATGGTTCAACAGCAAAGGAAACCTACTGTAGTTAATATTCAACCAATACAGGTCAGTTATCCAAAGGAAAGATTATTGACTTAATTAATTAATAATTAGCACCACTTCATTTATTAAGTTGTGCTGTGTTGCATTGGGTGAGAGACATTGGGGCTATCCCTCCCTTCACTTGCCCTATTTGCCCAGTGCCAGGTCACAACCTGGCTCTGGAATTGTGACAAAAAAGAGGGAAAAGAATACAATGGCCCGATTTATAAATGTTTATTCTAAAAGCAGTGAAATAAAGAGAAAATCAAGCCTGTCGAAAAATGGTTAGATTGGCCAGACCAAAACCCAAAGAGGGCAAGTGAGGGGAGGGATAGGCCCAATGTCTCTTCCCCCAATGCAACACAGCACTACTCTCCTTTTATACAGGGCTGAATCAACAAGTCAGGTGTTCCCAACGACTACCTGCTGCACTCCACTCAAATACATCCCTGCAGCAGCTCAATTAGTCACCTGACAGGGTCGTCACAGTCAATCCTTGTCAGCATACAGCCTTCTCCCTTATCTGCTCAACCTTAAACTTTACACACTATCACACTTCCCATTCTTAGCTTTTTGCTTTTACTCCAGTTACAGTTAAAAACTTTCACTTGATTCTTTTTATTCATACATCACAACCGATTAACATTATATCTTCTTTATACGGATATTTTATTAATATATATATATATATATATATATATATATTAATATTATATATAAATATAGAATAAATATATATATATATATGTAGTAGTATGTGGTATGTATTTTGTATATATATATTATAATATTAAATATATATAATATATATATATAATACAGGTGTGGACAATGAAACTAAAAACACTGGTCTTTATTAGTATGGTGTAGGGCCCCCTTTTTGGGCCCCAATACAGCGTCAATTCGTCGGGGGAAAAGCATTACAATTGCCAGGGGTAAAGGGGGATTTTAAGCCTTCTTTTGCAGGATAGTGGCCAGGTCATACGTGATATGGTGGAGGAAAACTTTTTTTGACTGGCCCCCCAAAACACCCCCAAAGTGGTCAATAATATTTTGATTGGGGGTGTGCAGGCCATGGGGGATGTTCAAAGTTTACTTTATGTTCATCAAAACCCAAACTTTTCACCAAACTTTTGTGTGTATTGGGGCATTGTCATCCTGATACATGGCACCGCCCTTTAGGGGTACGATGTTTGAAAACCCTTGGATCACATGGGCCTCAAGAAAGGTTGGAGTCCTTGCAGGTGCCCATCTAGCACAAGTATGCCCAAGGGAATGCCATGATATGGGAGCCCAAAACCCTAGATCCACCCCCACTCTTCACTCGGACATGCAAGTCTGGGGGGACGCTTTTTTTTGGGGCTTCCCACACCGTAAATTCCCCCCCGGATGTGGGGGAAAACAGTAAAGGTGGACTCATCAAGAAACAATCCTGTTTAAATTGTCCACAGCCCAAGATTGCGCTCCCTTTCACCATTGAACCGACGTTTGGGTGGCATGATGACCCAAGGTTTTTCTAAGCAGCCGGCCGTTATATTGACCCTGGGACTCCCGACGGACGTTCGGGGAAACAGGAGAGTTTAGGTGCAATTTAATTCTGCCGTGATTTGGGCCCCTGGTTTTTTTTTTTTGGAAGAACCGGGTTAACCCGAACCCCCCTTTTCAGACAGCTTCCTCTTGCGTCCACATTAATCCTGTTGTGTGGTTCGTCCTTTGGTGGATGCTGACATTACCCGGTCCTTTGCTCTTGATAATCACAAAGACTTGCTGTCTGGTCACAGATGCGCCAGAAGACGTGCACCAACAATTTGCCCCTTTTTTGAACTCTGGTATGTCACCCAAAAGTTGTGTGCATTTCAATATTTTGAGCAAAACTGTGCTCTACCCCGCTAATTTAACCTTTACCTCTGCTCTTACTGATGCAATGTGCAATCAATGAAGCTGGTACCAGGCTGGTCAATTTAGCCCTGAAACCTCCCACACTAAAAGACAGGGGTTTCAGTTTCATTGTCCCAACCCCGTATATTATATAAAATATATATATAATATATATATATAATATAATTTATATTAATATAATATTATATATATTATATATATATATGTTTAGTTGGATCAATAATCTTAAACCTTAATGCTTTTTAGTCATCAGTTCACAATCATAATTCAATCATATTACTATAACATTTGTATAAATGAAAAAACTGACTTCTTTTGACTTATTTTTAATGATCCCTGCAGTGAAGTCCAACAGCATTCTTCATCCAGCACTTGTTCCAACTTCTTCTAATTAGCTACACAATGCCTAAATACGTTCTGCATGATAGAGGGTATATCTGCCCTCTAGTGGTAGGAGTAATGATTTCAGAAATTCTCTGCATATACTCTCTCCTATAAGCTATACATGGCCGTAATTAAGAAAAATACAGAGTACCTTGCTGCTCATAACCCCAAAAAAACAATAGTTAAAAAAGTTTACCTCCCCTCTATCTTATTAAAGTATTTTGTTTTCTTTTTTTTTTTTTTTCTCTTCTCTCTCTCTCTCCCTTCTCCCCTCTCCTCTCTCTCCTTTTATATAATTTTAATTTTTAACGGGGTTTTTGGACAAGAAAGTGAAACCCTGTCATTTTTAGTGTGGGGGGTTTTCATGGCAAAAATTTGGACCAGCCTGGTAGCCCATCTTCATTGATTGCACTTTGCACCAGAAAGGGCAGAGGGGAAGGTTAAAATTAGCGGGGTAAGACACAGTTTTTGCTAAAAAATATTGAAATGCACACAACATAGGGGAAAACCAGAGTTCAAAAGAGGACAAATTGTTGGTGCAGGTCTTGTGGCGCATCTGTGCCCAAAAGACGAAAATCTTTTGGATGTAAAGAGCCACGGTATCCGGGGAAAATGTCAGCAACCACCAAGAAGGAAAACCACTCCAACAGGATTAACTGTGGACGCAAGAGGAAGCTGTCCCTGAAAGGGAGTTTCGGGTGCTAACCCGGATGTTTATAAAAAAACATAAAATCACGGCGCCCAAATCAGGCAAATTAAATGTGTACCTAAAAATCTCTTTTTCCCACCAAAAAATTCCGTCGGGAGCTCCACAGGGTCAATATACACGGCCGGCTGCTATAGCCAAACCTTTGGTCACTCATGCCAATGCCCAAAACCGGTTTCAATGGTGAAGGAGCGCAAATCTTGGCTGTGGACAATGTAAAAACTGTATTGTTCTCTGATGATTTCCCCCTTTACTGTTTTCCCCAATCCGGGGAGTTGGGGTGGGAAAGAACCCCCAAAGAAGCATACCAACCCAGACTGTTGCACCCCAGAGTGAAGCACGAGGGGTGGGATCAGTGAAGGTTTGAGCTGCCATATCATGGCATTCTCTTTGGCCCCTACTTGTGCTAGATGGGGGGTGGGCACTGCCAAGGACTACCCCAAACCATTCTTGAGGGCCATGTGCATCCAAAAGGTTCAAAACATTGTTTTATCCTGTAGCCCCCCCGGTGCCCCGGTTTTCAGGATGAACAATTTACAAACACACAGCAAAAGGAACCCGGTGAAAGATTTGTTTGATGAACATGAAAGTGAAGTTTTAACATCTCCCATGGGCCCGCACAGTCACCAGATCTAAATATTATTGAGCCACTTTGGGGTGTTTTTTGGAGGAGCGAGTCCGGAAACGTTTTCCTCCACCAGTATCACGTAGTGACCTGGCCCCTATCCTCCAAGAAGAATGGGCTTAAAAAACCCCTGACCCTGTGGGAGGGGTTGTATATTTCATTTCCCCAAGATGAATTGACGCTGTATCGGCCGCAGAAGGAGGCCCTACACCATACTAATAAAATTTGGGCTAAAAAAACCCGGGTTTTTAGTTTCTTGTCCAACCCCCGTATATATATTATATATATATATATATATATATATGTATATATATTATATATATACACTGCTAAAAAAATAAAACCTAAACAACACAATATAACTCCAAGTAAATCAAACTTCTGTGAAATCAAACTGTCCACTTAGGAAGCAACACTGATTGACAACCAATTTCACATGCTGTTGTGCAAATGGAATAGACAACAGGGGAAAATCTTTGGCGATTAGCAAGACACACTCAATAAAGGAGTGGTTCTGCAGGTGGGGACCACAGACCACTTCTCAGTACCTATGCTTTCTGGAAGATGTTTTGGTCACTTTTGAATGTTGGCGGTGCTTTTACACTCGTGGGAGCATGAGACGGACTCTACAACCCACACAAGTGGCTCAGGTAGTGCCGCTCATCCAGGTTGGCACATCCATGCGAGCTGTGGCAAGAATGTTAGCTGTGTCTGTCAGCGTAGTGTCCAGAGCCTGGAGGCACTGCCAGGAGACAGGCCAGTACACCAGGAGACGTGGAGGAGGCCGTAGGAGGGCAACAACCCAGCAGCAGGACCGCTACCTCCACCTTTGTGGAAGGAGGAACAGGAGGAGCACTGCCAGAGCCCTGCAAAATGACCTCCAGCAGGCCACAAATGTGCATGTGTCTGCACAAACGGTTAGAAACCGACTCCATGAGGATGGTATGAGGGCCCGACGTCCACAAATGGGGGTTGTGCTCACAGCCCAACACCGTGCAGGATGCTTGGTATATGCCAGAGAACACCAGGACAGACGTGACAGAGTCTGGAGACACCGTGGAGAGCGATCTGCTGCCTGCAACATCCTTCAGCATGAACAGTTTGGCAGTGGGTCAGTAATGGTGTGGGGTGGCATTTCTTTGGAGGGCTGCACAACCAAGATGAGATCCTCAGACCCTTTGTGAAACCATATGCTGGTGCGGTTGGCCCTGGGTTCCTGCCAATGCAGGACAATGCTAGACCTCATGTGGCTGGAGTGTATCAGCAGTTTCTGCAAGATGAAGACATTGAAGCTATGGACTGGCCCGCCCGTTCCCCAGACCTGAATCCAATTGAGCACATCTGGGACATCATGTCTCGCTCCATCCACCAACGTCACGTTGCACCACAGACTGTCCAGGAGTTGGCGGATGCTTTAGTCCAGGTCTGGGAGGAGATCCCTCAGGTGACCATCCGCTGTCTCATCAGGAACATGCCCAGGCGTTGTAGGGAGGTCATACAGGCACGTGGAGGCCACACACAATATTGAGCCTCATTTAGACTTGTTTTAAGGAGATTACATCAAAGTTGGATCAGCCTTTAGTGTGTTTTTCCAATTTAATTTTGTGTGTGACTTCAAATCCAGGCCTCCGTTGGTTAATACATTTGATTTCCATTGATATGATTTTGTTGTCAGCACATTCAACTTTGTACAGAACAAAGAATCCAATGAGAATATTTCATTCAATCAGATCTAGGATGTGTTATTTGAGTGTTCCCTTTATTTTTTTTTTAGCAGTGTATATATTATATTTAGATACAACATTTGACAACAGTTCAGTTCAATTCAGTCTTTCTTATGAATTGATACACATTCCATTCATAGGTTCAGTTTATCAGCATGTCTGACTTTGCGAGTTGATCTTCTCAAAACAGTTGGGGAAGGTATCTGCTCAGGTGTTTGGCTTTTTTCAGGTCCCACCAGTGATTCAGCTGTATTCGTGTTAGCAGATTTTTCTTCACTGTTGGTTCTTCAGCTTTCTGATTTTCGTCTACTGTTGGTTCTCCAACTGTCTCATTTGTCCTCAACAAGCTTTGACGATTCCTCCTCAGAATCTGACCATCTTCTGTCCTGACAGTGTAAGATCTTGGATTCACTCCTTCTAGTCCTGTGGCTTTTTTACTTCAGATGATAGAATCTTGAACTCTTACTGTGTCATGTTTTTTCAGTGGAACCAGATAACTTGATGGCTTATCATAATGTTCCTTTTGTCTTTTTTGCAGATTTTTTTGTTTTTTTTATCACCTCTGTGAGTTTCCTTTGTTCCACAGCAGAGGGGAGTGTGGTGCGAAGGCTTCTTCCCATCAGAAGTTCTGCAGGAGACTTCCCATGTTCAAGAGGGAAATCACGATAACTCAGTAAAGCCAGATTTGGCTTTCTTTTGCTTTCTTGAGTAACTGCTTGACACTTTGAACTCCTTTTTCTGCTTTACCAGTGGATTGAGCATACAGAGGGATTGACGTCATATGAAGAAAGTCATATGCTTTAGCAAAACTTTGAAATTTTTTGCAGTTATAACAAGGTCCATTGTTATGGTAAACAATCTGAGGAATTCCATGTCTTGCAAAGATTGATTTCATGTCCTCTACCACACAAGTTACCAGACATGTTGAGTAGGAAGCTAACTTCTGGATAGTTGGAAAAAAAATCAATCACCAGCAGGTATTTTTTTCATGCAGGTGAAACAGGTCTGTCCCAACATTCTGCCATGGTCCTTGTGGTAAGTGTATGAGTGTCATTGGTTCTTTTGGCTGGTTTGCTAGGTATTTCAGGCATATTTCACAACTTGAACCCATTCTTTCAATATCTGCATGGATTCCTGACCAATAAATAGCTGTTCTGGCTCTCCTTTTACATTTTTCCATACCCAGATGCCCTTCATGAAGTTTTTGAAGCATCTCTGGTCTGAGTGACTGAGGAATAACAATATGTTTTTTTCAAAAAAAAGAAGACCATTAACAAAGCTCAGTTCAGCTCTGACATTGTAATATGGTTTACATACATCTCGTGGCCCACCCTCACTTAAATTTTTGATGACTTTCTGTAGAACCATGTCTTTCTCTGTTTCACATGTCATCTGTTTGTTTTTAAGATTTGAGTCTGCACTTGCCTTTTGTGTTGATGGGTTGTCCATTATAGGCTTTGAGTGAGCAAGTGTGTGGAAACATCTGGGGTCTTGTCGTCATTGCACAGATTTCCCGTTTATTTATTAAGTTAGCTTTTGCTCCTGTGTCAAGCTTGACCGTTCCATTCACCTGCAATGGGACAGTCCACCTGTCCTTCTCATCTCTATTCATGGACTTCCATGGCATGAACAGTTTTATCTTTATTTTGTTGCATCTTGAAGAAACACTGCTTTCCAAAGTGATTCTGTCCTTTGCACCTTTTACAATTTTTTCCATATGCTGAACACTGTTTTGGTGCATGTCGACTACCACACCTTTTACAATTAAAAACCTATGCAGAGGACTATTTTGTTGGAATGTACAATTCAACGTGGAAAGACTCACAAAAGGAGGGAAACAACGAGATAATGATTAGCAGGTTTACATGGAAAGATCTCACCTCATTTTGACATTGCCTTTGGTCTGTGTGTATTCCCCTGACTAAAAAAGGGTTTTATGAAGATTTATTTCTCATTATACAGACGAAGTCTGAGGTCTACATTCTGTTTCCCTTTGAGACTAAAATGTGATTAAATATTAACCAGGAATCGTTATAACCTGCCTGTAAATCCTGTTATAAATTGCCACTGTGGTTGCAAGTATCCTTACAAAACAACAAAAGACTTGCCAGGGTTTAATTTATATTTAACTTATTTTACAGGTTTAGGCAAGAAATAAAACCAGCTTAAAAGATATACGATTTAAAGTATGAGAAAACTTGATTTTTCTGTCCATTTAATGAACTTTTAATGATATAGGAAAGGTTTTTTCATTGAAATAAATACACTGTAAAATGAAGGGACCATGAGTGGACATGTATTTGCAAATAAATGCCTCATCTAACTTTTCCACTCTGCATTATGATCTGTATTCCGTACAGATCATAATCACAGATCATAATCTCTATACAGTCACGGAGAAAAGAAAAGACACTTTCAGCTCTACATGTGTACCTATTTATTCTGTCTTTCTTCATCAGTTTCTGCTTATTGTGGAAGAATTTCTGACCCACTCCTCTATCCAACCTTTGTTTTGTTCACTGAAATTTGCAGATAGAGTTTTTCATATTTTGAAAATCTTTCTTCAATCAAGGCTCTGCTGTCGTCCGAAGACATTTGGACACTGGGAGAGAGTGAGATTGTTTTTTAGGAGTTAATCTGAAATTATTGTTTATGATCACATGCAGAAGAGACAGACGAAGCGGCTGAGATAAGTATTAAACACATCACCCATTTTTATGTAAATATGTCTCTATAGCTGCAGTTGACATGAAACTCTCAGGAGATTTCAGTCACAATCCTTCCTGTTACCGCAAGCAAAGAAATCAGTCATAGATGTTCATGAAGCAATAACTGCCTCAATAAGGTTTATTGACAGGCAGATTCAAATAAGGTCAAGTTAAACTCTGAAGTTGTTTAGAATTATCTGCATTGTTTGGTTTTAAATTGACAGTAAAAGAAAAGAAATCACTCCTGAAAACTCTCAAATCTGTTCATGTAACTAATAAGGATAGTTTTTGATTAGAAAACAGCAGGACAATTTTAGGCCAATAAAGTGAAACTATTTGGTCAAATGCATGATTTTTATGCTCAGTTGTTTATTGCACTCTTATGCAAGCTGAGGTGTGCTGCCTTCATTGTGAACACAAAAGGTACACTTTTAGAATATTTTCAATAATCTTTATTTTGCCATTGCAACTGTACATTTCATCTAAATTGTCTCTGCATTTAACCCATCCCTTAGGGAGCAGTGGGCTACCATTGTGTGGCACTCAGGGAGCATACTGGGGCTAAGGGTCTTACTCAGGGACCCAGAGTGGCAGGCTGTGGGATTCGAACCTGGGTCCTTATGGCCTTTCCAGAACGCAAATCTCCCTGCACTAGGCCACCACTCCCCAATATTTCACAATAAATTAATAAGTAAATTCAATAAATTCAATTAAAAAAAATGAAATAACTAAATTGGGTGGAGTGGTGGCCTTTATTACAGAGAAAAGGAACTGACGTATATCAGTTATTCAAGGACCTTGACCCAGCAGCTCATGGTATTGTTATCTACTTTGAACCTTGTTTAGTCATAAATGTATCTCTGCAGAGCAGGTATGTACTGAAAGCTTTTATGCATATTTCTCACAAAGTGTCACACAAATTAAGTTCTTAATCTTTTCTAAAATATTTTCTAATTGTTCATGTCATTGCTTAAAAGTCGTTTTGAATCAAAATGATTGTTAAATGATTTGTATTGATTGATTATTTGAGTCTCTTTTAATATTTAAAAAATTAAAAACTGTGATAAACTAATTAAGAAATATCACTTTCTTTAGTTCCATAGATTTATTAAAATGTAAAAGATTGTTAAAATCACTACAGTAAATTTCGGTGTTTCTCTTTTGACTTTGTAGCAGATTTCATTGTTTAGGTTCTTATTATTGAGGGCTGTAAAGCTGATTTTGACTCTGGCTGTGTCTAAAAAGAATTATAGATATATGTAAAATTAAACTGCCTTTTATTGTTTATTTTATATGTTTGTCCTATATTATATTACCTTTAAAATTGTTTTGAGCCCAAGTATGAATTTTTAGTTGGTTTATTAACATCGAGCCTAACTTGAGTGCATATTTTGCTTTGTTTTATTTTAAAATCCTTATGCCTTTGGTTTGTGTAAACTATTTCAGGATGTTTAAAATGTGCTATATGCTGTTAATAAAGATTTACTTACATCCTTCCTTTTAAAGTAAAAGTTGTCTAATGTATGTCTTCACTTGATGCACCGTTTTCCTTTTCAGCCTTCAAAGCATGATCACTGTCATTTTTAATACCATACTGATCATAATAGGTGAATTTGGGAAATTAACAGCAAGTTCTATTTGTAACCTCTTCTAAGAGTAAAATCAACTACTGAAGAAAGGATGCAGCATATGCAACAGTGTTCTATGCAGTAACTATATTATGTTTGGATAAAAAAGCTTTAACTCTATATTGCATTAAACCACGTACTCTTTGTTTTAGTCTTAACTATTTGTTTTAATGTTGACCCTGCAGGATGGCTCCTAAGCGAAGGATGTCATCTTTAAACCTTCTGTTCATTATTGCTGTGAGTGGCTTCCTGCTCCTGATGTCCACCTGCAAAGGTAACCTCTAGATTTACTGGCATCGGGATACAATTAGATTTATAATGTCAGTATGACTGTTTCTGTGTTCAGCTGAGTACTCACTATGACATATTTAGTTGTCATTTACCCATTACTCCATAATGAGAAATGTCTGCACCACTAGTTGGAACAGTCAGCTTGGCTAGTTGGCACAAAAGTCTGTTTCTTTCTAAGAAGTAAAGAGCCAACATGACCTTAGTCTCAGTTAATCAAACATACATTAATTTTCTAAGACAAATCTGGATGAAATCAGGTAGTATGAACTGATGACCGATCCACAAAAAAGAGCAGCAGTGAGCTGACTTTCATCCATGTTTGTTTACATCTTACCCTTTCTGGTCTTTTTCTTAATCTTTTATAGATGGTTGGCAAACAGTAATCTGGTTCCTAACCGCCACTAACTGTTATATTTATTTACCCTTCAACTATTCCCCTCTAAAAAANAAGGAAAAATGGTTACCTAAATCTTTGAGCATTCCTGAGAATTTTATGTTTTATTGGTTGATTAATCTCATGAAAAGACCAAACTGTGTGTTCACTCTATGTCTTAAACTGATAACCCAAAAATTGACCATGAGCAAACAGATGAGTGATAAAAAGTATTTCTTCTCTGTGCTTCAGTAACATTAGTATAAACAGTAAGTTCTCATTTAGTCTTAGAATGATAAACCAACACTTTTATGTGATAAACTGTTGATAAGAAGGTAGTTTTTTATGGGCTTCCTTAATTAATAATGTGAGAAAAACAAATGACTTTGGAAGAACGGCTGCTCTAGGAAGTCACCCTTGGGGAGGTCCTGTTTAGTTTTTTAATGATCTTATAACGGAAACAAATGATGAAAATAATAAAATAAACTGTAAATTGTGCAACATCAAATTTGCTTTTGGTATAATACTAAAAAAACTAATTTACAAAAATTATTTCAAGATTTTTCAAATAATCTGTGCATTCAGTAACAGTGCTTCAGTTGGCCTGGGGCAGTCTGTGGCAAGGGTTCTCAAAGTTGGAGTTAGAGCCTTACTGAACTGTTGATGCAGTATAAAAACCACTGGTTTATGTTACAACTGGCAGGCGACAGTGTTGATCAACAATAGAAGTTACCAAACACTTCCACTAGAGGGGACTGTTTGTCCTGACTTGAATTCAAACTGATTTGATTAATGTTAGCCTGCATCAACTCCTTTAAAAGGTGGCTTCTCTTAAATAGGCTACTGCACGTTAATAGTGCTAAGATTATTTTTATTAATAGGAAATACTTTTTTTTTTTTGCCTTACCCATAAAGCTTCTGTTCTAACACTATGTTATTAAAACAGGTAAGATTTTTAAGTTTTACAAAATCTTGTGTTCTATAGCTATACTTACAATTTTGGAATAATTTAGTAACATATTTACAGCTCCTTTATTAATAACAGTACGTTTTTAAGACAGCAATTATCTATCTAGTTATTCATAAAAAGAGTCATCATGAAAGCAAACATGCACACAATTAACTATTTTAACTATATTTAAATAATTACAAAACAATAATGATTTTATTATTATTTATTTGTTTAAGAATCAGGGTAATACGGGTATTAAATGCGGGTGATGATAATGAGTTAAATGCACATCTGTAATGTTTCTGATAAATGTGAGCTGGATGGATGGATGTCCCTTTAAGGCAGTGATACTCTTTGCGCGGCTCGCGAGCCACATGCGGCTCGTCATGCTTGATCTTGCAGCTCGCAGCTCATAATCCTATATAACTATAACACAGCAAAATCAATACATTTTTACGACATAGCTCATTTTAAGAAGCTACGACGTAGCGCACGTGAAACCAGCGCACATCCTCAGCAGCTTTAACATAATTTGGTTACATGCGCAAAATGGATCGATTTCTAATAAAAAAAGGGACACAAAACAGATGGACAGAGCCACAGTGTTGTAAAGAACACAGAAGATAACGATTCAGAGGACGAAGAAGATGAAATTCAACACGAAGATGACACAGGAGAGGGGACGAGCAGGCAGGTGCACATCCACAATAAAAAGCCAAAAGTACGTAGAATACAAGACGAGTACAGAAAATTTCAGGACAAATGGACAGATGAATTTTTATTTGTTCTTTACGGCAAAAAATCCACTGTGCTTAATATGCAAACAAACCCGTGCTGGTTTCAAACGAAGTAACTTAGAGCGCCATTTCAATACCACGCATCAAATATTCAATGAAAGTTATCCACCCAGCAGCGAACTCAGAAAGAGAAAAATAACACAGCTTACTGAATCACTTCAGGAACAACAACACCTTATCCACAGGACAACGTCTACAGCAGAACGTTTAACAGAGGCCTCTTTTGAGATTGCATGGATTTTGGCAAGAGCTAAAAAGCCATTCCCGGACTCTGAGATAGTGAAAGACTGCTTTTTAGCTTCAGCAGAAATAATGTTTGCAGACTTTGACAACAAGGATGCAATTCTTAAACAAATAAAAGCATTACAACTGTCTGATTCAACAATAATGAGACGGATGGAGGATATTGGACGAGACATACGTGACCACCTGCTGACTGGCCCGTTTCAGCATCGCACTGGATGAAAGCAGGGATATCAGCGATAATGCGCAGCTGTGTGTTTGGGTGAGGTTCCCCAAAGAAAACACCTTTAAGGAGGAAATGTTGTGCTTGCTTCCCCTTCTTGGCCAAACCAGAGGTGAGGATGTTCTGAATGCACTCTTGATTTTTTTTCAACAAAATCATCTCAGCTGGTCCAAACTTTCAAGTGTTTGTTCTGATGGTCCCCCAAGCATGCGAGGCAAAGAAAGGGTCTTGTTGGCCTCATGAATAAAAGAGATGACATGCCTAAATTCCTCAGTTTTCATTGTATTATCCATCAGCAGGCCCTTGTATCAAAGCTCAGAAATAATGACTTTGAAAATGTAATGACAAACTGTTGTGCCTGTGGTAAACTATATTGTTTCAAGAGCACTAAACCACAGGCAGTTCAGACAGTTAATAGAAGATTATAACACAGAGTACAGTGATTTAGTGATGCACAGTGAAGTACGGTGACTTTCCCACCTTAAAACCACTTGCACAGAAGGTGATGTCCTTCTTTGTGAGCCCATATACATGTGAGTCAACATTTTCAACCACGAACATTATCAAGAAGAAACAGAGAAACAGACTGACCAATGCTCACCTTGAATTCCTCACTATAATTGCAACAACAAGCTACAAATACAACGTTAAGGTTAAGGACATGTATGCCAGCTTCCGCTCATCCCTGTATTAAGGTAAATAAACACACTTTAATAATTAAAGTGTGTTCTGTATCGATCTGGATGGAACATGTTGGGATTAATTTTCAATTAAAGTTACTGAGCCTCATTTTGACTTGTTTTAATGACATTACATCAAAGTTGGATCAGCCTGTAGTGTGTTTTTCCTCTTTAATTTTGTGTGTGACTCCAAATCCAGGCCTCCATTGGTTAATAAATTTGATTTCCATTGATGATTTTTGTGTGATTTTGTTGTCACCACATTCAACTTTGTACAGAACAAAGTATTCAATGAGAATATTTCATTCATTCAGATCTACGATGTGTTATTTGAGTGTTTCCCTTTATTTTTTTGAGCAGTTAGTAAAGAGAATTGGCCCAAGCACTGAACCCTGTGGTACTGACTGAAACTCTTCAAACAGATCATTGGTGTGTAAATGCTCAAACACTTGATTAGTAACTATTTTCTCACGAGTTTAGATAACAACAGAAGATTGGATATAGGTCTGTAAATTATTAAGTCATCTTGATCAAGCGAAGCTTTCTTAAGTAAAGGTTTAATTACAGCTACCTTAAAAGTCTGTGGTATACATTGTGTCCATTTACTAAGGATAGAGTAATCATATCTAAAATGGGGGTGGCCTTTAAAGGGAATCCAGCAAGATAACTTATTTTGCATGGTTACAATTCAATTCTGAAGTCTAAGTCAGGAACCCACAGAGACATTTAGGGGCCCCATGTCCAGAAGAGAAACCACCAGCCAGCCTGAGGTTTGAGATGTTCCTTGTCAGCAGCGAGGAAGAACTGTATCCACTCTGGTCCAAATTCACTTCCCAGAGAGAGGGACGACTACCCAGACCAAACCTATATCAACAGAGTTCTTTTAATATTTGCATATTTAACTAAATGCATTTTGTTCATATATAAAAAAGTTTTTCCATACAGCCTCTGCATGTTGCTTCTTTTATGAACTTGTACTGTTTTACTGTTGTTCAGACCCCTCTAACTTTCCCAATTATCCCATCAGGGTTTTAGAAATCCAAACTATACACATAAGCCCTGGGTTTACCTTTGCTGAAAGAAACTATTTGAAAACATTAATTTTTATTAATTTATAAAAACATCTGTTTGTGTATTAAAGAAAAATCTAAACCTGAGTAAGTTTTTTTCCATGTAGTTTAATATATCAACAGCACACACAAACCTGAAAAAACATTCCTCCTGGTTTCATAATTTACTACTTAAAATACAATCACTTATATATACAAGTTTGTATTTTCCCCAAAGCATTCTAAACCAGTTTCATTAAAGACTAAAAATAACATTTTCATTTGAGTCAATTGTAATATGAACAATTTTCATCTGAAATGAACTGCACACTTCATTAAATGTTTAAACAGATGTTTCAACAGAACAAAAGTCGTATGTACATTACATTTTGTGTGTAATCTATTGTAAATAAAATTAAAAATAGAAAAGCCTAACAACCACTGGTGCTGTTGGATTGTTGTGGAAAATAAGACAAAATGTAAAATCTAATAAGATTTTTACAATATTTTAAGTGATGCAAAATTTGTTTCATGGATGCATTATTATGCACTCTTTTGGCGGTTTTATGACAAAATAAAATTAGGATTGTTTCCCTATCACACAGTAAAAAGCAAATGACCACTAAAGGTGGTATGACGATTTGTATTGTCATAAATTCTTGAGTTTTGCCACTGACGCAAAAATACAACATCTCCAATCTCTAACAGCAATGTGACACCATTAGATGGTTTAACAAAAAGAGAAGCCTGATGATCAAATGCAATGAAAATAGGATCTCCATTCTTGACCAACACGGCACCTGTCCCATATGACACATTTCCACGTCCATAGATGTAGAACTCAAAGTGATAGGCTCCTCTCACTGGTGCAATAAAAAAACCTGGGGAACATATAACAGTAATGCTTCTATTTCAATAATATTTTGTCAATTTGTTTACATAAATAATAAAAAAACGAGCTGGATGTCAGGATTACAAAAAAATTTGTAATAACAATGTTTAACTTAGAGTACCTGTTTTGGGGTTGTAGGCATTTCCAATATTTGCAACAACATGTCTGAAGACTAGAGGGGTCCGTGTGTTAAATGGTCAGATATCTCCTGCACCTGAGGCTAACAAGGAGGCTGAGAAAGCCACTCGTTTCACTGTGAGACAACAATTTACTATTATTAGGATAAACAGAAAGTATTTTGTGTTTTTAAAATTTTACATTTAAAGGTTTTTCGCCACCGCATATTTTTCTTTGTTGCGGCTAAAAATGATGTTTGACAAGAAAACAAACCTTATGGACAAGCTGGTAAATGTATACAACTTAACTTTTTGTTGCAGGGCATGTTTGAGATTATGGATTGTTCTTGATATGAATATTTTAACACTGAGTTTCACAAACCTTCTCCTTCTCTCCTCAGAACCTCCACTTGGTCTTCAGTGTTGTTTGCCCTGGCTTTAACACTGATCAGTTCTCCAACCTGAGCTGAACATTAATAAAAACATAAAGAAAAAAATCTAACATAAAATAATATTTTCTCTTTCATTTTTTACAGTAGCGTTTGTCATCACAAATTCAAAGTAGTTTGTAATCCCTGACAAAACTATAAATTTATCAGCTTTGCCCTCTAAACCGATTGCATATGAGCAAAATCCTTAATAAACATTTGAGCAAATCTGACCGTCAATGTGTCGATTATCTCTTTTGTATAACTTTCACATAAACAAGTTTATTCTTAGAATAATTTGATAAATACTGCAGTAAGTACTGCTGCTCCAATTTTCTTACTTTTGTTACTTGCTGTAAAATAAATAAAAACCACATAGACAATTGATATAAATTTTAAACAATATAACCCTTCCTATGCTTAATGTTGACTTTTAGTGATAACATCAGGTGTTAATTAAATAAATACCTTGGTACTGCTGCTCCAATTTTCTTACTTTTGTTACTTGCTCTAAAATAAATAAAAACCGCACAGACAATTGATATTAATTTTAAACAATATAACCCTTCCTATGCTTAATGTTGACTTTTAGTGATAACATCAAGTGTTAATTAAATAAATACCTTGGTACTGTTCTTTCAGCAACTCCAGTTCCTTTGTCTTAGCTGTTTGCACAAGTAAAATAAAAGAGATTAAAATGTGATGTCAATGTAAACACTTCAGTGACTTAAACCTTAAAACTTTGCTTCTCTTGGTTTGATTACCTTCATTATCTCTCTGTAAGTAATCCATGCCAACCTTCAGTCCAGCCAATGAGGCGCTCATCTCTCTCAGCACAGCTCAGCTGATGTCCTGTGTACATGTTTGCTGGCAGGCAGAGGGACTTTCTGCGTCTCCTACCTGTGATTCAGTTTGCCTTACGGGTGAAAATATTTCATTGTCAGAGTCTTGTTGAAGCTGAGCTGTGGAGAGAGAGCAGATTAGCAATAGCATTTGGAAAAACATTGTTATCTCCATTCTCAACATCACTTTCTGCTGGTCGCCTTTGTGGTTTCTGGTCTCCGTGTTAATCCATACCTTAAAAATTCACTGCAGTTGACTAATAATTACCTAAATCTTTTGCCAATGTGACTTGTTATAGTGGGATTTTCCTATCAAAAGGCACAATCTTTGGTCATAATTATATTACTGGCAGACTCCCCTTGCAGCTGTACTGAGGACAGAGCATTGTTATCTCCATTCTCACAATCTGGGAGTCAGCTTTTACTACCTGAGTTTTTTTATTTGCCTTATCACCTTATCACGTGAAGGTGATAGGGTTTGCCTCATTTGATTTTCGATATTAAAACAACAAGCACGGTATTTAGTGACAAAGTCTATGCTATTACCTGTAAATAATATACATTCTTATAGTGCTGATAACATATTTATCTGAAATCCATATCATATACAGTTTTGAGACACAACTGTGAGAACTAAATTAAACTAGATGTTTTTAAAAAAGCATTTATATTCCTTATTGAAAAAAAGGCAACCCCATCTCCATTCCTCCTCAGATTGCTCTCCTCCAGGATTCTCTAGCACAGTCTTTCCCAAAGTGGGGTACTCATACCCTTGGGGGTACGCAAGAGGGACATAGGGGTTATGCAAGAAAATGTGAAAAAAATTTGTGAAAACAGGCAGATTATACTCGCACATAAATAGACTGAGGCATCTTCTCGCATTACCAAAAAACCTAATACATGTGTAAATGTGTTCTAGTGTTGTCATCTACTGTTCAACAAAATCACTGCACTGACTAAGTAGAAGGGCGTGACAATAGGTGTGACTCGCGGAAGGGACACCTGTCAATCAAAGGAGCTGACACTGAACTTCTTGGGGTAGCGAAAAAATGGACAGTTGGCTAAGAAAGAAAACATGTCAATCCCGAGAGACAGCGACAGCTGCCACCAGCCAGCCCACATTGGAAGATGCACCTGCAAGTGACAACACTGAATAAATAACTGAATCTGACTGCACTGTTCAATGGCTATAGATACATTGGACTGAGACTTTAGGAGCAGTGCATCTGTTGCTAGCCCGGCTAGCCAACCTGCTAGCAGCATGGCCGTTGACAGTGGCCAGGGTTCGTATGCGGAGCCTTGTGGCGTGGGAAAGCCCATCACCTCAGACCTTGAAACAAAAAGGTGGATACATGATGAAAGCTACATTCACATGGGATTCGCATCTACTAATACTGGTGGATTTCCTCAGCAACATTGTGTTGTTTGTGCAAAAGTATCTCATAACTCAAACCTTCAGTATTGCAAAGACATTTAGAAACAAAACAGGTACATTTGAAAAACAAGCCACGGGAGTATTTTTAGCAACAATTGAGATTACTTTGTACCAGTAAGACCTGCTTAAGGGAGATCGATACATATTGCAAAAACAGACTAAAAGCATCTTTTATGGTGAGTTACACAGTGGCCAAAACCAGCAAGCCACACACTATAGTGGAGGGCTTGATATTACCTGCTGCCTCAGATATAGTTGGGACAATGTTGGGGGAAAAGGCTAAAAAAACTATAAAAACAATGCCTTTGTCAAAAAACACAGACTCTCGGTGCATTATTGATATGGCAGAGAACGTTTTAAAACAGCTGCTACAGTGTATATGAGCATGCGAATTTTACACACTACAGCTGGATGAGACAACTAATGTGTCTGGCCTGACACTCTCCTTGTGTACGTGCGATACATTCATGAAGAGACAATTAAGGAGGACGTGCTCTTCTGTAAACCTCTGGAAACAAGGACAACAGAAGAGAATTTTCAAAATGCTGGACACCTTTGTAATGCATACTGATGGTGCAAAGGCCACGACAGGGAGGCACCGTAGTGTAGTAACGCGGGTACAAGCGGCAGCTCCTGATGCAACTTGCTTACATTGTAGCATCCACAGAGAAGCTCTTGCTGCTAAGGGAATGCCTATTGGCCTGAAAAATGTTTTGGACATCGACAGTGAAAATGGTGAACTTTGTGAAAGCCAGGCCCATGAACTCTTGCATATTTACTGCATTATGCTGTGAAATGGGCATTGAGAATGAGACATTATTACTACACAACTCGGAACGCTGCTACCTAGAGGCTACCTAAATGTGTTGCTTAATAATGCTGACATTTATTACCAAACATCAATTGATGAGAAATAATTAACAGTTGTATATGATTTTATTTGATATGTGCATATGTGTATACAAACACATTTTAAAGGGAGTGTAAGTAGGAGGTACTTGGCTTGAGGTCAGATCTCTAAAGGGGTAGACAGTTTGGGAAGCACTGCTCTAGTGCATTGCCAAAGAGATTCACATTGTATTTGATAGATTGTATAAGGGGTAGAAAGTTTTCTATTTTACGAAATTCAGCTAACTATATTGAGTGACTGCATAACCTTTTCCTGAATTGTGAATACTTTGTTTAATTTTATAATTATTAATATGAGTGAGCAAAGACTCTTTTCTTTAGCTAGTTCTTTAATATTTCTGATGATAATGGCTTCAACTGCTCTGTGATGGACTGGTGACCCATCCAGCCCCACCTCTCACCCAATGACCGTTGGACCACCAGCACCCCCACGACCCTGCATGGACAAGAGGGATATTGTCAAGTGAATCCCAATGTTTGGGTTTGAATTTGCAGTTTACCCCACTTGAAAAGGCAGTTTGTCTCAGAAGACATGGAACTGTATGGGTTAAGAACGCTGTCAAAAACAATGTGTATGTAAAGACGGAAATGTGTGCATATTAGTCAATAGTTGTGCGTAAGTAAAATCCAAAAGAGGTATTTTATGTTTTCTCTATAAGAATACAAAATAAAATGTTACAGCTTGCAGAAATTACAAACACAAAGTTCAGGTTTACAGTTGTGGTTTATTCCTTATGAATACAATATGCTATAACAGTTTGTGAATACGATTTCTTTTCTATGAGAATACGAATTTACATCAGCGACTTGGCGTCACGTGATCTCAGGCTGGTTAGTGGAGCACAGAGTTAGTCGATTACGTTGCGCATGCGCTGTCACACTCCTCACCGCCAGTAAACGTCGTGCCGGGATTGGATGACGGAAAAAAGGTAATGGGAGATCATTTAGGATTGCGCGGTATCAGTGCCAAAATAAGACTATTACGCACCCAGCGGTGGCTGCTTGCTTGTTGCAGGAGATCCATTCCAAAGCCAGCTACTGATCTGATTAATGATTGGCCAGCACCGGTAACCAAGGGGCAATGTTAATGGATGTAGCTCCTTTAGTCATTTCACCTAGAAAGAAAGAACAGATAAACTCTGAGCCAGTTTTCAAGGTTAGAGTCTGAAAGAGAGCACATATAATTAGTTACAGGAAAAGCTCAGTCAATTGCCATGTCTAGGAGAGAGAAAGGGTTAAACACTGAAAGACAGGGCCATGTGGATCATCAGTAGAGGGTGAGCATTAAGTTGTTGCGAGCAGAAGCTCGGATGATTCCCCTCTCCAGAAAGGTGTCACAGGTAGACACAGAGCCAGGCCAGGTGTAGCTTCTTGGAAGAGAAAAGAGAGAGAACAAAGTTAAAAGCTGAAATAACAGCAAATAATGCAAAATTGGAGAGTAGTGTGAGAATGTAGCAAAGAGGGTGAAAGTGGTCATTATGTCCTCCAGCAGCCTAAACCTATAGCAGCATAACTATAGAGATAGCTCAGGATAACCCAAGCCACTCTAACTATAAGCTTTATCAAAAAGGAAAGTTTTAAGCCTAGCCTTAAAAGTAGACAGGGTGTCTGCCTCACGGACTAAAACTGGGAGCTGGTTCCACAGGAGAGGAGCCTGATAACTAAAGGATCTGCCTCCCATTCTATTTCTAAAGACTCTAGGAACCACCAGTAAATCTGCAGTCTGAGAACGAAGTGTTCTGTTAGGAACATATGGAACAATCAGATCTCTGATGTATGATGGAGCTAGATCATTAAGGGCTTTATAAGTGAGGAGGAGAATTTTAAATTCTATTCTGGATTTAACAGGGAGCCAATGAAGGGAAGCTAAAATAGGAGAAATATGATCTCTCTTTTTCATTTTCATCAGAACTCTTGCTGCAGCATTTTGGATCAGCTGAAGGCTTTTAACTGCATTTTGTGGACATCCTGAAAGTAAAGAATTACAATAGTCCAGCCTTGAAGTAACAAATGCCTGGACTAGTTTTTCAGCGTCACTCCTGGATAGGATCTTTCTAATTTTGGCAATGTTCCGGAGATGAAAAGAAGGAAATCCTAGAAACCTGTTTAATATGGGATTTAAGTGACATGTCCTGGTCAAAAATAACACCAAGGTTTTTTACTTTATTATCGGAGGTCAATTAAATGCCATCCAGGTTAAGTGATTGACTAAGCAGTTTCTTTTTTAAAGACTCCGGTCCAAAGACGGCAACTTTTGTCTTGTCTGAATTTAGAAGCAGAACATTTAAAGTCATCCAAGTTTTTATGTCTTCAAGACATGCTATTAGTCTATCTAACTGGTTGGGATCATCAGGATTGGCTCATTCTACAGAAAAATCCACTTTTGGAATGGCAAGATATCTTAATTTTTTTTTCTTTTTCTAACATTTAAACTTGGACTACATTGTTACATAAGTCATTGACTTTATGAATGCACATAAATGAAAGCTTAATTACATTTTTTTTTATACATTTATATAAATACCACGTGGACCAACTTTTTTGTCACTGGTGTTACCACACTTTTTTTCATAATATTTAAGGCTTTTATAAAACAATGTCTCAATCTTGTCAGCACATGTAGTCAGAGTCAGACAGGAATTGTGACAATGCAATGCAACCAGAAGGCTGTATTTTAAAATGTATTATGGTTTGTTAAAAGTGTGATTGCATAACTTTAATTTATTTGCGCTACTATGTAATTGCTACAACAATGAAAATATTTGAAAAATCTTATATAAACAATGAATGATGCACTCTTTAAAATCTTAACTTATGAGTGAAACAAAATTTATGGATGTAAAATTATCATCATGTGAAATATAACACATTTTCTGAACATGACATCAGAAAAACCTCAGAGTAACACCAGTGACACAATGAAACACCAGTGACAAGACCAAATATTCTTATTTTAAAACAAATAAACTTTTACATCATAAAGGTTCTTGAACAGTTTAAGAACACATGAAGTCAATTAACAAAAAGTTAAGATTAAGATTTAATTGTTCACTACTACAGAGAAAAGTGGTCGGGTTTTACTGTTCATGGCAACTTTTTTCACTTGTCCAGCTTCCCCATGATGAACTCCCCGAACTGCTGCTCAATCTGCACTGAACGCTTGACTGCCCGGGGCTCTGGAATCAGGCACATGATCTGGTCATCGCTGTACCAGCTGACGTCATCTCTGGGGGTTGGCCAGAAGAACTTATTAAGTCCATTCCGGTGCATGCACTTGACTTTTATGTTGTCTTCTTCCAGCTGCAGGACGATGCCAGAGTAGGGTTCGTCATCATAATGTACAACACACCACTGTCCAGTGTGATGGTCTTCGATGGCATTTGGTCTAAATGTCCTCTCTGTTTGATCAGTTGTCTCCATTGCTACAAGAGAGCAACCTCCTGTAGACTGTGGAATGGACAATCAAACATGACCTCAGCAGCCCGGCAGAAACAGCTTATGTCCCTGTACTTGAGAATGCTGGGAGACACGCTGAGGACCTCATGCATTTTCATGGTGCCTTTAATGGTGAACAGGGGCACTTGCCTTAAATGTTCATCTCTCTTATTAACCTCTCCCTCACTCACATAAAACAGTTTCACTTCGCTTGTATCTTTTAACAGCTGGAAAAAGGTCTGTGCATCTGGGATATCTTTCCCTTGACGAACCAACATGTCAGCCGTTGTCTTCAGTGTGGCCCCTACTCCATCTGGTGCACCCTTTCCATGACTTGCCTCGAAGAAGTTCCATGTCACGACTGAGAAACCTCTTTGGTGTGGTTCAGTGGATATGATGTGAAAGTTTGAGCGGTTTTTGTATTGTGTGGTAGGTCCATCACTAAAAAAGTGAAGGTTTTGGACATTAGTGTGGACCTTTGCCAGGAACTGAAGAATATGGTCCAAATGAGCCCATACAGCTGCAGGGTCATGCCTTCAGCTGGGGGAGATTGTATAGAAAGGCGTAAGGGCTTCGTTTGCCAGGTACGCTGCTTCTCAGCTGCACTCAATTTAGCCATACCTGACCAGAGAATGATTAACAGCAATTATACTAATGAATTATTTTTATTTCATGCTAAAAAGAAAAAAAAAACTAAATAAACACCATTAAATAAAACGTATCCACACATCTGGAGTAGCTGCTGTTACTGTTTGTCACTGGTGTTACCCATAACGAAGGTAACACCGGTGACGGTAACACCAGTGATAGTTTTATGAAAAATGCATTTTACTAAATGGCTGCTACAGAGCATGAAACCACATGTTGTCTATCATGATAAATTCACTAAATTATGTAGTTTAATACATTTGCATTGAATTTGTTTGCAATTCCCTGCCAATAAAGTGGCAGGGACCAGTGACGTCCAGTAGAGTGACCAGTGACGTCAACTAAAAGCTTCATTTGAAATCATGAGATAAATGTTAATATTACTGAAAAATGAAAATAGACAGTGTTTGTACAATGGCAGTTCTTCATAGATCTTCAGGAAAGAGGTCAGAGGAAGTCAATTGATGTCATCAGTTTGATTTATTTTTCTAAAATAAAAGACTTTTGATGCATGGTAACACCAGTGACATGACTGCAGGGGACAACTACTTTTTGAAGATATTTTATAATATTAATTTGGTATTTTGTTTTTGTCAAGGTGTGGGGTTGGATAGCACCGAAATGCAGACAAACCTCCGGGAGGAGCATTGTGTGAGGTAATTCCTTCTCCTTTAATTATAACAAATAGAGAAATTTACATTTCCAGCTACAACAGACCAGAAGACATCAAGGGACTTGCCAGGGATGAGACATGAGGAACCAGTGAGGAATTGTGCAAACAACCAGCTTATAAACAGAGGGAGGAGGAGTGTGGACCAATGAGATAGGAAGGCAGGCAATCAGATGGAAGTGGTAACAGGTGAGGAACTGAACAGCTGTGAAACTGAGGGAATGTGTCTAATTACAGAAAGCAGAGAGATACACAATTTGAGGGACAGAGCAAGGGAACCTGAACTAAATGATAAAACCTGGCATAAACCAATATGAAGGAAACAGAACAACACAGAGAAACACCTGATTAAATGTAAACAAATAACAAACCAAAATTCCAGATCGTGACAGTTTTAATATGTCATTTATATCATATATTTGATAGTTATTTATCCATTTTTTATCCATTTTTGCATTTTGATTGGCAGAAAAAACAATTTTTAAACTCAAACGACAGCAATTTCCCTCCATAAATGAGGAAGAGGAACAAGTACTTCTGTACTGGTTGGCGTTCTAAATAATTGATTTAAAAGCAAATATTACCAAGTTGATGGTACTTCAGGGTTTGATAGTATAAATAATATGTATTTTAAGAATAAAATACAAAAAAACATGTAACAAAGAATTTTTTCAAAACTAATATTTCTTTAAACGTTAGGGACAGAAAAATTGATGTTTCTGTAAAATTAGCCGATTCATGGATAATTAAAGCTGAGTATCATCAGCGTAACAGTGAAAATTTACTCTGTGCTGTCTGATAATTTTACCTACTGGAAGCATATACACTCCTCAAAAAATAAATGGAACACTTAAACAACACAATATAACTCCAAGTAAATCAAACTTCTGTGAAATCAAACTGTCCACTTAGGAAGCAACACTGATTGACAATCAATTTCACATGCTGTTGTGCAACTGGAATAGACAACAGGGGGAAATCTTTGGCGATTAGCAAGACACACTCAATAAAGGAGTGGTTCTGCAGGTGGGGACCACAGACCACTTCTCAGTACCTATGCTTTCTGGCTGATGTTTTGGTCACTTTTGTATGTTGGTGGTGCTTTCACACTGGTGGTAGCATGAGATGGACTCTACAAGCCACACAAGTGGCTCGGGTAGTGCAGCTCATCCAGGATGGCACATCAATGCGAGCTGTGGCAAGAAGGTTTGCTGTGTCTGTCAGCGTAGTGTCCAGAGCCTGGAGGCGCTACCAGGAGACAGGCCAGTACACCAGGAGACGTGGAGGAGGCCGTAGGAGGGCAACAACCCAGCAGCAGGACCGCTACCTCCGCCTTTGTGCAAGGAGGAACAGGAGGAGCACTGCCAGAGCCCTGCAAAATGACCTCCCGCAGGCCACAAATGTGCATGTGTCTGCGCAAACGGTTAGAAACCGACTCCATGAGGATGGTATGAGGGCACGACGTCCACAAATGGGGGTTGTGCTCACAGCCCAAAACCGTGCAGGACGCTTGGCATTTGCCAGAGAACACCAGGATTGGCAAATTCGACACTGGCACTCTGTGCTCTTCACAGATGAAAGCAGAGTCTGGAGACACCGTGGAGAGCGATCTGCTGCCTGCAGTCAGTAATGGTGTGGGGTGGCATTTCCATGTGCTCGCCAGAGGTAGCCTGACTGCCATTAGGTACCAAGATGGGATCCTCAGACCCCTTCTGAGACCATATGCTGGTGCTGTTGGCCCTTTGGTTCCTCATAATGCAGGACAATGCTAGACCTCATGTGGCTGGAGTGTGTCAGCAGTTCCTGCAAGATGAAGGCATTGAAGCTATGGACTAGCCCGCCGGTTCCCCAGACCTGAATCCAATTGAGCACATCTGGGACATCATGTCTAGCTCCATCCACCAACGTCACGTTGCACCACAGACTGTCCAGGAATAGGCAGATGCTTTAGTCCAGGTCTGGGAGGAGATCCCTCAGGAGACCATCCGCCGTCTTATCAGGACCATGCCCAGGCTTTGTACCGAGGTCATAAAGGCACTTGGAGGCCACACACAATACTGAGCCTCATTTTGACCTGTTTTAAGGACATTACATCAAAGTTGGATCAGCCTGTAGTGTGTTTTCCTCTTTAATTTTGTGTGTGACTCCAAATCCAGGCCTCCATTGGTTGATAAATTTGATTTCCATTGATGATTTTTGTGTGATTTTGTTGGCAGCACATTCAACTTTGTACAGATCAAAGTATTCAATGAGGATATTTCATTCATTCAGATCTAGGATGTTTTATTTAAGGGTTCCCTTTATTTTTTTGAGCAGTGTATATAGTAAAGGGAATTGGCCCAAGTACTGAACCCTGTGGTACTCCACAATTAACCCTGGAGTTTAAAGATGATTTATCATTTACATGAACAAACTGGAATCTGTCAAACAAATAAGATTTAAACAAGCCTAGCGCTGTTCCCCTGATCCCTACAGCATATTCCAGCCTTTCTAAGAGAATATTGTGATCGACTGTATCAAATGCAGCACTGAGATCTAACAGGACAAGTACAGACACAATTATCTGAGGCCATAAGAATATCATTAGTGACTTTCAGCAGAGCTGTTTCTGTGCTATGATGAGCTCTGAAGCCTGACTGAAACTCTTCAAACAGGTCATTGCTATGTAAATACTCACACATTTGATTAGAAACTATTTTCTCAAGAATTTTAGATAAGAACAGAAGATTGGATATCGGTCTGTAATTTATTAAGTCATCTCGATCAAGCGAAGGTTTCTTAAGCAAAGATTTAATTACAGCTACATTAAAAGCTTATGGTACATATCCATTTACTAAGGATAGATTAATCATATCTAAAATGGGGCTGGTAATCAGAGGGAACACTTTCTTAAATAATTTGGTCGGGATTGGGTCTAACATACAAGTTGAAGGTTTAGATGAAGCTAATATTTCTGATAACTCAGGAAGCTCCACAGGATCAAAACAGTTCAAACACAGATCAGGTTCTACAGTTACTTCCAATGTTGTCTTGCTTGCTGAGGATGAAGTAATCATCTTCGCGAGTATGTCAAAAATGTTATTTTTAATAGAATCAATTTAATTTAAGAAGAATCCCATGAAGTCATGACTGCTGAGAGCTAAGGGAATTGAGGGCTCAACAGAGCAATGACTGTGTAAGTTTAGCAACTGTACTAAAGAGAAACCTAGGATTATTCTTGTTCTCTTCTATTAATGATGAGAAATAAGCTGTTCTGGCTTGGCGAAGTGTCTTTTTATACAACAGTAGGCTATTTTTCCAGATTAAGTAGGAATCCTCTAGGTGTGTAGAGTGCCATTTTCTCTCCAATTTTCTAACATTGTGTTTTAAAGTACGCAGCTCAGAATTAAACCAGCCTCCTATGAATAATTACCTTCTTTTTCAAGGGGGCTGCATTGTCTAATGCACCACGCAATGATGAAGTAACACTATGAACAAGAGAATCAATTTGTGAAGGGGAAGAAAAAAAATAATTGCCCTCCTCTGTGTTTCTCTTTGATAATGAGGAAATCAAAAGTGGAACAGATTCTTTAAAGGTTGTTACAGCACTGTCTGATAATGATCTACTATAATTAAATTTTCTTTCGGTTAAATTAAACTCAGAGGTTATTAAAAAATGGTCAGACAGGACAGGGTGATGAGAAAATATTGTTATGTCTTTACACTCAATGCCTTATGTCAGCACAAGGTCCAGAGAATGAAGACAAAGGTGGGTAGGTTTGTTAAAGTTTTGAGCAAAGCCAATTGAGTCTAACATAGCGTTAAAGGCTATATTTAGGCTATCATTTTCAGTGTCAACATGAATGTTAAAATCCCCCACCATAATAACCTTATCTGTATTTAACACTAAATCAGATAAAAGGTCTGAAAACTGATCTAAAAATTGAGAGTACGGACCTGGTGGATGGTACAACACAACAAACAGAAGTGGTTTTAGTGCTTTGCAATCTGGATGAGGAAAACTAAGGATTAAATATTCAAAAGAGTTGTAGCTATTGATTGGTCTGGGACTAGTCAATAAATCGGACTGAAAGATGGTTGCTACTCCTCCTCCTCGCCCAGTATTTCGAGAAATGTGAAAATTTAAATAATTAGTAGGAGTTGACTCATTTATAGTAACATAATCCTCTTGCTGCAGCCAGGTTTCTGTGAGGCAAAATAAATCAATCTGATTGTCACAAATCAGGTCACTAACTAGCAAAGTCTTTGAAGAGAGAGATCTTATATCTTAAGCCACATTTAATTGTTTTATTTTTCTTGTTAGTCTGAGTTGTGTTTATTTTTATTATATTTTCCTGATTTCCTCGTTTTAGATTAATTTTTAATCTATTCAATTTTGGCTGTGGGCGAGACACCCCCACTGGTACTTGGTCTTAATAGGCTATTGGGTAGGTAGCAGTACAGAAGCTGCAGAGAGGAGTGTTAAACTACGACCCTGCTTCCTGGTCTGAACCCTGGGTTGTCAGAGTTTTGGACAACTAATAAATTCGGCCAGATTCCTTGAAAGAAGAGCTGCTCCATCCAAAGTGGGATGGATGCCGTCTCTCCGGATCAGATCAGGTTTTCCCCAGCAGTTTCAGGTAGGATTTGATGTTGCCTGTTCTGGCCCCTGGCAGACATTTAACTATGGTCGCTGGTGTCTCTAGTGCCACGTTTCTGACTGTGGAGCTGCCAATTACCAGAGTTGGCTTCTCAGTGGGTGTGTCGCTGAGCGGGCAAAATCTGCTAGAAACGCAGACGGGTTAGTGGTGATCTGTGGGCTGGGATCTAGGACTATGCTTTCTACGTACCTACGTACCTGAGGCCCCAGCTGTGCTGGGGGTCTGCTGAAGGACTGCTACGGGGAGCTACCCTCGGTGGCTCCGCACTGGCTAAGGGGCCTCGGCTATCTGCTGGTTTTTCAACACCGCGGAGCCGGGCCTCCAACTCCGAAACCCTCGCCTCCAAAGCTACAAAAATGCTACATATATTACACGTACCATTATCACTAAAGGAGGCAGAGGAGTAACTGAACATCTTACAGAGAGAGCAGGAGAGAGAAGGAGATTCAGAGAGAGAAACAGCAGAACGGGTAGCCATGGTGGAGTTAAAGCTAACGCTAAGCTGGCGACCCCTTACCACTACTAGAAAAACCGTGTAAGACACGGAGAGTCCCCAAAGGTTAAATGCAGCAACAGAAAGTATGTGTTTTAACGTGCTTATGTATTAGAACAAGTAAGAGATATCACAGTAGAGAGAAATCAGATCAAACGAGAGCGCCTTCAAACACCAAACAATCCACCGAGTGCAACAGTGAAAACAGGAAGTGACGAATACGCCATAATGTACAAAGTTAATAGTACGATCAAAATAAAAGATGGGAATGATGATGCTAATAGCAACAATACTAATAAAGTAATACAATAATAACCTTGCTTTTGTGCCTGCACAAGTGCGAGGTTTAAATCTAAAGATCACATCTAGTGAATGCAATTAACATAACACAGTGTAGTCTGTCATATTCAACAATACTGGTGCTGGCCTATCATTAATCAGATCAGTAGCTGGCTTCGGAATGGAGCCACCACTGGGTATAGTCTTAATAGTCTTAATTTTGGCACCGACACATATTTTTCACCCTGGCCTTTGCACTCTTCTCAGTGTATACCTGTTTTACGTCACCAATTAGACAGTTGCTAACTCTGTACTTTTAGTTGTTATTTCAAAAAAACTGTTTTTTCCCCCACCTCTCGCCTGTTGACCACCGAAGATGGGGACCAGCTCCCCCATGACCCTGTACAGAAGAAGCGGTATAGAAAATGGATGGATGGATGGTTGTCACACGTGTTGTTTTTGTTTTAAACTGCTGCTGCAAAATCAATAACCCTTAGGAGACAAGAAACATTCTTGAACTTGAGCAAGTCACAGATTATTTCTCTGTAGGTCAGCCATGAAGCTAGTCTGACCCCTTTGTCAGTTACTAATCAATGCCAGATTTTTTTGTTACTGAAATACATGCAGGAGATAAGACACTACTTTGGACTTGTCATAAAAAAGTGTAAACGGCAATGTAAAAATGAAATTACCTGCAATAATTTCAATAACAGTGAAGAGCAGTGTTGTTGTTGTAATATTTAAAGATCTTAAACCCAGAACAATACATTGTTGCTTCGACAAGACACCCAAAGGATATAGAAAGGTTGAGTTTAGTTTGTTGGAATCTTTTGAAAACCTGTTTTATTTTACAAAGAGTGAGTGGAAAATTTAAACAGTACAAGGAAAAAAAAGAAAAAAACAATTATAAAACACCAAACAGTGGAGCCAAACCTTCTGCACAAGAGTCTGATTAATTAAATTTCCTCCCTTCAACTCTCACAGAAAGCTTAATTTGCAGGTAATACAGCTAGGCAGATTTTCTCAAAGTCAAAAGAAAATAAAGAAGTTACAACTTTGATTGACTTTGTTCTACACTTATCTGACCTCAATGTCCCAGAACATTTATGATGGTCCATGACAATAAAATTTTTCAACATTAGTATAAATCATTTGGTTTGTTGTCATATAATTCTGGAAAAACGTGAAGTTTGTGCCAACTCAGTAGATCCATCAACAAGTGTTACTAGACATTTCATCAACGATGGTAAATACAAGGATAATATGAATTAAGTGTTTTTTTGTTTTTTTTCCATTTCTTTCTTAGAGATTCACATATACAGTATACAAATAAAATCCAAAGTATGTTTACAGCTAAATGATAATGTTAGAATTTCACAGGACAACTTACAAACAATTGAAACTTCATACACTTACATACACTTTTTAAAAATACACGTAATATTTTTTTTTCTTTCTGTCTGACATTAAATCTGAGTAAACTGTTGCTGTTTTAGATCAATGAGAGACAATAAGAGATTATTTTAAAAAATCCATTTTTTTTGTTGTTATTTATGCCTTTCACAATATCTGAGTTAAATGTTGGCATGCCTTTGGATGTATTTGAAGACATCGCCTCAATAACACTGCTTCCTTGAGTGACATCATGGGGAAATAAAAAGAAATTAAGCAATCAGAAAGAGAGTTGTAGACCACCACAAATGTGGTTCATCCTTGGGCAAAATTTCGTGATTCTTTAAGGGATTCATCTCTTAAAGGACCTTTTGAAAATGGAAATCTTTAAGCAGGTATTACTTACTTTTAATGAACCTAACATTACTGTATTAATGTCTTCACTTTCCCACACAGACACACAGAACTGCTTTGGAGACCTGAAGTCCAGAATACATGAACAGAAAAAGTGAATTCGTGTTTCCTAGAAAGAATTGTTTGAGAAATTTCCCGTCTGACAGCTGAGTGTTTGTGAGTGAAATCTGTTCGTGTGTGGTGTGTTGTGCTTGCCATGTGACTGGACACCACATACTGTAGGATCAAACCTGTTATAACTACAATTTTTTATTGCCACATGTGGCAACAAGGCATTAGGAACATATAGAGCGTGATCCTTAATGGCTTTATATGTGAGAAGGAGAATTTTAAATTATATTCTGGATTTAACAGGGAGCCAGTAAAGGGAAGCTATAATAGGAAAAATATGATCTCTCTTTTTAATTTTTTGTGGCTGCTGTGGACCACTTCCAGAACTTAAAAAGTACAACCTTCCACAGGAGCTGCTGGTCATCTTCTACACTGCCATAATTTAATCTGTCCTGTTTTCGTCCCTTTCAGAGTGGTTTGACTGATCTACAAAACAGGACATGTCCAGACTGCAACAAAATCAGAGCTGCAGAGAGAATCATCAGGGCTGACCTTCCCTCTATCCAGGACTTATACAGATCAAAGGTCAGGAAAAGGGCAGCTGAAATCTCTGCACACCCCACACACACCCTGCACACAAACTGTTTAGGCTTCTACCTTGAGCTAAGGGATTTTAACTGCATTTAGTGTCTTGTTTGAATTTAGAAGGAAAAATTTAAACTCATCCAATTTTTTTATGTCTTCAAGACATGCCTGTAGTCTATCTAACTGGTTGGGCTCATCAGGATTCATGGATAAATAAAGCTGAGGATCATCAGCATGACATTTTATCCCATGCTGGCTGATAATTTTACCTATTGGAAGCATATACAGTATTTAGTAAAGAGAATTGGCCCAAGCACTGAACCCTGTGGTACTGACTGAAACTCTTCAAACAGATCATTGCTGTGTAAATGCTCAAACACTTGATTAGCAACTATTTTCTCACAAGTTTAGATAACAACAGAAGATTGGATATAGGTCTGTAAATTATTAAGTAATCTTGATCAAGCGAAGGTTTCTTAAGTAAAGGTTTAATTACAGCTACCTTAAAAGTCTCTTGTACACACTGTATCCATTTACTAAGGAAAGGTTAATCATATCTAAAATGGGGGTGGCATTCAAAGGGAACATAGCAAGATAACTTATTTTGGATGGTTACAATTTAGTTCTGACGTCTAAGGCAAGAGCCCACAGACGCATTTAGGGGCCCCATGTCCAGAAGAGAAATTCTAAACCATTCTAAACAAGTTTCATTAAAGACTATAAATAACACTTTGATTTTAGTCAATTGTGAAATGAACAATTGTCATCAGAAATTAACTGCACATTACAATAAATGTTTCAACAGACCAAAATTAAAGTCATACAACATACACTACATTACATTTTGTGTGTAATCTATTGTAACTAAAAGAAAAAAGAAAAGTCTAACAACCACTGGTGCTGGTGGATTGTTGTGGAAAACAAGACAAAATGTAAAACATAAGATTTTTACAATAGTTTATGAAGTTATGGAAATTTGTTTTATGAATGCATTATGATGCACTCTTGTGGTGGTTTTCACACAAAATAGAATCAGGACTGTTTCCCTATCACACAGTAAAAAGCAAATGGCCACTAAAGGTGGTATGATGATTTCCATTGTCATAAATTCTTGAGTTTTGCCACAGACGCAGAAATACAACATCTCCAATCTCTAACAGCAATGTGACACCATTAGATGGGTTAACAGAATAAGAAGGCTGATGTTCATATGCAATGAAAATAGGATCTCCATTCTTGACCAACACGGCACCTGTTGGATGTGACGCATGTCCATGGTCCATAGATGTAGAACTCAAAGTGATAGGCTCCTCTCACTGGCGCAATGAAAAAACCTGGGGAACATATAACACTAATGCCTCCATTTCAATAATATTTTGTCAATTTGTTTACATAAATAATGAACAACCAGGTGGATGTTAGGATTATAAAAATAAAATTGTTATAATGATGTTTAATTTAGAGTACCTGTGTTGGGGTTGTAGGCATTTCCAATATTTGCAACAACATGTCTGAAGACTAGAGGGGTCTGTGTGTTAAATGGTCCAATATCTCCTGCACCTGAGGCTAACAAGGAGGCTGAGAAAGCCACTCGTTTCACTGTGAGACAATAATTTAGTGTTATTAGGATGAAGAAAACTATTTTGCATTTTTACAATTGATCATTTTGAAGTTTTTGCCACAGCATAATTCTCTTTGTTGTGGCTAAATACAATGTCTGACAAGAAAACCAACTGTGAGATAGAAACTTGGATGGATTAGGTTTTAGCAGTTATTGATGTTCTCAAGAGTAATTTGTGTTCTCAAAAACATTTGAAAGAAACCACATTAGTCAGAGGTACCTTCAAAACATTTCAAATTTGTCTTCTTTTTTATAAGATCAAACAGTTCAAGTAAGTGAATAGTATGCTAAAGTTCAAAACTTAAATTTTTGTAAATGACCTATTTGGTGACTGATGGTATTGTTACAACCGTCATTTTTTCTCACAAACCTTCTCCTTCTCTCCTCAGAGCCTCCACATGGTTTTCAGTGCTGTTTGACCATGACCTTAACACTGATCAGTTCTTCTGCCTGAGCTGAAATTATATAAATTAGAGCCATAGTCATCAATTGTTAGTACTACTGTTTTACATGTAAATACATGTAATAAATAGATACAAATTACTTAAAATAATACAATTGGAAAACCCAATAGGCATTCAGTTTATCTATTGTTTTTCAGCCTCTGGAAAAAACATCAGTGTGGGACTCCCTGATGAGATATTCCCTTAAGGATTTTTTTTTTTTTCAAAATCCACTGTTTGTTTGTGCAAGTCCTTTCTCCATTCCAGGTTTTTGTGTTTTGCTTTGAGATTTTGCCTGAAAAGTCTCACCTGTTGCTGATACCCACAGGAGACGTGGTGCTGACTCAACTATACCTGTGCTGAGAGAGATAAATTGTGGCTGGTCTTCAATGAAGTGATCACTATAAAACCGACTCAAAGGACTTTGTTCCAATATCCCTCAGCCTTCAAGGAGGGTAAGTTGTTGGAGCTCACTGTTAAAGTATGATCCCACAATGGAGGAAAGGCAATGTCTTCAGCTGCACATGTTGTAATATTTATATTAATAGCCATAGTGAGAGTGAAGGACCCTAGAAGTCCACTAGAACGGAACTGAACCTCA